>CM037472.1:10293867-10893867 GCA_021014325.1 Plazaster borealis
GTTTTTGAGATGTTGCCGAAAATCTGGAGTGGTTTTGTCCACGCAGGAAAAATATTCTGCATTGGAATACACACTCTGAGAAACGTTACGCGTAACGCTTTTCAGATTAAAATGTTTTGGGGGATAAAAAGTTAGTGATAAATTTTTCCGTAACCGCAGTACTTCGAAGTGAAAAGTTTCTCAAAATGCATTGTACTATCCAAAGCTACTGTACTTCTTACCAAGTAAGTTTTTATTGCCATTAATTATCAGAGTCATTACCAAATGTGTACAATGCCTTCAATCACAATTTTCTGATTTTTCAAAGGGCAAACAAATCGGAAATCAGACTGAAGTAGGAAGAATATCCTGCCTGATTTAAAACGATTTCTGTGGGGAAATAGTAAAATGTTTGCGGAGCACTGACATAAACAAGTCAACATGCTACACTGCCTTCCAGAAGATAAATATTTAACAAATGAGTTGAAACATTTTCAGTTTGGTTTTTTTGGTTCGATTTTTATTACGTATTATATTGATTTCATTGATTTTTGTTGCTATTGTTACAAGTAAAGACGAGTTATATCGAACACACACACAAACAAACCAAAAGCAAATTACAATTTTTTATCCAAACCTGAGATTTCAGAAATTTTCCCACCTTGTTTTCAGATTCAACTACAAAAAAAAAACAAGTTAAAAAAGACATTGAAAAACTTTGATTAGAACTAAAACAAATTAACTACAAAATGCCAAAGAATTTCTGTTCATATATACATTATTCTGTAACCTCAACTGACTTGATTGTGATCACAACTTTGTACAAAATAACAAGCATCATGATCATGTGACTCTATTTAGTCATTCAAATGTTCACCAAATTAATTTTTCTGTCAATTTTTTTTGTCAACAGCACTCTGCACTAATGCTAGAAATAGCTGACAAAGAGTCAAGTTTCACTAACATACGCACGTACATATCCAAGTTGTATGATTTCCGTGTACTGACAATAACTACTAATGCGTGCCAATGTTGCCGTGATCGAGTAAGTGGTGGATGTTTGTCCGACAGCCGGGTATTTTGAGCAAAATTGACATCATTAGTGCAGAGTGGTATTGGCTTTCAAAGTTCACATACATCTGTATAGTTGTAACAAACAACCCATTTGGTGCTGGTATGGGGCATGGTGGCACCCCCCCCCCTATTCTCTCTTCATTGTGTTCTTTGAATCTCAGGAATTCTTTAGAGCATTTTAGGGGGGGTGATTCTGTACAAGAGGAAAATAGTGTGTTAAAGTATGGGAACATTGGGATACCCTCTGCCCATATCGGGCATGGTAAAGACCTTCCTATTCTTGATCAACAAACCGCACTGGTTGGCATGGCGGACGAATGTTAGCAAAACATTCAATAGTGTTAACAGATGTTGTGACTAAATTCAACATTTCTGCAAACTTTCAATTAAACAACAAAATCCCATGATTGGTTGCTTTGTTTCCAACAAACTCAACACTGTTTTTGAATATTTGTGTAACATTGTTACAAATTGTTGTTATCTGTTTGTGTTTTGCATTTATGGCTCCCCATAGTTTTCCAACCGTGGTTGGCAAAAACTCGGGCTGTGATGTTGCAATAGAAAGTTCTATAAGACAGCCAGTCTGTTAGTCTGGTTCTTGAGTATTTGCTTTTCCTTTGCGTAGCTTGTATACTCTTGGAAATGACACTTCTGGGAACCATACTTCTATAGCACATATCATCAAGCAAAATATAAACATACTACCTAATTTTTCTTGGCATAAATATCAGTAGAATAATGACATAGTTATACAGTAATTATTTTTTTTTTGGTGAATGGATAAAACAACTCAAGGTTTCTTATTCTTAATAGATGTAATAATTCGCAGTATTTTTGACTGCATGAGGGCGTGCGTCAACCAAATTTGCGTGATGCGAAACAAGTAAACCAAGTATGTTTTTCATTGTTATTATTATTATATTTATTTATTTGGCCATTGATATAAGACGACAACATATCGGCAGTCAAAATAAGATACAAAACTGAAGTGGTGATGCAAGGAAATACGCATTGAAAGCGTAGTGTTTCAAGTCCCTACACTGTGTGGACCTCTTTTGTTCACAGATCCACACTCCGTATTGGACGCTTAAACACTGATGCACACATGCACACAGTTAGTTCTGAGCACAGTGGTGCCACCATACACAAACAGTGCTGTCGAATGGTTTCAAATGATTAGTCAACTTGTTGGAAAATGATACCAACAGTAGGAGGGTTCAAATGAACTATAGTTATCAGAAAATTGTACAGCTCTTGAAGGAATATTGGAATTTTGCCTTTCCCCCCGACAACGTTATTAAAGACACTTCGCCCCGAGCGCTAGACCAGAGTAAAAAGAATCAAGATAAGGTGTACTATTCTAAATGACTGGATCTATTTCACCAACAGAGGGCTAAGTTATGAACCCAGCTGATACCGATTGATGTGCTCATTTCATCTACAAAATGTAGCTAATGTAAGAGTTGAAACATGGCATGCGCCCAATTTCAGAGGGCTGCGTAAGCAAAAAAGTTACTTTAAAATGTTCTGCTAAGCAAAATTAAGCAGGAGATCAGTCAAAGACAGTATGAGCGATAAGGTATTTAGGCTGGTAACCTTATTCTTGTAAGCAAAATTTCTTATTTGTGTTCATTTTCTTTTAACCACCCAAGAAGAAATAGAATAGAAGTGTACTTACAGAAGAATGGAGGAAGAGAGACGCCTTTATTTTGGTGGTAAAATTTTACAGACAAAATAGAAAGCAATCCTCTGAAACAGCAGTTTGAAGAATAGTTCAACTTCAAACGTGATTTTCTCCAAACACAGAATTTTGGCTGTGGTACAGATTCGTCACTTGGCGAAAATGGTGACGATTTGGTGACGATTCCTATTGAACAAAAACTAAATGAAAAAGCAGAAATCTGCTAATCCTAAAATGCATTCCTGATGTTTATGCTGAAAACAGCATGAAATGGGGCATTGGTAGTGAATTAATGAGGGGAAAAATGCCTGTACTAAATTCAATTTAAGTAATTAATTTTACATTTGCGTCGAACTACAAACAAATGCTGACCTGTACAAAAATCCCTTTACATTAATTATAAAAAAACATTTTTGTTTTCTTTTTCCAAAAGCATTATTATCTTTAGATAGTTCCCGATAGACGCCATCTTTACGAGCAACTTGGGTTTTAGCTTTGAGCTCCATCAAGTGTCCTAATTTTTCTATGAAGCCAAGTGAAAGGAGTTTGCCGTTTTTTTGATCGCTCGAGGGTGTATGTGGACCAATTTCACGAGATGAAAAACAAGTAAACAAAAAGGTTTTTTTCTCATTTTTGTTATTATTATGATTATGCATTTCGTCATTGATGCAAGAAAACTACATACAGGCAATTAAAATAAGATGAAACTGTAATGTGATGCAAGACAATTCCTGATGAAAGCGCCCTCATGCGGTCAAAAATTTGGTCAATTCGATAAAAACTCCCAAGTGTCACATGCGTTATTTTTATGCAAAACACATAATTGTGTGTCAACAAAAATGACTACTGATGCCCGTAACGATGGCTGACTTTACACTGTGTGACGTCAAGGAGGAACTATAATTTTGTGATGAATGTATTTCATACTCGCAGATTGAATTGAAATTTACAAATGTCGTAACTTCCTTTCCACAAAAACACGTTTTTCAGTCCAGCGTCAGCGATACAGCTTCTATATAAAAACCTGATTACTGGCTAATGAGTCTGTGAAGGGGAACACTAAAAGACTCGTGCAGAAGTAGAACACCAGACCGAAGCAGATGGAGATAGGTAGTGCGGGGAGGGCTTTCTTGAAGATCGCCAGGAGGATCAACGTCAGACAGAGTCCCTGAGACGAACAATAAAAGAGAAACGTCGTCAAATTTTATTTAAAGGAACGTTACAGAACTGGTAATTAAAATTTTCTTTAAGATCACAGATTTACATAAAACTTATACGGTCTAATGATGATGATAGTAGAAAACATCCCGAGAAATATTTCTGTCTGAAATGCCATATTTGATGAGAAATAAATAAAACTAATTTCCGATTGGAGTTTATCGCTCATGAGCGTTTTATTCATGCATTGTGTAACACATGCAAATGTGTAATCGGTTTTTCACTATTTTCTCGTGACCCAGATGGCCGTTCGATCTCAAACTTCTACGGGTTTGTCAGTTTACATGTATGTATATGGTGGATTATATAAAGTGCTTACACTGTTTTGTTAGCAAAAACCAATTCTGTAATGTTCCTTTAACTACCTGGCACTGGGCTTTTCAAAATATTCCTGAAAAAAATTTGTTTTTGAGAATATTGTTGTCACAATGAAACCCTGACCAGGGCCCAATTTCATAGAGCTGCTTAAGCAGAGAATGATGCTTAACAATATTCTGCTAAGCAAAAACAAAGCAGGATACCAGTCACAAATTGTACATGTGACATGGTATTTTAGCTGGTAACCTTATTCTGGTAAGCATAATTATGTTGTGCTTAGCTACTTTTTGTACTTAAGCAGCTCTATGAAATTGGGCCCAAACCAAGTAAAGACAATATAAGTTATCACACAAGCGCGAGAAGTATACGGACAAAATATAGTGCTTCTGCGTCCCATATCCAACGAGGCCGAAGGCAGAGTTAGATATAGGACGCAGACGCGCTATATTTTTCCGTATTCCACGAGCGCGCGTGTGATAGTGTATTTATCTTCAAGCAAACTTGATGCGCAGTTAAAACACACCATACGCAGGGTGTGATATGGGCCGTGCAATATAAGTTTTTATCACACTCCTTGTTGCTATGGATCAACCAATCAGAGTCAAATATTCAGGCCTGAATGAAGATAAGAAATGCTCTCATAAGATACACTGGGATTATTTGTTCTCTTTCGAGAAAATATGGAATGCGTAAAATACAATCTTGAAAGCACTCACAATAAGAATCGCTACAAAGCAAGCCACAGTAGTAGTCCAATCTCCCTGAGCGGATGCCTTGCCAACTAAGACACTGTAGAAAATGAAATCTCCTAAGCCCAGTTTCACACCACCTGCAAGGAAAAAAGTGCCAATGTCAAGTTATATCTAACCAACAGGGTCATTTCAGACAAAATCATTTCGCAAGAGGCTCACAACCATTATCATCTTCATGACAAGTAAGCTTTCAGATAGAAATTAAACAATTTTTTCCGGCGTCATTACCAAAGTATGACCCTACCTTTAAAGGTATTGTACACTTTTTGGTAACAGCTCAAAATCAGTGTCCACATTTTGTGTGATTCAATATATGCATGAACCAACAAACCTGTGAAAGTTTGAGCTCAATTGGACATCGAGATCACGAGAAAATAGTGAAAAGATACCTAATGTGTTTTCTGTTTTTTCAAAATATCGCGCGTGATAAAAACTATTGTTTTACTAATTTCTCAAAAACAATAGCATTTTAGGCAGAAATATTATAAGGAACCCTTTCTACCATTACTTACTTTAAATCACGTAAGTTGTGTGTGAATCTGTGAACATTTGTGTTTTTCGATCTTACCAATAGTGTACAAGGCCTTTAAAAGGGTGTGTACAACATTGGTAAGGTTGAAAATATAAATGTTCACAAATTTGCACACAACTTACAGGGTATAAAGATGGTCATGGTGCGAAATTCCCTTTGAAATATTTCTGCTTGAATTATAACAGTTTTTGAGAAATGAGTAAAACAATTAGCTTTGATCTTGCAAGTCTACAACTCAATGTTTGAAAACTGTGAAAACTTTAAGGTTTTTCCCCACTTTTTTTCTCATGACTCCAATGACCAGTGAGCTTAAATTTTCACAGGTTTTTTATTTCATGTATATGCTGGGTCACATCAAGTGTGGATACTGGTCTTTGACAATTACAAATGTTACACATGTGCTAACACCACATATAAAAAAATTTAAAAAATGAATTATTTTCAAACTTACGTTCTTCATCATCGTCGTCATCGACAGGTGGCCTCCTCTGGACATCCTGCCCTTGACTTAAAGCATTCACAGCAGCACGCGCCTCCTCAGAGTTTGTGCTGAGGTCCCCCCCAAGATCTCGTTCTCGCTGTTGACGGAACTGAACGTCAAACCCAGCGTCGTCCTCATCCTCTTCCTGATCCGTGTTGCTAGTTCCTAGGATTGTTAAAGAGGATTAAATGTTAAGGAGGATTAAATTTTGGGATGCACTCATTTTCCAATAGATAGAGTCCTCATGTGAGTGGGGAAAAAAAATTACAAGTTTCTAACCTCACGTTAAAATGGTGTAAATTGCCATTGCATTCAATGACTTTTTCAGGGCGAAATTTGAAACATGACATCAATTGGATTTCAACAATTAATGGGTCTTTACATTCAAAGGGGGAATATTTTGTCAGTCAAAATGTCAAATTCAAGGCCATTTAAATTGAATATCATTGAAAGTCAGGAATGAACCAAAACGTCCCCGTACAAAAAATGTACAGACCCATTTTTCTCAGAATGATGTCATCGGACGTTTTGATGTTGACAAATTTTGCCCCGGAAAGTTATCAAATACAATGGCTATTTACACCCTTTAACGTGAGGTTAGAGACTTGTAATTTTTTCCCCACTCACATGAGGACTCTATCTATTAGAAATTGAGTACATCACAAAAATGAATTTGACATTTTCATTGCTCTTTGTTTTCCAACTTTGAAAAAATTAAAGGTTGCCGCGGGGGCTATGCGAACGCGAAGCCTTTACGGTGTGGAGTCTGGGGCCCGCCTGAGGGCCCTAAAAATTTGTTGATTGTACATGCTCTGTGATCATGGTGATGTACTCTGAAGTGATTCCCGATGGCAACAAAAAGTTTTAAAGATTTGCACGAACTTGGAATAAAACGTGGCAGATGAATTTGAAACCTTGGTGGCAATTTCTTAAACATGGCAAGTGCCGCAGAAAGCGTGGTGGTGCACCCAGCTTTTTTTATAACATGTTGGAGAACACTGAATACTTACCATACCTACAGAGCACCGGTTTGTAAACCTGGAGGTCACAGGTTCGAATCCTGTTCAGGCCCTGCACTTAAGCTTTTTGTAATGTAGCCCACCGGGCTAGTCAACTGTGCATTTTACTTGCCCCCAGGAAGTTTTGGTAGCCCCAGATATTAAACATGTATTGTCATCAATGTATCTTTCTGATGTGCTGATGGTATTGATCACAACCAGTTCAATGGCCAAATGAAGTTATAGTCACACACTCAAAAATAAAGGAACACATATTTAAAATGTATTATTCACATCTAAAAAGGCAGAAATGTGAGCATTTTAAAAACAAGTTTGTTGCACAGTTTTTAGTAGCCCTAAACAGGTACACCAAAACGTTTGAGACGGCCAAGCATGTGAAGTCTGCGACTGCTCTTGGACACCATGTCAAATTTAAATTAGACAGTTCAAGGGGTTATAATGCAGCAAGGTATGCTGGGAAAAGATCGCACACCGACAGTGTTGACCGAGCCCTGACTTACCGTTCCCAGTTGATGAGTCCATAGCCTCGTTTTCTTCACCTTGTCCCTTGTTAGGATCGTTATTAGCCATTCCAACCATCCACGCCATGGTTGCTGTAAAAACAAACCAAAAATACAAATAAATAACAACATTTTTTAAAGGTATCGAACACATTTGGAAACAAATAATAGCATAAAAACTTACTCGGAGAGCTGTTGATAGTACAAAAACATTGTAGGGAACGACTCCCTCTGAAGTAACGAGTTTTTGAGAAAAAGGTAATTTCTCACTAAAATAATAAAAACTTCTTGCAAGAAGTTTTTATTCCGATCTGAAAGCACACAAATTTGTACAACGAGGTTGTTTTTTCTTTCATCATTTTCTTGCAACTTCGATGACCAATTGAGCCCAAATTTTCACAGGCTTGTTATTTTATGCATATGTTGGGATACACCAAGTGAGAACACTGGTCTTTGACAATTACCAAACGTGTTCAGAGCCTTTAAGAATAATAATAATAATACACAACATTTATTAGGCGCTTAATACGAATGTTTCTAAGCGCACCATTGTCTGACTACAAATTTTTTCCTGCAAGGTATGTGGAGCTACGTTTGAAGTATGAGGCCTATTCATTAATAGCACCATGCAATGGTTTTACAAGGTGCTGTAGAGCAATATATGCTGCCGATCAGACCAGGAACACCCGGGCAAGCCCCTTCTCTTTACGGTAAGTGCACTGGGTTCTTTTACATGCATTACACAACCCACAAGACCAACGGCTTTACGTCCCATCCGAAGGACGAAGCAATAATGGTTAAGTGTCTTGCTCAAGGACACAAGTGTCACCACTGGGACTCGAACCCACACTCTGCTGATCAGAAACACCAGAGCTTGAGTCCGGTGCTCTTATCCGCTCAGCCATGACACGCCACAAAGAAGCAAAGGAAGTCTTAACACATGACCAAGGGTCATAGATTGGATTTTGTCAACTTAATGCTGACTCATAGGCCAAGTTGTCAACACAGACACAATATTAGTCACCTGTGAAAGTTTCAACTGAATACAGTGCACTGTGTGCTTTCAGCCTCTATCAGTCTCTCTATTCATGTATTTCACCTTGACTGCTTCTGTTACACGTGTTGTGTTGTCATTTAGCCTTTGAGAAAGACTCTGCTAGGGTCGAAACGTCAGGCCATTAACTATACTTGGCATTTATGCCATAGGTCCTTTTGGTTGGTAAGCTGTTTGCAACAGCTAAGTCTATTTTCTCATTATTCTAAGTACTTACAGGAGTAGATGAGGGCAGGAAAGATGGGCTCATTCCTCTCTTGAGCCGTCTCCACAAGAACCCTGAGTGGTCCCCTGGGTGAGAGGACGGCAAACAGGTCTGACAGGAGAAAAAAACAAGAGAAACAATGTTTAATCAGTGTGTAATTCTGACCAAAATTCCTAATAATAATAATAATAATTATTAAAGGCACTGTACACGTTTGGTAATTACTCAAAATATCTATTAGCACAAAAACTTACAAGGTAACGAGCAACGGAGAGCTGTTGATAGTTTTAAACATTGTGAGAAACGACTCCCTCTGAAGTAACGTAGTTTTTGAGAAAGAGGTAATTTCTCACTAAAATAATAAAAACTTCTTGCAAGAAGTTTTTATTCCTATCTGAAAGCACACAAATTTGTACAACAAGGGTGTTTTTTCTTTCATAATTTTCTTGCAACTTCGATGACCAATTGAGCCTAAATTTTCACAGGTTTGTTATTTTATGCATATGTTGGGATACACCAAGTGAGAACACTGGTCTTTAACAATTACCAAACGTGTTCAGTGCCTTTAAACCTTTCTGGTAATGAAACCCAGGAACCCTCAATAGTGACTAGCACTGTGACCCATAGACCTGAGATACCTGTGTAGAGAAGATGTTGAAGAAATCTCAGTTTCAGATGTAGGAGGAAAACAACAAATAGGGAAAATCCACTTAATCTGGGCCCAATTTCATAGCGCTGCTTAACGGTAAGCACATTTTCGTGCTAACTGTAGCAGAAAAATTTGCTTGTTCATAAGCGTATTTCACAGGTTAGCAAGAAAATTAGGCGGCCATCTTGCGCGTTCACCATGGATTTGCATTGTTACGTCATTCATTTTCATACAGTAAGCACCAGAAGGTTAGCATGCCTTTTCGTGTGCTTACAGTTGGCAGCACTATGAAATGGAAACTCGCTCAGTAAGCACACAATCGCCGTTAAGCAGCTCTGTGAAATTGGGCCCAAGTAGGGACTGAAAACCCAATCCACATGGGCCCAAGTAGGGACTGAAAACCCAATCCACATGGGCCCAAGTAGGGACTGAAAACCCAATCCACATGCAAGGCTCACGTCTGGTGAATGGGAGGGATAAGATCCATAAGCATGAATGCCCCCAAAATTATAAGTTTTCCCGGTTATTTTATGGCAAATAAGCGGCCAGTTTAAACATTGCGTCATTCTTTTTAGCGCGAAATATTAAAAGCTACTCCAAACAGTAATTCAATTTCACTTAATGTACAAGCAAATGTTCTCTTGCGCTAGGCGATTAAAAATGATAACCACTCAATCTAACAATCCTCTCGAACAACATTCACATTCGCAGCGACAAACCCAACCAAACTTCCTGAAAGTGTCCCGATGAATAACTAAAAAATGGGGGCCATTGAGGTAGTTTTTTCATCGTGACATCATGCGCAGACAAAGTAACCCAGCTCCATGTACAAGACCTAATTTCATGGCTCTGTTTACCGCCGAATTCTGCACTTCCGATCACCATTCATTGCTTACAGGGCGAGCGCTGAATTTCTGCGCTAGCTGTGTAAGTGAAGAATGCTTAAGTGACGTGTAGTACCCACGGGCACAAGCAAAAATTTCCTGCTAACCTGTGAAATATGCTTGATTTAAGCGCTGAATTCCCTGCCTCCGTAAGCGCCGATTCTTCGTTTGTTTGTTGTTTTGGGTTTTTTTTTGCTAGGTAAGTTACTTTATCATTTCTTTGTTTGCTGGCAGTACTTGAAGGAGATCCACTCGATTATGATTTAGTTCGCATTTGGTAATCCAACAGGGGGGTGTACTGTCAGCAGGTTATACTTTGTACAGTCTTGTTTAATCATTGTATCATTTTAGCGTATTTGTATTGTTAACGTCTGTTTTGCAACTGCTTTTTCTTACCCTGTGAAATAATCAATGAAAATGAAATGCATTGATTCACAGGCAGCCAATGCACTGTGACGCTAACCAACAGGCCAGCAAGTTGTTTGCCCAATCTTACCATATATAGCAATCGCGGCCAATATCGTCCACAGTGTCCATTCGGGGAGGTACTTGATAAACGTTAAGGCTAGTAGGGCGGATATAACAATCAGGTAGACCTGCTGAAGCCTTAGGGGTCCCTTCCAGTGAATGCAGACCATGCCGACCACACCAAAGTTCCACATGAGTAGGGACGCCGTGAAATAATCCAGTGGAATGTTGTAGGTTAACATCAGCTCTCTGTCAAGGGTAGAACAAGCTGGACATTAGGCCTTGCCCATGCAAATTTTAAGCGATATTTTCATGGAAAAAAGAGTGTGCAAGTCTCGCGAGTAATGAAACATTTTCGGAACCACTTTTGGTCCCACGTGCATTGCTTTAGCGCTTGAAGGAAACAAACTCGCGCATTTTAACGGGTCCCAATGTTCGAATACGCACGAGACTTGCACAGTCTATAAACTCAGTCTCACACAAGCAGGGCCTAATTTTGGTACTTGATGTACCAAGGCAAAATAGAAAAACCTGGTGATTCACACTTCACACTTTGTCGTGGCCGAGCGGATAAGAACACCGAACTCAAGCTCTGGTGTTTCTGATCAGCAGAGTGTGGGTTCGAATCCCAGTTGTGACACTTGTGTCCTTAAGCAAGACACTTAACCACATGCTTCGTCCTTTGGATGGGCAATAAGCCGTAGGTCCCGTGTGTTGTGTAATGCATGTAAAAGAACCCAGTGCACTTATCGTCAAGAGAAGGGGTTCACCCCGGTGTTCCTGGTTTGATTGGCTGCATATTGCGCCACAGCACCTTGTAAACCATTACATGGTGCTATGTAAAGGAAAAAGGTCTCATACTTCAACACTTAACTCCACTTACCTTGTAGGAAAAATACTGAGCGCTGTGAGACACCCATCGGTAGTATAAAGCGCTATATAAGAACTGCGTATTATTATTATAATTTTTATTATTATTATAATAATACCACATTGTTATACAGTACAAGTATCTACATTACCAATAAGTGACTCAAGATGCTTGAACCAAGGGAAACATTTTAAGACCGGTTTTTACAAATATTTTTTTAATTATGTAACACCTAATAAGGGTTTACAAAGTGATGTGGCGCACTCAGCAGCCACTGCCAGTAACATCGAGGCAAACCCCTTCTCTTAGCGATAAGTGCACTGGGTTCTTTTACGTGCATTACACAACACACAAGACAAACGGATTTTTCGTCCCATCGAAGGACGAAGCAATAATGGTTCAGTGTCTCGCTCAAAGACACTAAGTGTCTCACTTAAGGACACAAGTGTCAAGACTGGGACTCGAACCCATACTCTGCTGATCAGAAACACAAGAGCTTGAGTCTTGTGCAGTTGACCACTTAGCCAAGACACAACAATTATGCTAATGAGTTTACTTACGAAACTGTTATGTGTTACATGTAGGTCCTGAAACTTGGTGAAAATGTAAACACCAATGAATGTTTCAAGACTGTATTACCTCCCCCCCCCCTAAGAAAAAAATCCCAAACAAACGATTTGAATATTTGTGAAAATGCTGATGATCTACTTGAAGTTCTGGCCTTAATTCATGCAAGATGAAAGTGAAAACGAATAACTTACTGCAGGTAAAAGAACGCAAAGAAAAACAGCAGCAGTAATGAGGACAGGATGAGCCAACCGTGGATAATCTGCAAAAGAAATATCAACAAATGAAACGTTCTCGATGAAATGAAGACAGGAGAAACGAAACTTTGGTTCCAAACAAAAAAATCCAACGAATACATGTAATGATTGCCTCAGGGATTAAGAATATTATTTTAGTTTTTACCCTACACGTGTGTGTGATAAGTTCTCTATACTTAGTACATTCCAGAGTCCTGCCTGATTAAATCCATATAGGCATACTACTTGGGTGGGATTTGAACCCACGATCCCCACCATTCTAGAACAGGTGTCTTACCACTAGACTAATGTGCACGCCCAGTCACAACAGACCACATCTATTACATTGTTGCTGTACCAGCTGCAAATTACAGGAGTCCAACAGGCCTTATGTCAGCGGGCACACTCTGTAGTCCAGCGGTAAGACATCAGCTCCAGAAGGGCAGTAGTCACAACTAAGCAATTTGGCGAAAAGCCTGGGACAAAATTAAAGACCGAGTAAACACTATCAGCCCTCGTTGTAGGGCTCTTTGCATTAATGATCAACAACTAACACTAGCTCTATGTTTAAAAACAAAACAAAGACCGATTATAGCCAGCCTAGGGCAGGCTTAAGATTTCAGACAGGCTAAAAATATAGACCGTGCTATTGCAATCGGTCGATAAATAAAGACACTCTAAGCACGTCTCAAGTTAGACGGCTATAGCGCATAGACTGGTTTAAGACCGCTTGGTGCAATCCTCCCCCGATCCATCACTAAAGCTCACAGTCTTTGAGAGAGTATTCCTACCTTGTAGCATCTGTACTTGTAGAGTAAGACCAGTACCACTGTCAAAGCCAGTACAATCGAGATGATGATGAGAGCGTTGGCTACAGCATTCCATGCTTTGGTTCCTGCACCCCCTTTGTCTTCATGAAATGGTGTGTAGATTCTGATGATATCAAACAATCAAACATCCAGTCAAGATTTATCTCTAGATTATGGAATGAGTTATGGAGGATCGGACTCAGACTAGACACTGAGGTTTGGACTCGGACTCATCACTGAGGTTTGGACTCGGACTCACGCTCGACACTGAGGATTGGGCTCGGACTCAATGCTGAAGTTGGGCTCAGACTAGACACTGAGAATTGGACTCGGACTCGACTCTGAGGATTAAACTCAGCCTTGACACTGAGGATTGGGCTCGGACTCGACACTAAGGATTGGGTTCAGGATAGACACCGAGGTTTGGACCCGGACTCGACACTAAGGATTGAACTCGGACTTGACACTGAGGATTGGGCTCGGACTCAATGCTGAGGATTGGACTCAGACTAGACACTGTAGTTTTGACTCAGACTAGACACTGAGGTTTTGACTAAGACTCGACACTGAGGATTGGGCTCGGACTCAATGCTGAGGATTGGACTCAGACTAGACACTGTAGTTTTGACTAAGACTCGACACTAAGGATTGGGCTCGGACTCAATGCTGAGGATTGGACTCAGACTAGACACTGTAGTTTTGACTAAGACTCGACACTAAGGATTGGGCTCGGACTCAATGCTGAGGATTGGACTCAAACTCGACACTGAGGATTGGACTCGGACTCAACACTAAGGTTTGGACTCGGACTCAACACTGAGGAATGGGCTCAGACTCAACACTAAGGTTTGGACTCGGACTCAACACTGAGGGTTGGATTTGGACCAGGCATGATTTTTGGCCCTTTGAAAAAAGTTGGAAAATTGTATTGGGTACAAGGGCTGACCTACATGTACATGTACTCACGGTGTAGGCTTAATAACAATTTTACTGATTTTTCTGAGGGCCAAAAAATCAGAAATCAGACTAAAATAAGAAGAATCATGCCTGATTCTGACTCAACACCAAAGATAGGACCTGGACTTCACACTGAGAAATGGACTCAGATTTAACCAAGAGGATTGGACTCAGACTCAAGGATTGGACTTGGGACTTAGACTCAGGAATTGAGGACTCAAGGACGAGAGTAAAACAAAAAGAATTATAAATGGGATGTTTGAACTCACAGATATCCTCCACCAGATTCCGTGTAATATGACACAGTCGATATCGTTGTAACAACCACGATCATGCACAGCGAGACGGGTACAAACAACATGATGACGTGCTTGGCTCCGTACTTGATCATCTCGTCCTCTTCTTCTGCTTCCTCGCTGGGGTTGCGTTGCCGTTGAGGCCGTGTGGACGCATGGTTGTCGGACTCTGAGCCTGCCGCCCCTCGCCCCCGCCTCACTTCATGTGCTGTGTCATCCTACATAGGTTACAAATATATGTAGCACAACATATTAATACATGGAAAGAATTACCCCATCATCATAATCAGCCATATGATTTATAGAGCATCTTTGCCATAGGATTTAAAGCCTCTTACAGGTATTCTATGTTTTGTAATTATGAGATCCTTTTTAGATTATTATTATTATTATATATTTCTGGTAATAAACCAAGGGTGCCTCATAATTGAACTTAATCACTGTATCTCGCAAGCCTGAGGAAACCTGTAAACAAGGGTGCTTGCAATGTGAACCAGAAACACCGGGGTTAACCCCTACTCTTCCACGATAAGTGTTCTGGGTTCTTTTATGTGCACTACCAATCCTAGTACACGGGACCATAAGGCTTAATGTCCCATCTTAAGGACAAAGCAATTATGGTAGAGCATCTTGCTCAAAGATACAAGTGTCATGACCGGGACTTGAACCCACACTCTGCTGATCAGAAACACCAGAGCTTGAGTCTGGTATTTTATTTTATTTTTTTAATTTGTTATTTATTAATATACAAATTTTCGTTTGTCAAGTACATGTAATAAAACCTCAAGAAACCGAGTGGGTAAAATTGTACAATAATTTTGGGTTGACCAAAGACAAGTTGACTAGAGGGGGACTTGAACCTCCGACCTCTGGATTATAATGCCAGCGCTGTACCAACTGAGCTGTATCTCGCCCTATGTTGGCGGTCTCCCTATTTTGTCAGTAGGGAGCTTTCGTTTTGGACGACGGATGGTTCTACAACCATTGAACCCAAACGTTGTTGTTTTCAGCACAACGCAGATTCACCCCAAGTACTGTCGCAGAAATTGAAGGCCGACGAAGCCTCAGAGTCGACGCATGCGAAGATAGCTCGAGGTGTCATTTTCACCGTTGCAGAACCATCCGTCGTCCAAATTGAAAGCTGTATCTTTGTTTGGTGGGTGCCAGTCAGAAGCCATTCAAGCTATTCCATTTACTGTACTGTTAATCATCATGAATATGAAATTGCTACTGAGCCAAGGAATTGCTCATATTCAACATGCATATTGGGCAGGTCAGTGACACTGCGTGCAACCATACATTACATTTGTACATGTACACATTGCATGTACGCTCATAAAATGTACAGTATATAATAAATGTACACTATAACTACATACAGTAACTAACTGCAGCTCTTACATGTTCCCTACATAAGTACAATACATCAGGGCTGTGCCTGAATTTGCGGCTGTGACTACAGCTGCGGCTGTTGCTAAGGGTGTTGCTATGGGCCTCCTATTATGCTTCAACGTTTGTTCACGTGATGATCAAGCCACCACTGCAGTCGCTAATTTGGAACCGGACATGCATGTAGTGTGTTATTGTACCATGCCAAATATGGGGCAGAGAGTACCCTCCCCCCCAATGTTCCCATCTTTAACATGCACTATTTTCTTGTTTTACAGAAGTACCCCCCCCCACCTAAAATCCTCAACAGATATTCTGAGAATCCAAGCTCATAATGAAGACACAATAGATGTAGGTGGGGGAAGGGGGGGGGTACACCATGCCCCATACAATGCAACGGCGTATGGGGACTCTTTGGTAAAGAAGGCAGAGGGGTTGATTTGCCCAAAATTTGACACAGATAAAAACACAAACCGGTACCTAATATCGGGTAAAAAGGTTTTTTTGCTTTCTCTGTCCAATTTCTTTTTTTCTTGCTGTACCCACATTTTCAGTCATTCAATTTAACAGAAATATATAGTGTACTAAAAAAGGCAGGGAAAAAACCAAACTGCCGAGATTTGACAGAATTAGTTTGTTATTTAGATTTTTTGTTTTTAATCCTAAAACAATTATGTGATTTAAGCTCTGTATACTTAGTGCTTTCTCAAGTCCTGCGGGAGAAAAAACCCACCGAAACACAGGTACCTCGGTTGGGATTCGAACCCATGACCCCAAATTCTTAGAGCAGATGTCTTTAAAACTGCTAGACCACCCAGTGTGTCCAGTGACGAGAGGCTGGTTTGAATCCTGGATTTAGTTTGGTTCTAAACCAGTAGAAGCTTGGTCAATAATGTTTGTGTTTGGTTTCTCAACATTTGCTTTCTTTGTGTGCTTTCTGCCTCTCTCTCTCTCTTTTCATCTCGTTCCACTCAAGACTGATTCTGTTTACACCAGTACCTGTCTATGTCCATTGTGTTGTCATTTAGCCTTCGAGAAAGACTCTGCTAGGATTGAAACGTCAGGCAACTAACTATTTTTGTTATCATACATACATGTAGGTCCAAAATACAAAGGTACTCTACATGTTCCTGTTAAGAGGTTACAAGTCCTTGTATTAAAAACAGTTTCAGGCAAATTTGCATTGTTTACATTTATGCAAAAAAAAAATGAATACAAAAGGAAAAGAAAAAAAGAAATCAAACGTAAAAGCAATCGTAAAAGCAATCGTAAAAGCATGAGATACATGTAGAGAATCTCTGCAGCACAAAATGTCAAATCAAAATAACCACAAATACACCAAAGTGCGCCTTCCACCATGTCCACTAGAGTTAGCATTCTGAATCAGTTTAGTTCAATGATATGAGTGGACACACTTTATACTGTACAAGGGTCCTTGTTGAATAAAGGGGCTGTGAAAAATGGCAGAAAATAATATACATTCAGCTCTATTACACAAAACACACCTGGCCCCAATTTCATAGCGCTGCTTAACGGTAAGCAAATTTTCATGCTAACTGTAGCAGAAATATTTGCTTGTTCATAAGCGTATTTCACAGGTTAGCAAGAAAACTAGGCGGCCATTTTGCGTAATCACCATTGATTTGCATTCTTACGTCATTCATTTTCATACAGTAAGCACCGGAAGGTTAGCATGCCTTTTCGTGTGCTTACGGTTAGCAGCGCTACGAAATGGAAACTCGCTCAGTAAGCATAAAATCGGCCGTTAAGCAGCTCTATGAAATTGGGCCCAAGCCACTAACCCACCTCACCAACAGACACGAACACACCAATGTAAAGTGACACATGTGGAGCACAATTAGTAATGGCCATGCCAATAAACTAAGGCTATGGCTGCATTTGGGGCTGTGGCTTAATCATCACGTGAAAAAGCATTGACGCACAGAATGTCCATAGCAACACCTGTAGCCGCAACCGTAGCCATAGACGTAGCCGCCAATTCAGAAACAGCCAAGTACGTACATGTACATGAAATTGAAAGGTACAGATTGAAATTCATCTCACAAAATGATCATGATTTTATTCCTAGCTTTATTTTTTAAATATAGATATTGTCAGTCGCGCCACAAAACCAGCGTATCTGAATATTTTTAAACAAAATCTACAATTGCACAAAATTTAAATTATTCCCATACATCACTGGAATAGCGATTTCCTTGAACCGTACGGTCATAATCTGCATGCATCGGATGCTACAAATAAACACAAATTTTATATAGACTAAAGAGACAATTATGGGCGGTTTTCTTGTTTATAGAGAATTACACCGTATGCTGGCACATAACAGTATACATTATGCTGCACTGCATGGGACGAGAAAATGACTCACTATCACATACTATCGACAGATCTGTTGTTTGCACATTGTACAAAAACTCATCACATACTTGTAATATTTCATGAAATGACTTTGTAACCATTTTCACAAAGATGTCAAAACAGGTGATTGACAACTTAAAGTTTAAAAAACTGTGCTTAGCTTGAAACTACAAATCTGCAACACTAAAACCACGGTCAGCAGTTTAAGACCTCTCACATCATTAATGTACAAGTTTTTAAAACCTAACTCCATTGACCAACTATTTTTTCTCAAAATACTGGCTAATTGTCACAGTAATTAGTCAAAGAGATGTGTCTCTTTGTGAAACCACAAAAATAAGCTGATTGACATAGACTTTTTCGCAAATACTCAGTACGCGGTCATTTGCTGTGGAATGAGGTGCATGCTGATCTAGTTAGCATCACATTTTGATCGCTAACTAGACCAGCATGCACCTCATTCCACGGCTAACGCATGCGCACGGAGTATTTGCGAAGTAGTCTATGTACTTACATTTATATGCCCATCTGAATAACATGTTTTTACATACATGTAGGAAACAGACGCACATGTCACGTGGTCATGCGCACACTGACAAAACTTTCCTTGAAATATTTTTGTCTGAAATAGTTTTTGAGAAATATAAGTAAAACAATTAAAGTGAAAACAAACTTGTGCACTTTAGGGCCGAATACGTGGGAGACTTGCAGTCTTTTGCCTTGGTGCCCCTATAAATGTTACAATAGAAATTTACAATTTCCTCATAAACGTGCCCTTTACCAATGAGAAAACGCCTTGGTGCCCTTGCCCCTTTGAAAATGAAGAATAAGGCCCAGGATGCTGAATGTGGACGCGTGTGACAGTGGTGCAAAGGGGTAACTTTGTTGGGTCACATACAGTGCGGATACTGGTCTTTGACAATAACCAATGACGTCTGTGTGCTTTAACCATTTACAGACCATTTTTTTTCTGTTAAAGGTATTGTACACTTTTTGGTAACAGCTCAAAATCAGTGTCCACATTTTGTGTGATTCAACAAATGCATGAACAAACAAACCTGTGAAAGTTTGAGCTTAATTGGTCATCGAGGTCACGAGAAAATAGTGAAAAGAGACCTTAAATGTGTTTTCTGTTTTTTCAAATTATCGCGCGTGATAAAAACTATTGTTTTACTCATTTCGCAGAAACGATAGCATTTTAAGCAGAAATATTTTAAGGAACCCTTTCTACCATTACTTACTTTAAATCATGTAAGTTATGTGTGAATCTGTGAACATTGTGTTTTTCGATCGATCTTACCAATAGTGTACAGGCCTTTAAATCATCACCATATGCCCAGACATGGCTAATATTGTAGATTTTTTGACGTAATTTTTTCTTGTTAAAGTGACTGACAAAATAATGTGAAAAAGAATTTGGTTTCGTTTTAGAAACATAGATACTATGTTAACATGGAAAACATTGGAAAATGTCCATTCAGGACGTGACCTTTACTTTGACCTTTTTGTTTGAGAGGAAGTAGGTCAGATCTTGCAGCCGTTTGCGGCCACTTTAGGCATTTCGGTACAAGCCGTTTTGCGGCCACTATGGTCTCTAAAGAGTTAAAGTGCTGCTGATGTCTAGAAAAGTCCCACAGTATAAAGAAAACCATTCACCAATGCTGCACCTTCTCTAAATACGCTATATAAAATAAAATCCAGTCAATTTCAGCTACCACTACTCACTGTCACACAACAACGGAACACTCGTGCACTGGTACCTTTCTCATTGGCTCCACTCCGTTCCTGACAAAGGCAACGTCTTGGCGGTCCATATCCAGTAACATCACGGCACATTCTCCACATTCGCCATCCATGGTCTTTGTGTGTTTTCACAATATTTAAGGTTAAGGTGTGTTTACCAAGCCACATTAAATCAAATACAAATTTATCACTCTGTCTTTCTTCCATGTGTGGCAACACTGAATTCATGGATTCCTGCCGGTAAATCCACGGTATCAATCGTGATGAATACCACAAAGAACCCAGTGAAGATGGTCACAGCATAATAAACGCCTATTATTATTTTAATAGCACAACAGTGTGTGTGGGTGGGTAACCTGATGACTATTTTCATTCTTGACAAACGGTAGGCCTATAATATACAAATATTGGATGCATAGTTGTTGCAGAACACTTGGTGAAACCTGGACTATTCGAAGTCGACTAAAATGGAACTTACAAGTAAGCCCTTTTCACACGAGGGAAATAAGCAGGGGGTCCATGGTCCTAAGAACACAACGTTGTCAAGTCCACATCGTGTGAAATGTACCTCTGCTCTGCACAAGCATGGGTCCCTAGTCTTTTTCTGACCATGATCAAAACCAGCAACAAAAAAACACAACGTTGTGAAAATTCACCACGATCGTCTGTACATGCTGCCTATAATTATCCATAAATATTATTGTCGTACATGTATATTGTCATTCGATTGGTTGAACACGCGTCACGTGTCATCCTTATTTTGCCATGTAAACTGCTGTGACCCTCCAAAATTTAAGGAGTCCTACATTAATAATTATTGGACGCTTTGGATGCTTTGCAGTGAGCAAGGTCACGGTGGGCAAGGTTGGTATCTACGTGGAGACGTCCATGTTCCTAAGACATGTAAGAAGGTGTTTTTAGAGTTTCCAGAGTGTGAGCTGGATGTGTTTGAGAGTATATTTTCCTCGTAAAATGTGTCGTTATGTTATCCACAGCATAGGCCAATTCAGCTGCATCCATTATTATATCCAGTGCTTACACTGTGCCAATTCGTGAAATAAAAAGATGGATTTCAACCCGATGATGGTTAACAGAAAACATTATGAAAAAAGAAAGCGGTTACCGCTTTCCATGCGATGTGATTGCGCATGCGCGTAACCGGACTCTCACGGAATCTCTCGCGAAATTTTGAAATAAAATTGAATAATCGTCCAGATTTCACCTTGTGATTATATTCCGCGACAATGCACTCAAATGCATCCAATATTTGTATACTATAATGTACCCTGCATTAACACTGTCTAATAGTAGCTGGTTAATTTCAACGCTGAATGTTTGTTTCTAGGCAATGTGTCAAGCAACTCAAAACAATCCACATCCCAGTATGTAAACAACATTACCTCTTATCTTGTTTTTTTTCATCAGACTATTTTGACGACGCCTTGGAATTCAACAACACAATTTTTTTACAGCAGTCCTGGAATTTCATTTTTGAGAGAGCAAGGCCATTTTCATTTTGCAAAGGGCAACTCCATTGTAAGAGTCTATGCAGAACTTTTGAAGGGGCACCGAGGCCAAGACGAGGGCAACAGAGACAATGGCCTCCGTGTAATTCCTGGCCTGTTACAGGATGCAGTCTAAGATACTATTTACACATGTACATGTACATGTATACGTGTACAATGCTTCGACCAGCGTAATTTTTCAAGAATTAATGACACCTAAATTAATCTCACAAAACATGTTTTTTCTGGATTTCTTTTTTAAAATACATGTCATACCTTTCAATAGAAATATCTAATACTTTGTTACATGTGATTCACGTAAATTAAAAATCAACAGTACTGCCACTTTTGAATGAGAGAACACGCAGAGTTATATCCAGGGGGTAGTGACGAAACCAGGACAACCTTACAAAATGACACAGTTGTGCATTGTGTGCACGTAATTCCATTCATAGTATCTAGAAGGGTGAGTCACCACGTGGTCACAGTCACATCCACACACGCACACATCCACCCATTCTATTTTACACTGTACACTGTACACGTACATGTACGGAGCACACGTACTTATCTCATACATAATCTACGAAGGGCCATAACTCTTGTGCTATAAAACTCTTCACAGATCATAGCAGCCGCTAGTGGCTTGCAGTTAGTACTAAAAGCTCTGAAGCATGAAGACAGTGTAGCTACAGCTCATATTTTTTAATTGGTCTCTTGTTTTATCCTGTTACAGTTTCATAACAACTATGAGCAATTCAACAATTTACTTACAACTTATTTAGTTCATTCATTTATTTTGTCATGTACATGTATATTTCAAGAGTTTAGTTATTTTATTATTATTTTTTTTTTTTCTTTTCATTTATTTATTTATTTATTTATCTACTCATTTATTTATTTAATTATTTATTAATATATTTTTTATGTATTAATTTATTTATCTTTATAGATTTGGTCATTTGTTTATAAGTTTGCATTCTACTTGGATTCATTTACATTATTACATTCATATTACATTAGTGTTTAAGATTTTTTCTGTTTTTTGTTTTGTTTTTATTTTTGTTTTTTACATACTCGCAAACTTTCTCAAACTTACATTCTTAAAACTGGTTTTACTTTTACATATTCCATGCTTTATATGTTATTTTTTAGTTGTCAACCTTTGATGTACACAGACATATTTTTATTGATAGTTAGCTTTCCTATCTTTTTGTACATAAATTGTTACATATATTGTATTACTCGTATTACTTGTTTTACGACCAGATAAGGGGAGGCAGGTCTACGGGCCACAGTAATTATTTTGCTTTTGTTTCTCCTAGCCCATCTGGAAGTATTTTTGTATTGTCATGTATTGTTGAAATGGCTGAATAAATAATAATAATAATAATAATAATAATAATAATAATAATAATAAAAAATGCTTGTAACAGCCGTAAACGACCGCATGATTTGACTTGCTTCAATTGAACCAAAACGGTCATGTCCTGAATTTTCTTTGTTTCCCATCTTTAAATACTATCTACTAGCGTACATATTACATGTTAATAAACAGGCATAAAGACCCTTGGAAAAAAGTAGGACAATTTTATTGAGTACAAGGGCTGGCTGGTCTACATGTGCGCATGGTATAGGCTTTAATAGACTTTAAGGCTATTAATTTATAGATTCTTTCTAAGAGCCCCCCCCCCAAAAAAAAGAGGAAAAAAAGGAAATTCAGATTAAAGTAGGACAAATATCATGCTGTATAAAACAAATATTTACATTTTTCTAAAATATATTAAACAAAAATTCTGCTTTGTATCATTTTGTCCAGTCTTTTGAAAAAAAGAAATTCTTCGAATAAGTCAACAAAGTCTGCAATGTCTGGGTTTATAGGATGTTAACTACTTAACTGGTATTAAAGGCACTGGACACGTTTGGTAATTGTCAAAGACCAGTATTCTTGGTGTATCCCAACATATGCATAAAATAACAATCCTGTGAAAATTTGGGCTCCATTGGTCATCGAAGTTGCAAGAAAATAATGAAAGAAAAAACGCCCTTGTTGAACAAATATGTGTGCTTTCAGATGCCTGAAAAAGACTTCTGGCCAGAAGTCTTTTTCAGATTCAAATTTTTCAGTGAGAAATTACCTTTTTTTCTCAAAAACTACGTAACTTCAGAAGCTTCAGAAGGAGTCGTTTCTCAAAATGTTTTATATCAACAGCTCTCTGTTGCTTGTTACGAAGTAAGTTTTTTTGTTTTTTGTTGGAGTAATTACCAAACGTGAACAGTGCCTTCAAGGAGAGGATAAGTGCACCATTATGGCGTTGGATTTTTGTTAAGAGTGAGGAAGGATTTGTATCAAAACCATTCTCTGGAGTTGGGGTTAGCAGCCGACCTTTCAAAACACTGACACGATCTACTTGAATACATACCCGAGGTTGTGGTCGACCAGCTCCCAAAGACTTTGTGTGTTGTACTAGATCTTCCATTAGGCCGGTTCGTTCTGAAAGAGTGGTGTTTTCTGCAAATAGATTAGCCATAGGCCGATATCAGACCATGTGGAAGCGCCAAATGGGTTTGGCCCTCAAACGTCTAGTTCCTTGAATCCTGTATGCATCGACGGTGGTTGGGTACAGGAGTTATAAGTCACCAGACAACTAGACCAGACTAGTCTGTGACGATCTAAAGCAGATAGTTCCTGTGGTAATCCAAGGAAGGGAGACAGGATATCATTCATTACTGGACTCAAGTATTATAGGTTCTGAAAATAGTTTGTACGTACATGACATTTGTATCAACCCTCCGATAGGTGCATACTCAAAGGTGCCTCAAAATCTCCCATTTGCACACATCGGTGAAGTACACATTTATTACCCATGCCACACTTTCCTTTCATTTTATGGTCAATCAGTGTCACAGGTTGCCACTGCGGAAACTGACCAAGGTTGAAAACGAATCACTTCCAACAGTGCCCCAAATTCCATTGCAATTGAGCACAGCTGGTGGCTTCTCCAGTTTACCACTCTCAGTGAAGCACTTTGGGCAATGGCTCTACTCTCTACATCAGCATGCGTGTGCCTCGAAATGCCACTGTTGTGGCAAAGTGAGGTGTGGGTTGGTTATGTAACATAGAGAAACACGATGATAGATACATGTACTGTAGGAGGTACCGATCATTTCTATATTTCAGGCCTGATATTACATGGAGGCCATTGTCTTGGCCTCCGCGCCCCTTCAAAAGTTTCCCATAGACTTTAAGATTTTCCAATGATTGGAACTGCAATTTGCAAATGAAAATGGCCTTTCCCTTTCAAATATGAAATTCCAGACAAACGCCCACACACAAAGATACTCTCAATGAAATGTGTGGAACAACTACAATGCATCATGTACAATGTACAAGAAAACATCAGCTGTCAGGGAACAATTTCATCCAGCAATTTTGCATTAGCGAAATATTTTGACTGAACAAGTTTTGTGCACACTGAATGCTAATAATTATTGAGTAGCAAATTTATGGTGATTTTTTGAGTAGCAACTGATACATTTTGTGTAGCAATTTGCTACGCTATACAAGGGAAATCACTCACTGATCAGATTTTGCTGATCAGGGCCCAATTTCATAAAGCTGTTTAGCAGCAAGAAATGAGAGGGGTACCAATCACATCAATGGTAACTATGTCATTTTGGCTGGTAACCTATTTTTCCTAAGCAGGAGTTTTCTGTGCTTAGCAAGTTTTTGTGCTTACATGCTTAATGAAATTGGGCCCTAGAGGTTTTACAGTGTACTTCAGTGATTGGATCTGGACTGAGTAATTTAGTCTGATGAATTTACTTTTTGTAAATTAGCCCATATATGCATGTCCCAATGCGCACGATCGGCGCGCAAAGGATTCTGGGTAAAATCCGAGTCCATGTAGCACCGGCAACCATCATGGCGCGCTTATTTTGAACCAATGCGGTACACATCTATAAAATTATGTACACCTGGCACAGTTACAGGTAAACTACAGCATGGTGTCCATCTTGGCAGCTTGATTTATTTGTTTACTGTTTTCCGTTTCCCAAGATGCATTGCAGTATATTTTTAAGATGGCGCTTGTGCATATGCGCTATTGCGCATTCACTTGTGACAGAAGAAGTCATTGTACTAGACATCATTCAAATCTAACGGCTAATGGCTTCACATGACACACAATTTTGTATAAAAATGGGTTAATTTTTTCTTTCCAAGGTAGAAATATTTAAAACAATATACTAATACTTGTCGTTCATATTAAAAAAGAAAGTATGTCAATGTTCTCTGGAATAGCAAGTTAATAAACTACCATAAAACTAGCCCAGTGAAAATAAAATCCAATTAGTTGGTTTCATTTTTACTTTTCAGTGACAGAACTGCAGAAATCTTGTTTAACATTTAAAACAAATAATATAGCTTTCACATTGAAAGGGGAAGTTCCTGATACCAATGTTTTTTGGAAGATCCCATAGAAATATAAATAGTTGCTAAGGGTTGCTCAGTATAAAGCATAAAGCCTCTGCTTACGCACATGCAGTGCACCAAGTTGTGGCGTGTCGTGGCCAAGCGGATAAGAACACCGATCTCAATTTCTGGTGTTTCTGATCAGCAGAGTGTGGGTTCGAATCCCAGTCGTGACACTTGTGTCCTTAAGCAAGACACTTAACCACATGCTTCGTCCTTCGGATGGGACGTAAAGCCGTTGGTCCCGTGTACTAGGATTGGTAGTGCACGTAAAGGAACCCAGAACACTTATTGTGGAAGAGTAAGGGCTTAACCCCGGTGTTTCTGGTTCACATTGCAAGCACCCTTATTTACAGGTTTCCTCAGGCTTGCGTGCTACAGTGATTAAGTTCACTTGTGAGGCATCCTTGGTTTCATTACCAGAAACATATAATAATAATAATAATAGAATAGGGTACGCACTGTGATGAAACTGGTATCATGTTTTTCCAAGCGTAAAGCTACATGTATAATCAGCGTGACTGGAAACCATTGCGAAATCAATGCGAGTTTCGTCGGATATAATGTACATCCTACAGGCGGGAGGGATGCTCGATCCTGGATCATTAAAATAGACTCAAACCAAAGAAGTAACTCTAAAGTAAGTCCCCGATGTTCAAAATATTTTGAAGGAAATGGGCAAAAAACGAAAGGAAAATGTGTGGTGGTCGGAAAAACGAAAAAATTCTGCTCGTGGTGGTCGGGGAATCCTGAGTGCCCGGTGAGTTTTCCGGCACCGACCACCGTGGGCAGAACCCTGGTATCAGTATCATTTATCACTGTAAAATGTCTAATAATAACTCTAAAGTAAGTCCCCAAAACAGTCACTGCGCATGTACAGTGCCATTTCGGTTTTATAATATTTACTTAAAATAGCCGGTGCTGGCAAAATATCCACTGCAGTGTCAGTGCCACGACTGTCTTTTGTTTTTGTCTTTGTTGATATTCCCTGGTGTAATTCAAGTTCAACTAATTGAAAAATATAATTATAATAAATTCATCGTTCTGATGATAATAAATAGTTTAAATTAACTTAGATAGTTCCATGAATCAGGTATAGGATACGTTTATTGAAAACTAGACGGAAGTAATTAAGTTTAATGTTTTAACTTATTCTGAAGTTCCATTCATACATCGACATGAGCTGTTGCTTAAATAATATTTTTTATGTTGTGTTTCACTTTCAGACAAAAAAACCCCAACTGCGATGGAATGGCTTCGGCCATAGAGCCATTATAACAATCAGCAGTTAAAATAACTATTGACAAACTAATACAAACTTTACAAAATGATTACTTACCACCAGTTCTATGATTTAACTCACTGAATAGAAAATAAAATTCACTCTATCATCCTGATCCTGTCATCAGCCCACTCATCGCGGAAGTAACGTCAAACGCATTGCCTTGTGTGTGTGATGCGTGATATCAATGGCGATTGGGAATTTCTCTGTTCTCCGTCCGTCCAAGAAGACTGGTCTCCTACTTATTTCACAACATAATCATACGAATGCGAACGAGGGAACACGGCCACTCGGTCTTTTAAACTTGCGCAAGTCCACCTAGCTCCAGTTATTCACCGACATCCGCCCGCCGCGGGCGCCCTATCATCAGCTAACGGTAACACAGAGGGATTTCGGTTGTTTGAACAAAAATTTAATCAAGACCGTATACTGAAAATATTTATTAGCATAAAACTAACTTGGTAACAAGTATTGAGGAGAGGTTGATAGTATAAAACATTGTGAGAAACGGCTCCCTCTGAAGTGGAGTAGTTTTCGAGAAAGAAGTAATTTTCCACGAATTTGATTTCGAGACCTCAAAATTAGATGAGGTCTCGAAATCAACTTGCATCTGCTGAAAGCACAGAACTCCGTGCGTGTGTGACAAGGTTGTTTTTTTCTTTCATTGTTATCTCGCAACCTCGATGACCAATTGAGCTCAAGTTGACAGGCTTGTTATTTTATGCATATGTTGAGATACACCAAGTGAGAAGACTGGTCTTTGACAATTGCCAATAGTGTCCACTGTCTTTAAGTGGAAAGGAAAATGACCTTTCGGCCACCACTTACTCATTACATTGTATCTAGCACCGTATGTGTATTTTTGTGTGAGCAAACTGATTGAGTGGAACTGAAGTGGAACTGAACTGGTCAACAAAAATAGGCTACCCCCCCCCCCCAATGAATCCGAATGGTTTGGGAATGGTTAGGGCCTTGCAGGGTTTGAGCATGGAGGTAGTGGTTTGAGTAGCCCGTTTTGTTTTTAGGCCTATGTCCTTTTGTTATGCAAATCAGTTTCCCAACGTCGGGCCTGTCATTTGTTATGCTAATTTAGTTTCGGGCGTGACGTGATGGATCACATGGTACAAGCGTGGTATACAAGCAACAGGGAGGCAGTGCGTGCCGCGCTTTTTCAAAGACAAAATGGACGAATTCAGGTACACCTCACTGGCTTTTACTCGCCAACAAATGCAAGTTTTTCTGCAGTTCTGAGGAAACAACCGCCACAAAAGTGCCACGGTGAGTTAAACATCTGATCGTGATAATGATAATTCATGTTTGAAAGGATTCCCACTCAAACAACTTAAAGAAACGCGGGTGTATTTTCGGCACAAGCTGCATGTCGTCAGTATTGGGTGTTTTCTCAACGACGGAAACAGGTTAACTCGTACTCCAACCAACTCGTACTCCACAACAAACTCATACTCCAACAACAAACTCGTCGGCCTATACTCCAAACAACTCGTACTCCAACCAAGTCGTACTCCAAACAACTCATACTCCAACCAACTCGTACTCCAACCAACTCGTACCCCAACCAACTCGTGCGCGATTGTTTTGCATGAATAATTTAAAGTTTTTGAATGTTCTCGCTATGTAGGTATGTGAAGAAAAAATTCAAAGTGAACCAATACGAATGCAATTAGTACCACTGGAAAGAGCATGAAAAATCCTACACAGTGATACCAAAATTATTGAGAAGTCTTAATTGATAAAGAAATTACAAGCATTTGAAGCTCATTAATTAGCGTCATTTTCTAACAGGCAATTGATTGGGATTTTGTGACCGAAAACGCGACTTTTTTCGGCTCGCGTTCATGCCAATTGCCCCGACCCGGTCGCGCGAATCCCGGCAGCCGCGACCGGGTCAGTCATTTTCGCCACCGGGTAAGTCATTTTCGCAACCACAAAAACTGACAAAACTTTCAGATATTAAAGACAGAATAACAATTAATATGTAGGTTTACCTTTTAATAACGTATGGTTCAGTAAAAGAGTGATATTAGTGCCGTCAAAACTTGTATTTTTTTCAACTTCTCCAGCGAAGGTAAAAACATTCGCCAATTCGGAAAAAAAACATGGCGGATAAAGGGGGGATTCTCCACTACGTCATCATCGATTTTCCATGACGTCATCATCGCCGACAGCCAATCAGAATGCGAATTTAAGGGGGTGTGCCCAGCGCGCGCGCAGTAGATGCGGAACACAAATCTGGCAGAAAATAGTGGCCGCGATCGATGCGGATCTTCACATACCTACGCTATGTCCATGTTTATTCCCCAATATTTGCGGTTTTAATAAAGCACCTTTTTCGTTAGCGATATTTGGTAGATTTTTTTTGTGGAAGATTTCTCTGTGCCTTCCGAAAACACCCTCCTGCCTTTATTCTGTTTAGCACTTCCTCAGTGGTTGTATCTTACATTTTCAGAGACTGGCCAAGGTATTTGTGTTCAGCAACCTTTTCTATTGTCTCATTTTCAATTTTGACAGTTAATTGGGAAGCGAAATTTGTCATGAATTTCGTCTTTCCTTTGTGCATTTTAAGTCCAGATCTTTTGCATTCTTGGTTGAGCATGTTTAGTTGTTTTTCTAGACATTCAGTTGAGTTTGCGAATATAGCTACATCATCAGTAGCCCAGGTTGGACTCCTCCGTTGCATACAACGCGACGGGGTCCAGGGTATAAAGGTCCCATACCATTGCGACAAAATTTATAACCATTTTTTATCATATTTTTACCTTTTTGAGGAAGCTGAAACGTGACTCACATGTTCCTTGTGTCCTGAACCTTACGCCTGCTCTATTCAGAATTGCCGATTTTATCCTTGGATGACATTATTGTGAAAATAAAATGGAAATTGACGCATTCGTTGCGACAACCTCAACTGACATTGAACCAAGTCCACAAAAGAGGGCGCTGTCTAACCCGTAACACTGAACGCTTTTTCTTCCGGGCGGCAACACGACGGAGTCACAGCGCCAGTGCACAACTTGGATTTATTTTCGGAAATAATGTCATTCATGGATGTATTTGATTGGTTTTGATCTCAGCAAAAGTGTAATTAAAGGCACCAAGAATAAGTGAATGGAGTTTCAGCTTCTCAAATTAGGTAAAAATATTTTAAAATGTTACTCAAAATTTTGTTCGCATTGTAAAGGATCTTTATACCCAGGACGTCAGTGCAGTGGCACTGACTGACGTCCTACCAGGGCTAGTGTAGTGGTATCTTTCCTTGCCTTCCACCTCTAGCACCCCGGTTCAAATCACACCGGGGGCACTATGTGGATTGGGTTTTCAGTCCCTACCTGACTGCTTGGGTTTTCCCTGGACTAATTCTCTGGGTTTTTCCTCCCACATCTAAAACTGAAACTTCCTTCCTAGTCTTCTCTCCATGGGGCTCTTGCCTAGTGATTGAGTACGCTTTTCTGAGAGTCCTTGGCTTCACAACCAGCATTAGGCCTAATAAATGAAATGAAATATGATCAGTTGTAGAGTACACCTTTCTGAATCCTGCCTGATGATCTCTTGTTTGATTTTCATCCAGGACCCATTCTATTCTGTTGTGTAGCACTCTTGTAAATATTTGGTGTATATTTATTTACTCTTGTAAATATATGTTTATTCCAGCTTCTTCAAAAGTTTTAACATATACACTATCTCATTTCACAAGAATTCATGTCAGTCCAAATCACGTGATTTAAAGGCACTGAACACGTTTGGCAATTGTCAGAGACCAGTGTTCACACTTGGTGTATCCCAACATTATGCATAAAATAACAAGCCGGTGAAAATTTGGGCTCAATTGGTCATCGAAGTTGCAAGAAAATGATGTGAAAGAAAAAACACCCTCGTTGTACAAATTTGTGTGCTTTCAGGAATAAAAGGCTTCTTGCAAGAAGTCTTTTATTATTTAGTGAGAAATTACCTCTTTTCTCAAAAACTACGTTACTTCAGAGGGGGAGTCATTTCTCACAATGTTTTATACTATCAACAGCCCTCTGTTGCTCGTTACCAAGTCAGTTTTTATGCTGATATATATTTTGAGTAATTACCAAACGTGTTCAGTGCCTTTAACTTACGGCCGCGCCTTCTTGGGAAAACTTTGGTGGCCTATAAAAGTCATTCACCTTATACATGTTGTTATTAATGTTTTTGTTGATAGATGGTCGAGTCGTAGTCCGAGTCAATGACCATCGTGACTCACGTCCAAGTCATCAGAAATGTGATTCAAGTGTGGCACCGTTTTTTGGCAATCTAGCTGAACCTCAAAAACTGTGACTTGAGTCCGAGTGACAAGTCACTGGCCATAGTGACTCAAGTCCGGTTCGTCAGAAATATGGATGCTAGTCCCACTATTTGTTGAAAATCTGGCTGAACCTTGAAAATGGTGCCACACTCGTGTGGCTTGTTGGACTGTGAGTCTGAGTCAATGACCATAATGACTCGAGTCTGAGTCACCAGAAATGTGGTTCAAGTTTGACTCGAGTCTCATTAACTCTTTCAGTGCCAAGGCCGTACGTGTGCGATCTATTTTATGTATTCCGAAAGTGCCATCAATCGTACATACGTACGACCCATAATATGCATGTTATCATGAGAGGGCATTATCACTCTAACGTATTATACAATGTCGTACATGTATGACCTTTTTTCTAGGTTTTATTCGGGTTCTTGCAAGAGGGTGCATCGTTAACTGAGCTTTTCTAATGTATTATATTTTTAGCTACGATCGATACCACCATGGATCGTCTGCTTGTTTGTTGTTACACTTTAAAACAATGGCAGCCCCCAGGAAATGACACATACAATATTACTTTGCTGATTCAGACAGTAAAAATGATTATTTTTCCGATTCAGAGGTGGAAGTATCAGACCAGGATGGTGATTTTGACAGAATTTTGAAAATCTAAACAAAACTGGTCATTTTAGGGTAAAAACACCAAAAAAACGCAGGCACTGAAAGAGTTAATTGTACTGCGGCATCTTTTTTACAAAATCTGGCTGAATCTAAAAACCGTGCGACACTATAGTGGCAAAAGTTGGACTCGAGTCCAAGTCACAAGTCATACACCAATTGAAAAAATAACTAATAATTTCACTCAACTTGTTCGCTCAATAAAAATGAATTCAAGGAGATCAGGTTTAAGCATGACCTCATCAAAAGAGGAAAACAATTTTTTTGAAATGGCGTTTTTCATGATTGGTAAATATGATTTGGAGAAAAAAAACCCTCATCTATTATATATTTTTTTGCATTTACACAGTGAGGGTTGCCATCTCCTCACGGATCCACTCATCAACAAGTAGATGTCTGACCGTAACATCCTGACAACATTATGAGTTTCGTATTTGCATGATTTCATCTCTCCTTTAAAAGGTAATTGAAACTCATAAACAGTAAAACAATTAAATCATAAATTATAGTCTAGTAACACATAGTATTGATTTCTTCAGGAGTCAAATGCCTCAATGGACGAGGGCCCAATTTCATAGAGCTGCTTAAGCACGAAAAGTAGCTATATAAGCACAATTATGCCTAAAGAATCAGGTTACCAAATACCATTCTACATAATGTGACTGGTTTCCTGCTCATTTTTTCTTAACAGAAAAATGTCAGGCACCATTTTGCTGCTTAAAGGCATTGACACGTTTGGTAATGACTCTGATAATTATGGCAATAAAAACTTACTTGGTAAGTACAGCAACTTTGGATAGTATAATGCATTTTGAGAAACTTTTCTCTTCGAAGTTCTGCAGTTATGGAAAAATATATCACTTTTTATCCCCAAATTATTTGAATCTGAGAAGTGTTGTGTGTATCGCTTCTCAGAGTGTGTATTCCAATGCAGATTATTCTTCCTGCGTGGACATAATTCGCCCCAGATTTTCCGCTTTATTTCAATGCAGATTATTCTTCCTGCGTGGACATAACCGCCCCAGATTTTCTGCTTTATTTCAAAAACGCTACCACCTTTTCAAATGAAATTTTCACGGGTATGTTTTACGGTATACATCTACAACTATATAGGTTTGAAACAAATAATAGGCTCCAATTACCAAACGTATACAATGCCTTTAAGCAGCTCTATGAAATTGGCCCCTGGTCATTGCCTCCATTGTCCGGTGGGAATTTTTCTGCATAGAGGTGCCCTTTACTTAGGATAAACTGCTCTGCCTTCATTAGAATGAAGTATAAAGCCGGTTCATTCATTAATGTTAATGTGATCAGGCAGACCAAACAAATCAGAGTCCAATAGCTTGGGTGTTGAGTGACCAAAGTGTTAGATTTTAGAGTGTGTTAGAGGCCTGTTCATTCATTAATGTTAATGTGATCAGGCAGACCAAACAAATCAGAGTCCAATAGCTTGGGTGTTGAGTGACCAAAGTGTCAGATTTTAGAGTGCGTTAGAGGCCTGTTCATTCATAGTTAATGTTAATGTGATCAGGCAGACCAAACAAATCAGAGTCCAATAGCTTGGGTGTTGAGTGACCAAAGTGTTAGATTTTGTCCAGGAAGGATCCTAGTACATGTAAATCACTCCAAGGAGGTGTTATATGTTGTTCACATTTTAGTTGGTTTTCGAGCGACGTTTTTAAAAATGTACGAGCACCATGCTCTTAATCCACTGTCAAAAGTTTATAGATTTTGACCACTGAAACTGATTCACACTGTGAATTCACACTGTGCCTTGCAGGCTTGGGCCCAATTCGAAGAGCTGTTTTAAAAGCAGAAAATAATTCTTAACATTATTTCTGCTAAATTTGCAGGATACCTCAGTCATTGGAATTGGTGGTCATTGACAAGTTTCCCATAGACACAAAAAGTTAGGAAACTTTTTTTAATCATGTATATTTTTATTATTTATTACCCTCTTGTATTATGTTGCATATCAATAGAAAGCTGAAGTGTTCTTCTTTAAAATGATACCAAATGTGCAATGATGACATGTTGCTGGACTTGGCCACATTAATGAGAATGAGACAAAGTCACAAATCAAATGTGCCAAAATTAGCAATTTTGTGTTACTGTGTGAACAAACAAATTGACACTGTAATTCAAACATGCGGTAATTTTGGCACATTTGATTTGTGACTTTGCCTCATTGTCATTCATGTAGCCAAATTCAGCAACATGTAATCATTGCAAATGTGGTATCATTTTAAAGAGGAACGCTTCAGCTTTGCATTGATGTATAACATTTACAAAGAGAGTAATAAATAATAAAAATATACTTGATTAAAAAAAGTTTCCTAACTTTTTGTGAGCAGTTTATGATGGCCTTTGCAAAAATACGGTGACCTGCAGGCCTGGAGTAAAACTGAGGATATGGAGGCCATTGCCTCTGCTGTCTTGTCATTGGTGCCCCTTCAAGAGCTTCCCATGGATTTTAAGATTTTCCAATGGAAGTGCCCTTTGCAAAACGAAAATGGCCTTGCTCTCTCAAAGCTGAAATGCCCGTATTAAAAGTATTTTTGTTTTGTTTTACACATCTAGTAAAGCCTATCAAATGAGACCCATCAACAAAGTGGATGTCTGTCGCTGGACATCAACATGGCACGTGAGAAGGCGCTTCAAATATGAAGGTAAATTCATTAAAATCCTCCTATTAGTGTATTTCTTGGAACAATCAAGTACCTCACTATGCCACAACAGTAACTGTGTCTACTAATTAGAGAATTTGATTTAATCTGGAAATTATATATACTGGAAATTAAACTCTGAATTTACTGGAAATTATTAAACTCTGAATTTATGTATTCTTTTATTTTCTGAGGAACTAAATTTTCCTTTGGACAAAACATTGGATGACGATAAAAAAGGGAAAGAACAAAAAACAAACACCAAATACGCCAAAAACATCGTACAGGCTGTACCACTTAAGGCTTGCATGTCTGAGTCTGACTCCTGGTCACGAGTCTTACATCAATGTTAAAAATAACCAATAATTTCACTGAATTTTTATACTTGTTAAAAGTGAAGGATGTCATGGTTAATGGGTCTGTATACGTTTGGTAATGACTCTGAATATTAGTTGCAATAAAAACCTACTTGGTAAGAAGTACAGCAGCTTTAGATAGTATAATGCATTTTGAGAAAATTTCCACTTCGAAGTACTGCTGTTATGGAACAAGATATAACTTTTTATCTCCAAAAAGCGTTACTGCAGTAACGCTTCTCAGATTGTGTATTCCAATTGCAGGTTATTCTTCCTACGTGGTCGACATAACCGCTCCAGATTTTCTGCAATATCTCAAAACCGCTACCACCTTTTGAAATGAAATTTTCACAGGTTAGTTTTAAGGTATATATCTACAACTATATAGGATTGAAACAAACAGTGGGTTCCAATTATCAAACGTATACAATCCCTTTAAGGGAAAAGGGAAAACAATGGTTTCAAAATGGTATTTGTATTTTCAAGATTGGTTAACACTATTTGGAGAAAAAAAATCATATTATGTAATTTGTTTGCATTTACACAGCAAGGGTAGCCATCTCCAAACGGATCCACTCATCAACAAGTAGATGTCTGACCTTTTTTAAGCTTCCTGAAACACTAGGAGTCTGATATCTGCATACTGAACTCATCTCTCCTTTTAAAGGTAACTGAAACTCCTAAACAGTAAAACAATTAAATCATCAATGAAGTCTCGTATTGATTCCTTCAGGACTGATAATTCCAATGGGAACAGGCAATTGCCTCCATGCCCCTGGTCATTGACTTGGTGCCCTTTCAAATTGTCCAGTGAAGGTTTAAATTTCCTCAAAGAGGTGCCCTTTACTAAGGATAAACTGCTTTGCCTTCATTGGAAGGAAGTATCGGGCCTGTTCATTCACAGATAATTAGCCTTTTTTAGATTATGGTGATGAACACCATGCAACTAAAGCCGGCCTCAGGTCGACCTACGATTTTCTTGCGCACGCACGATGTCCCAAATACTCGCAGGTCGACTGCGATTGGTTCCCGACCGTCGGGATCACGTCGTACAAGTTGAAATTGTTCTACTCTTGCGACTGTTAGATTTTTTGAGCGGCGACTGTTTCCGATTGTCCTAAAATCATCGCAGTTACGCTCAGGTCGTAAATAATCGCCGACTGAAAAGTTCACGATGGTCTTAGTTCAGGCGCAGTGTGATCCTGAAAAGTCAGTCGCCGACTGTTTTTTTGTTGACGCAAGGTCGACCTGAGGCCGGCTTAAGAGTACACACCGTTTGGTTTGGGTGTATACAGACAGATTTACCCAAACCAATCAGTGCAATTATGATGTGTCCACCATATCTTGAAATACCTTATGGGATCAGGCTGACCACCATAATCAGAGTCCAACAGCTTGGGTTTTTAGTGACCGAAGAGTTAGACTTTGTAGAGTAAAGCCTGGTTCATACTTCCTGCGAATGCGAAAGCGAAGCGAATTTTGGTGATGCAACAATCAGTATACGCTTTTTTTTCCAATTGTGACGCAAGAAAATTCGCTTCGCACAAAGCATTTGCAGGAAGTATGAACCGGGCTTAAGGATCTCTTAAATCACTCAAGGGAGTTAGTGTTACATATTGTTCACATTTGGTTGGTTTTTGAACAGTGCATCAAATGTACAAAAATGTGCCACTGAAACTGATATGAAACACAAATTTTAAAGAAAACAAGTCACACTGTGGCTTACAAGCCTGGACCCAATTTATAGAGCTGTTTATGCAGAAAATGTTGCCTGACCACTTCACAACAGATGACGCTTTGTCCAAAAAAAAATTGGACAGATTTATGGCTCCGGATTTTCGTCAATTTTTTGCTAACAGCCGGTTGGCTGATGTTTTTATCCACCTGGACTTTCCATTGTGTGGCATGTTGAAACGGGCACCTATGCTTTGTTACACCCATACAAAGAATTACAACAGGTTTTGGAAAACATGCCTCGTAAACTCCCTTTCCAGGGATTATTGTGTAACCCCCAATTCCAGACCTTTGTCCTGTTGTTGTACAAATGTGGCAAACAACAGTTGACAGGTCGCCACCATTGTTTGACATTTGGCTCAATGGAAGGTAAGTCCGGGCGTTCAGAGATTCCAGCATACCATGGCAGATTGTTGGCCATGGCTTACGACCAAGTGCTACTCAATTTTCTAACTAATTATGAGAACCTTTGCTGTCTTTCCTTTGCCAAGTCAGGGTTTCGTTGTGGCAACGATATTTTCAAAGGAAAACGCTTATTCTAGAAGCTCCCAAAAGTTCAAAAAAGTAATACCGCGGTTTGGCAAAGTCATTTTTTTTTAAATACCGATGTGAAGTGGTTAACATACTTCTGCTATGTAAAAATGTGCAGGATACCAGTCATGGTACAGGGATATGGCATTTTTGCTGGTAACTGTATTCTGGTTAGCGAAATTGTTTTGTGCTTAGTTATTTTTTGTGCTTAAGCAGCTCTATGACATTGCGCACAGAAATAACACAGTGGCCATGGCCTCTGTTGCCCTGGTCTTCACATTGGTGTCCAGTAAAAGGTTTACCAATGACTAAGATTTTCTGATGGAAGTGACGACCTGTGCGAAACGAAAATGGCCTTGCCCTCTTAAAGCTGAAATTCTATGATTGAATAAAGTACTTTTTGTTTGTTGTACACAGCTAGTAAAGCTTATCATGTGAGCTTCATCAATCAACAGAGTGGATGAGTGTGCCGTGGACATCAATATGGCATAGACACCTCTTTAAAGGTATTGTACACTTTTGGTAACAGCTCAAAATCAGTGTCCACATTTTGTGTGGTTCAAAATGTGCATGAACAAACAAACCTGTGAAAATTTGAGCTTAATTGGTAATCGAGGTCACGAGAAAATAGTGAAAAGAGACCTTATGTGTTTTCTGTTTTTTCAAATTATCGCGCGTGATAAAAACTATTATTTTACTCATTTCTCAGAAACGATAGCATTTTAGGCAGAAATATTTTAATGAACCCTTTCTACCATTTCTTACTTTAAATCATGTAAGTTATGTGTGAATCTGTGAACATTGTGTTTTTCGATCTTACCAATAGTGTACAGTATGAAGGTAAATTCATTAAAATCCCTCTTCTATCATTGTATTTATTGAGACAACCAACTAGTACCTCACTATGCCACAACAGCAGGAACTGTCTCTGCGGCTAATTAGATTTTGAAGTTATTCTTTAATTAGCAGCGATTAATTAAACTGCTGCTAATTATAGGATTCAAACTGGCTTCTCGTCACCGGTATGCTCAGTAGTCCATTGGTTACTAAGAGGTCTGATCTAGAATGCTGGGGTTGTGTGTTTTGAATTATTCTATTCAAGATGCGATTCCTGGCCAATTTCCCCCTTGATTTTGAGCAAAGTGTTAAAGAGTACAAAGAGAACTCCATATTATTTGTTTACTCTTAGCGGTCTTATAAAGTTCCTTATGTACTCTATATTCCATAAAATAGGGGCGCTATGTGGACATTCATTGCAGCTTGGGGGTGGGGTGAAACTATTCAACATCTTCTGTAAATAACGCCACTTCATTGACTTTTAACTTCAGGGAATTTGTGGGCCCAAACAAAAGTGAGAGACGCAACTAGCTATTGATAAAAAAAAATGCATGTCCTGAGTTTGGGTAAAGCAGGCGTGCAACTCTTCCGCGGATCCGCGTTTTTCAATTCGCGAATGCGAGGATTTCCGCGTTTTTCAAAAATCTGGCCGTGAAAAAAAATTATATCCACGTATTTGTCTTATTTTAGTTTGCGGCGCCGCGGAATCTTGGACCAATATCGCGCTACAACTCCGCGCTGCACTGACAAATTAATAGAGGAATATCGTCTGGCTCCGTGTTTTGTATACGTATGTAACAGGAAAACCAAGTGCAGGACACAGACTACGTATACCGTGAGCATTATTACCGTGAGGCTTATGTCGCTATAGCGCGCTCTGTTGACTTCAAGCCGATAGTCTGGCTCTGTATTTTTTTCTCACGTTAATGATTATGTCGGTATACGGGTACTATACTTGTTCACGCGCTTGACAAATACGTTGGAAAAACGTTTTCACACTCGACGTACAAACGTAAATAATCAATCGCAAAATGACTTCAAAAAGAAAGGACATCATCGATCGAGAAAAGGGTACATTTTCCTCTTTTTTTTAAATTGAAGAGTTGCATGCCTGGTAAAGTGACCCAGGCGTCAACGGTGCACGCATTGTGAACTCTGCTGGCGATAGTGGGCCTAGGGCTGAGTAAGGGGGAGAAACTACTCAATAAAACACTGATGAAATTATAACAACACTATAGCTGTATCTTATCAAAATAATTTCACAATATAGTGTAATTTGAAATTGAGTATAAACTAATCTTCCAAATTAGTAATACATGCGTCAAGTTAGAAATGTTGACATCTTTTTCTTTAACCTGTTTAAGAAAAGTAGTGGCAAAAGAAGGAACACTTAAAGGGTTTTCCGCAGGTTTTTTCAAAACTGTGGTGCATTCTGGACAATTTTGTTTTGATGTTTTGCCGAAGCGCGCTGAATTGAAATCAGGTCTTCGGATTGTTTTCTACTTGGTGTTTTTCTTGGTTTTCAAAGCCCTACTGTGCAATCTGGAGCATTCTACATGGTTTTCTCTTTATGCTTTTTGTGAAAATACTGTATTTAAAAAAAACCGTTAGCTTGTGCATGGGGAGAACCCTGACTTAACACTAACATTAGTGTTAAGTGTTGAAATCCTTTTGCCACTGAAATTTTTTCCATCAAACCCTTTTGAATATCTTCAAGATTTCCTTGATGATTTTACTAACTGTAGCATTTTGGAAATATATAAGAAAATTGATTTGAAACTTAACGGTAAATGCAACGTCAACGAGATAATAATTGATGCATTTTATTCTCCATGCATGATGTGCATCAGACACACAGTAAATGGTCTCAAAGTTTCTCAAAGGTCATAGGTCAATACCTAAAGTTATCTCTAGCCGTAAAACATGCTAACCGTCTCTAGAAGATGTGTTTTGCAAACTGAAGACTGGAGAAGAGGCTTAACTTTGCGCACGCAATTATACAGATGCGGTTGTCAATATTTGCCGGCAACGGGATTTAATCATATTTTAGGTCACAAGTCAGGGGAAAAACCCTGTTTTGGGGATTAAAAAAAAGTTGGTGTAAAAGTTGCATCTTTTATATTGAGATTGAGGAGAGGACAGTGACTACTCATCAGAAGCCCCTTTTAGCCAAACAATTCAAAATTTATTTATATCATTTGTTATTTCAATGTTTTTATTTGATTATTTTGCTTTTGAATTAAGTTTTCCCTTCGAGAAAAAAATTGCACGATGAAAAAAAGACGAAGGAAAAGAACAAAAAATACCAAATACACCAAAACCATAGTAGAGGTCGCACCACTTCGGGCTTGCATGTCAAGACAATGTATTTCTAAAATGACCAATAATTTCACTCAACCTGTACACTAAGTATTTTAACTTTTTAAATTTTTAAGTATTTTTATTGTGAGGCACTTTGGGGTATTTTACCTAAGGCGCCACATAAATGCATATACTATTATTATTATTATTATTATTATTATTATTATTATTATTATTATTATTATTATTATTATTATTAATTGTTATTGTTAATTGTTGAAGTGAAGGATGTTATGGTTAAGCGTGACCTCAAAAGGGGAAAACAATTATTTGAAAATGGCTTTGTATTTTCATGATTGATTTATGTTATTTAGAGAAAAACCCTTATTTTGTAATTTGTTTGCATTTACACAGTGGGGGTTGCCATCTCCAAACGGATCCACTCAACAACAAGTAGATGTCTGACCTTTTTTAAGCTTCCTGAAACACTAGGAGTCTGATATCTGCATACTGAACTCATCTCTCCTTTAAAAGGTAACTGAAACTCCTAAACAGTAAAACAATTCAATCATTATTACAGTCTACTGATTCGTTCAGGCCTGATACTTCACAATTGTCCAGTTAAAGGCACTGGACACGTTTGGTAATTGTCAAAGACCAGTATTCTCACTTGGTGTATCCCAACATATGCATAAAATAACAAACCTGTGAAAATATTTGCTCAATTGGTCATCCAAGGTGCAAGAAAATAATGAAAGAAAAAAACCCTTGTTGCACAAATTTGTGTGCTTTCAGATGCCTGAAAAAGGCTTCAGGCCTGAAGTCTTCAGATTCAAATATTTTAGTGAGAAATTACCTCTTTCTCAAAAACTACGTTACTTCAGAGAAAGTCGTTTCTCACAATGTTTTATACTATCAACGGCTCTCCATGGCTCGTTACCAAATAAGTTTTTATGCTAATATATATTTTGAGTCATTACCAAACATCGCCAGTGCCTTTAACATTGAATGCTTCAATTCACTGCACTATCCTCTACAGCCCAATTTCAAAGAGCTGCCACGCTAATAAAACAACTTTCTGTTAGTGTTAGTGTTAAGCAAGAATAATTAGTGTTTGCAGCTAATCAGCGAAGCTTCAACATTGAGGTATAAATTTAATTTCATGCTTTGTGTAATCCAACTTTGTCTTGTGGAGGGCAATGTACTTACCTCAACCCCAGGGAACAACAAAAAGTTGCCAAGCAAATAACAAAACTCAGTTTTAAATTATCAAATAATGAGAACCATGTAATTGTAAGTTTGTATCAACAGCTCTCCGTTGCTCGTTACCAAATAAGTTTTTATGCTAATATATATTTTGAGTAATTACCAAACGTGTACAGTGCCTTTAAAGATTAGAAGATGCCCTTTACAAAGGATAAATTGCTATGCCGTCATTAGAGCAAAGTGTCTCTGAGGCCGTGTCCGAATTGGTGCCTATTGACCTTTATCACACTGCCGCCATCTTGGTCATGTTCCCTTCATCCAATAATAGTAATGAATGCTAATATTCATTGTACAAAAAGGAACCAGACTATTTTTCCATTCAAGACTAAGTTTTTTTACATTGGTTTAAAGGGGAGAAAATCAAGATGGCCGCACCGTGATAAAGGTCTATGGCTACGGCTGGATCGTCTGGCCATCATGTGTTAAGGTTTAGGCCATCCTTAGCAACACCCTTAGCAAAAGTCAGAGCCGTAGCCACCAATTTGAAAAGGCTCTCAGGCCTGTTCATTCACGGTCAATGGGATCAGGCAGACCACTATAACGGAGTCCAACAGCTTGGGTTTGGGTGACCAAAGTGTTAGATTTTATAGAGGAAGGATCCTAGCTACCCATCCCAGGGTAGTTAGGGTTATATATTGTTCACACTTGGTTGGTTTCTGAACAGTGCATCAACTGTACGAGCACATCATGCTCCAATTCCACTGTCAAAATACCATTGTTCAATTTTATAGATTAATACCACTGAAAGTAAAAAACCTAAATTTTTAAAAAGAGCCACACTGTGACTTATACTCTTACAGGCCTTGGTCCAAAGTCATAAGGCTGTTTTAGGCAGAAAATCTGTAAGCAAAATTTTCTGCAAAACAAAAATGTGCAGGATACCATTTATTAATGGTACATGTGACATGGTATTTTTGGTTGGTAACCATATATCCCGGTAAGCTAAATTGTTATGTGCTTAGTTACTTTTTGTGCTTAAGCAGTGCTATGATATTGGGCCCAGCAGCCGATTTCACGAAAGTAGTGCGTAACTTGCGCCATGTCGTAAAGTTACGCCATGTAAATGTTGCGCAGCTGCGCCACTTCCTTAAGTTGCATTTCACGAAACTTGACTTAGCTGCGCAACTTATATCTACCTTTTCAACGACTGTTGCCTGAATCCGATGGGGAAAATGCAACAGAGCGGCCATTTTAAATCGCGATCTTTTTTAGCACACGGCGACAACAACATGTTTCATGCGGTCGAGAGAAGTGTCAACGGAAGTGTTCGGATAAGTTGGCTCAACTTGGACCACTAATTACTTTTATTTGGACACGTAAGTTTGTAAGAATTTATAGAAATGACTAGTTAAAGAGTTCAATGATTAATAGTATCAAACACTCGCTGCTTTTCACGTTATTTGTAACAGAAAAATGTTGAAAATTTACAAACACTGACGACGAAAGGATGATCTTGACTGTAGTGTACGTGGGTGGGATCGTGTGATGATACGTCTGTGTACACAGACTGGCATGAGTGCGGTCATGTCGTATTTTTTGTATCAAACTCAACAATTTTACCTTGTGTAATACTGTGGCCTTCGTTGACTTTTAGCCGTTGAATTTGTTTGAAGTATAACGCAATGACACCATGTAACGTGCATAAAAATACACATTTTGGAGATTATTAAGGAGTACAATAGTATAAACTACCAAGTGATAAAACACATTGCAAACAAGTACACATAGTACTAGTAGTAGTACTAGCTACGTAGCTATAGCTAGCTCAAAATGGTACATTTTGGAACTTCGGCAGCTCAATATTCTCGTGTAGATGTCGACGATTGTTATTGCAAAATTTCAACCATGGTGGAGTGTTTTGTCAAATGGTTTAATCATTGAGTGTTATGTTTCTGGCCAATCGTTTTCCTTCCTTATTTTATGTTTCCTTGCACTCGATAACTTTGACTAATTGATTAATTAGTCTTTTGTGTGTGTGTGAAATTGCTCATTTGAAAATAGGGCTTAATTATAACAAACCCAATACCATATCCCATACTAATTTTTCAACTAGTATCCACTGACATCATCACCTTTTAAAAATATGTTTTGTTTATCTTTTCATTTTATATTTAGATTAAGCTATACTTCAAAAACGCAAGAGAGGGACCCATAGGAAACTGAATTCATGTCACCAACAGTACCCAAACATGAAGAGTATTCAAGTCGGATTTGATACCACAGGACCAGTGTCTTCTTGTTTGGTTTTCCTTCAAAATACTCCATGAAAGAGTTTTGACTTTCATCATATCAGAGGAGAGGAACATTATTTATTCATGAGGTGTGAAGAGGAAATATTTATATTTTTATATCTCAATACTTATATCATTGTTTATCTTCAGTACACTAAATAATTGCATTTTTTAAAAACATTAAACCAATAAAAGGGTGATTAATGTTGTTGGCAAAAGTAAACAAAACTTGTTAATACTCTTTTCTGAAAACTCAATACAAATATTAGGTTCAACTACTTGCAATTAGTATTTTAAAAAAACCTTTCATTTAACAAGAAAGTTATATTCTTATGGGAAAATCAACAACACAAATTGTTTGGTGCAACAAGGAGACCTATCTTTTTGGTAGAATATGTTATGCACAGTGAATTTAGACAACTCGATTAAAGTTTTTCTTTCCCTGAATTACTTCTCACTCAATATACAGCACAACATCCCTTATTAGATGTCATGAGAGGATGGAGATATCAAGGAGATGGGGAAGAAGATGAAGTCGTGTTCAAGGAGTTCCGTGTGTCATTCTCAGAGTCATCCAAATGTTATTTTCCCAGCAAACAGGAAGATTGTTTCAAAGACTTAGTTTAGTTAATGAAATCAAACTAAGGGCCCCAAAGTATGGGATTATATTAAAAGATGACCAATAAGCTTGTTAGTTTTAAATAATTCAGTTATAACTATAAGTCAGAAAACCTACAAATCCAAAATATGTTTATCAATATTACAAGTAAGTTTGACCATTTTCAGGGGCCTACACCCTTTTTACAACAGCAAATCCTGTCAACTTATTTAAACAAAATAAAAACCATTTTCTTCAAAAGTTTTGTAAAATTCTTTTGAAATGTTCTAAAGACAAACTTTGTGATTCCCATTACTTACATTTCATCTTCTTTTTTTTTTTGGGGGGGGGGGCGTTGAATTTGTTTTTTCTGTTGGTGTCTCAACAATAACAAGTATTAAACTATACTATATCTTGCTCCAATAAATATAATTGCATTTAAACAGTTTTCTTTAAACTTGTCTTTTTTTGTGTGTAATTGAATTTATTACTTTTATTTAGATGTGGAAGGAAAAATAAAATGTTTATTAGTGAAATGGAAAATTCATTAAAATAAATTAATTTAAATTAATATATTTTAACTTGTCTTTTTTGTACGCAATTTGGGAGGTAAAACAAAGTTTATGAGTGAAATGAAAAAAATAGGATTGATTTCTTGAATGATAAGCACAGGGGGGGGGAGGGGTGATCTGTGTATCGGAACCGATGCATTCATGATTAGCAAATAAATAATGAGAGAGACTAAGTTGTTTTCTGAAAATGTATTATATGGTTGCAATTACAACCAACGAACGCCGGTTTGAATGACCCCAACAAATCGTGGCCGATTTAAACGTTTATTTTCTCCAAAATAACGGGGGGGGGGGGGGGGGGTTTGTAAAAATTACTTGTAAACAAATGGCTGATGAACGTGTTTTTTGTTTTGTTTCCGCTAAAGAAAATAAAGAATGCAACATATTTCGATACACACTGAAATATTCGTCCCTGCCAAAGGATAGTGCAGCCTACCCGGGCAAAACACGTTGTGCCGTTGGCAGTTTATTAACTTGCGCAATAAAATACTGACTTACGCCATCAAAATAGAGTGCGTAAGTTGCGCCATTTTTGTGGCGCAACTTTTAGCCTTGCGCCACTTTCAGACGTGGCGTAACTTTCGTGAAATCGATCATAACTTAGTGGCGCAACTTACGCCACAAACGTTGCGCAAGTGGACTTACGCCATGGCGTAAAGTTTTGGAAATCGGCTGCAGGGCCCAAGTTCATAGAACTGCGTAAGCTGCAAATGTTGCTAAACAATTTTCTGCTATTAAAGCAAAATAAAGCAGGATGGATACAGTCACATATTATACTTGTGACACGGTATTTCGGCTAATAACCTTATTCTGGTAAGAAATAATGTTGTTGTGCTTAGCTACTTTTTGTGCTTTGAAGCAAGTCTATGAAATTGGGCCCGGGGAATAACATGAGGCTGTTCCGTCCCAACTTGACAATCGTCCCAACTATAGTTGGGACTGGTCCCAACTTGAGTATTCAAGTTGGGGCGCCCCAACTGTAGTTGGGATCGCCTATAGAACTCTACAGTATAATATACTGTAGAGTTCTAGTGTGGGGACTGCAACATGTGGGCGTGGATCCCCCCCATTGGGTATTGGGCCCAGTTTTGGCTTTAGAATAGTAGATGAGTGTGAAATTTGTCATTATGTGCCTGTGATTTTGGTGCCAACCTTTTTCAAAAAAACAAAACCAAAAGGAGGTGTTGGAATAATATTACTCCATCTTATTTACCCTGAAAAAGTCTACTGTTTTGATCGACCTTATTTTTTTTTCTGGGATTCTGCTATCACCATGCTATCACAAACAACCAACCTGCATTGCAGATGAGATTTCTCCCCTGCTTGCTCTTACCATGGAGGAAGAATAGAGAAAGTACCCTGTACAATTACTACTGTCCCAACTACAGTTGGGACGCCCCAACTTGAACACTCAAGTTGGGACCAGTCCCAACTATAGTTGGTGCGATTGTCAAGTTGGGACGGAACAAGGCCATGGTCTCTGTTGCACTGGTCTTGGCATTGGTTTCCCATAGACTTTAAGATTTTCTGATGGAAGGGGACGACCTATGCAAATCGAAAATAGCCTTGCCCTCTCAATGATGAAATTCCAAGCCCGTAATGAAGTCTTTTTGTTTTTTCTCGTACACAGCTAGTAAAGCTTATCAAATGAGATCCAGCATTTGACAGGGTAGTTGTATGTGCCGTGGACAACAACCTGATGGCATGTTAGATGCCTCATCAAATATGAAGGTAAATTCATCAAAATTCTCCTACTATCAGTGTATTTCTTGAAACAAACAACCAAAACCTCACTTTGCCACAACAGCAGTACAGGGTAACTTTTTTCTGCTAATTATAGAATTTGAACTAATCTTATAATTAGCAGCTATTAACTGCTTCTAAAAGCAGTACCCGGTAACTGTTTCTGCTAATTATAGAATTAGCAGCTATTAACTGCTGCTAAATATATTAATCAAACTGGCCTGTCAATTGTCGCCGTGTACGCTCGTTACTCTAGTTTTTAAGACATTTGCTCTAAAATGCTGGGGTCGTGGGTCCAAGAGTACAACAAGAATTCCATATTATTGGTTTACTCTCTCGATCTTATAAAGTTACTCTTGTACTCATATTTCCATCTCTAAAATAGGAGCAATACCTGGGGGGTGTTTCATAAAGCTTTACAATTAATCTTATCTCCAAATAATCAATCTTATCTACAAACAATCAATCTTAAACTCCTCAAATTTACAATCAATCTTATCTGTGTTTCATAAAGCAAGTTAAGCTTGATATCAACCTTAACTTACTCTTCAATCGATCTTAGTCTTACACTTGATCCAAATCAGTTGTAGAAGCAAATTAATCAATCTTAAGTCTGAAATGTGGTTTTCGCGAAAATTTAAAAAATTTCAGTTTATTTTTTGATTCAATAAGCATGCCTCTCCAAAAGCTTTTATTAGAAAACTGTCGCACTTTACGTGGGAAGAGAATATGTAGAGGTACAGAGAACCCTCTGGATCATTGAATGAGGTTTAACATTTACAATAAATACATATTAAAGGTTCTTTTTCGTCAATGACAACAACAAATTATATTTTAAATTTATAAACTTTGATTTAATGTTTTTATTTTGTGGAAAGGATTTATTCAAGCAGGTCATGGCAGAAATTGCAGTGCCACTTCCCCTTTTTTGTTCAAAATCTTTTTTCAACTTCACAAAGCTTCATATTCTTTTTCCATGGAATTTTTTACCAGTGAAGCCAAGGGGAAAATGTTCATTCAAGTGTCCCAAGACCTGCTAAGCCAGCCCAACAAGCGAAACTTAAGGGACTGAAATATTGGCATTAACCCAATTAGGAGATTTATGGACGTTTTCCGGAACAGCAACTAATAATAATAATAATATACAGCACTTATATAGCGCACGGTATCAAGAAAAGAATGCCATTCAAGCTCGGCCGGTCAAAAGTCAAGAGTCCATGATTAAGATATTTGTTTGAAGAGGTGTGTTTTAGTTGATGAAGAGGAGAAGTATGCAGTTGAGATTTTGAATTTGTGAGGAGCCAGTGAAGAGATGGAAGTATTTGAAGTGTTGTCATATTTTTGTTCTGATTCTCAGTTGAGTAATTGGTCAGGCAGCAGGCAGCATTGTCAACTTGTGCTTGTGTGTGGTGTGTGTGTATGGTGTGAATAACAACAGAAATCAACAAACAATGAAAGTAGAAAATGGTGAAATGCCTCTGATTGCTGCAAAGACACTCTGATGTGCTGCAATACCTCTGATTGGTAGATGAGATAATAGTAGAGAATTATTCAAGGTCATCTTATCCATATCAAATCATCATCGAATCAAGGGAAGGTTCCGAGCACCTTGGGAGGTAGCGATGAGGGCATCACCAATCTGTATTGATGAGGTGAACAGTCTGAGTCTCATTCTAAGGCAGAACAGATAAAGATTCAGATGATCTGTTTGTTGTCGTCACTTCTTGATGTCATTGCTTGATGTCAGGTCATGTGCATGATTATCTTCAATGATGCGGGGAGGTTTGGATTACATGATGTGTATATCTGGATGGATTGGATGATGTGTATATCTGTGTATCATCAGCATAGAGGTGAATCTCAAGACCATGATGTTGGGACGTTGGGAGATAGAAGTAGAAGGAAGAGCGTGAAGCGTGAAGAGCAGACTGATCCTTGTGGTGATCCTATTGATCATATGATGAGATCCCATGAATGATCATTGATGTATGATTGGATGATGCAGATATGATGATCATGCAGATATGATTGGAACTATCTCTAACACAGAAGTGTCGGTGTGTGCAGAAGTGTGTGGTCTCATGTCACATGTCAGATCAGACTGACAGATCTAGAAGAGCAGAGAACGACTTTGCTTTGTTGTCAACTGCTTGCAATATATCATGAACTTTGTTGTGGAGTGCTGTCTCTACACTCTACACTGTGATGCATGCAGTGATTAGATTATCAAGTAGATTATAGCTGAGAAGATGTGTGATGTGTGTTTGCAACCGAACGACTTCACGAGACATGAATGATACACATCGACACAGGCCGGTAGTTCTTGAAGTCTGTGCAGTCCAGGAAGCCTTGATGATGAGTGGGGTAACTAAGGCATTAAAGGTGTCTGGAAACTGCCATTTTTGAAAGTGAGCGTTGATGATTTGTGTGATGGGTCCTGCAAGATTCAAGAGAGTCCTTCACCAGTGAAGTAGGGGGAAAGTCGAGAGAGCATGACTTGGATTCATCAGTAAGTTTCAAAACCGTCCCAGATTTATACAATGCACAACACAACCCTGCACCCCACCCGTGCGGTGTGCTGTACACCAGTGTTGGGTAATAAGTAAGGAGGTCTGTCTCTCTCTGTTGTTGCTGTGATTTGAACCATGTCTCTGTTAGTAAATCAGCCAGTAAATCAATATCGTGATCTATGGTCTGGTCTTTGATCACATCTTTATTGCAGGCTGATTGGCAAATTGATCAAGGCAGATTTGTCATCATAGTAGTATATGGCAGAGTCTGTGTGACTGGACAGTTCTTTTCCTGGTTACTCATTTTCTTTCCCTTTTGGCGACCTCTGAACTATATTTTGAGTTAAATTAATATATTAAATAATTTCTGCATTTATGAAATTTAGGAGATTTATGGACGTTTTCCGGAACAGCAACTATATTTTGAGTTTAATTAATATATTAAACAATTTCTGCATTCATGAAAATTTGAGACGACATTGTAAGACAATAATTACAAACATTACTGATGCATTGAATGTCAAATCGGAACAGGTGACAGCAAAACTTGGACATTAAAAAGCAGTTGCAGAATATAACCAAAATAGTAAAAACTGCCTTTAAAACATAAACATTCAACTCATGACAAATTATTTACGAAGTCTTAGTTTCTTCCAATTTTCATTTTATTTTATGAGGACAATTAAACTATAAAAAAATTGACAAGTTTGCTTTAACATTATCATATATCTTCAATACATCATATCATTATATCAAATTAATTCAATTTAATTGGCAAGAATTTAAATTAACAAATAGTTAGATATGAGATTAGTTATAAAAAGAAAATAGGTCAATTTAAGTCACAGCCATTTTGTTTTCTTTGTTCAACCCAAAATTAAATTAAAATATACCCAGTAAGTTTATACCTTGTGGTCTATTACTTGAAGCATACAATTTGTAACAATTCAGCCTTAACAATAAATGAAGTGCATTTTAAATAATTGATAAAATTAATTAAATATTTAATTTTTTGGTCATACTGATTGGCACTTACCTCACATAACATGTACGGTTTTGAAATTTGATATAATCAAGAGAGCTCGATTCAAGAATAATTTGTTTTCAACAATGTAAATAAATGTTATTGGTGAGGGAACAACATATGGGCAAAAGAGTTAGAATTTTAAACTTAAAAAAAATACACAAGAAAGATGAACACGTAAAAATAACCTCAGGGTACTGAAAACACAAGTGCATAAAATTTGTTGAAATAAAAAAATTGCCAAAACATTGCATTAAAAATGACTGAAGACGTTAAAGACTGGAGGCAAATTAAAATGCCTCTCTGGACAGCTGGGCCTTCCCTCAAGAAGTCCATCTTAATGTTTTCAATCCTCAATAGCTCTTTTTCCACTGGCCTTTGGACTTGGTCATCACTGTTCTAAGAGCATGTTAATATTGTTGTTGCTGCATGCTGTTGACATTGTTGTTGCTGTTACTGAGATTGCCGCTGCTTTTGATGACATTGCTACTGCTGCTGCTTATCAAGTTACAGGTTGTCTCATCCACCTGTGATTCTGAATCCTGTAATTTTGATTCCTGCAAGTATAAAAAAATGCTGAAATATGATTAAATTCATATTTACTGAGTGCTGGGTGATTCAGCTAGACCTTTCAAAGATTTGTTCTTTGGTTCTAAGGCTACACTTACATAAACAATATCTTGTAACTAACTTACCCAACTGTACCTCAAGTGATAAATGATTGGTCTCTGCGTCCTGCCCATCAATCCCATGTTTCGAATGTGGTGCCAAGGCATCCTGAACACTTGCTCAAGTGTTGGATTTGTCGGAGGTACTGGTCCACCACCTGAAACAATTTAGGAAAATTATAATCATGTCATTTATTTCTTAAAAACAAAAAAAACATTAAGTTGACTAGTTGGACTATAGCTAAAAACAGTGAAAACATGTCACAAGTTTTTAAAAAATGAACATAGATCCAGTTATGCTATTGTGTACACTTTGTACACATTATGGGGTTGATAATCAAGCTTAAAAAGTGAGCAGCTATGTGTGGCTTTTTGTTATTAATATTTTTTATTACAAGGATAACATTAATTTTGTTACCAAATTTAAATTTAGAATGACTCAATTTAATATTTACCTTTTTTGGCAGTGTTTCGCTTTCCCAAATAGCTTGTGAGAAGTGCTTTCACAAAGTCTGCCAGTACCTGCAGCTCAGTAGCAGCTGAAAGTTGTACATCTAGACCCGTTGCCTTTGTCAAAAAATAAAAGAAGTGGAAAGTTAAGGAAAATTTTAAAAACAAATATTTTAAAAATGCAGTAAAAATTGTCATTGGTTTTAATAAAATATTGACTGCCAAACATGTTTAGTAAAGTGTTGAAAATCAGACAATTAAGATAATTATAAAAACATTATAAAATTTGAATGAAGATGTGTATTTACTATTGCCTACAGTTAACAGAACTATAAATTAAGGCCTCAACAAGACCCCCCCAACCCACACACAAGAAAATAAACGCCCCATTCCCAACAAACAAACAAAAACAAAAAACCCAAAACACACACAACACTAACAAAACATTGATCTATAAAAAAAAACTTTAGTGACTCAACTAAAATTAATGTACCATCCGAAACTAAGGAAATGCTGGGGTGCTCTGCCAATGCCGAGTTTGCAATAAAAATATTTCCCCGAATACAAATTATTTCAATTAAAATATATATATATTTAATAAAATATTATTATGATTTTGGTTAAAACATCTTTAGAACCAAAGGGATTTGATGTTGAAACTAATCTTTAGATATTTCTAGTCACAATAGGCGGTGTACCTTGAATTTTATATTTTACTTTCGTGAACATATTTTTGGCCTTTTTTGTTTCATTGAATTGAACTGCACGTGTATGCCAAATTATCAATGACTGATGCTCTATTTCTTCACAAAGAAAGCAGTTTCATGTACGAAATTTTCACATTTTGTGTAGTGTATTAGTTACTCCTTACATTAGTGAAGTATCACTTTTTTATTTGAAGGAAATTGGATAAAGCAGAAGAAACAAAATTGGTTATAAAAACGCTAACCACTGCCCTCGTGCATGCACCGTGACAGCACCACTATTTTGATGGGGAAATGGACACAGTTGCACCGTTGCTGTCACTCCGTGATTCAAGCTATGACCATAACTGTGTCTAGTGACCAGAAAATTGCCACTTTATTTACACTAAATAAAAGACATGACATCTTCAATTACTGTACTGTCTAACCAAGAAAGAAAACACTCTTTTCCCACACAAAAATCAACAACAAAACGTATAAAATCTACTCACCACTCACGCTGAAAAACAAGATGGCCGACTTGAGAAAAGTTTTGACAGCTCAAAGTTGCTCTCTGTGTCAAAGGTCGCGCTTTAGCCTCTGTCAATAATATTTAAGTCTTAAGATACAATCTTATCTTAAACTCGATCGATCTTACGCTAAGATTGATTTTATGAAACAGAATTTAACAATTAATTGTAGACTAAGATTGATTCAGACTTAAGATTAATAGTTAAGATTAATTGTTTAATGTTCTTTATGAAACACCCCCCTGGACATTTATTGCAGGACATGATTGGTTGTTTGGGGGAACTTTTCAACATCTTCTGTAAATAAGGCCACTTCATTGACTTTTAACTTTACAGGGAATTTGTGGGCCCAAGAAAAAGTGAGAGACGCAACTGGCTTTTGATAAAAAAGTGCATGTCCTGGGTTTGGGTAAAGCGACCCACCAGGCGTCAGCGGTGCACTTGCTGTGAACCCTGCTGGCAATAGTGAATAGCGGGCCCGGGGCTGGATGAATAAGGGGGGAGAAATTACTGAATGAAACACTGATGAAATTATAACAACACTAGACGTATCTTAGCATGATAATTTCATAATACTGTTATGTGAAATTGAGTACAAACTGATCAGCCAAATGCGTCACGTTAAAATGTGGACGTCTTTTTCTTCAACCTGTTTTAGTACTGACGTCTTTTTCTTTAACCTGTTTTAGTACTAACTTGCTAACGTTAGTGTTACGTGTTGAAAACCTTTTGCCACTAAAATGTTGTCCGTCAAACCCTTTTGAATAACTTCAAGATTACTTTGACAATTTACAAACCATACCATTTTGAAACTTTACAAGAATGATCTGAGACTTAACAATAAATGCAAATATGTAATCGCGATGACAACTGACACAATGCATTTTCCATGCACGATGTGCGTCAGACACAAAGTAAATCGTCTCAAAGTTTCTCACAGGTCATAGGTCAATACCTAAACTTATCTCCAGCTTTAAAGTACGCTAACCAAATCTGGAAGTGTTTTGCCAACGGCTGCTGGAAGAGGTTCACTTTGTGCGCGCTATTATACAGACAGGTTTGTCATTTTCAAACAACAGAGTTTTTTTGAATTTTTTTAGATTTAAACACATCATATTTTAGGTCACAAAAAGTCAGGGAAAACCTGGATTTTGAGAGTAAAATAAATTGGTTGAACAGTTGAATCTTTTATATCGAGAAAAGAACGGAATGGTCAGAACAAGACTGAAGTAGGCTACATCAAGCCCTAAAGGTCCCGTCGACTAAGTCATTTTCAGCGAAATTAAACTCTAAATTTATGTATATAATTTGTTATTTTCAATTTCGATATTTATTTATTCTTTTATACCAAAAACATTGTACTGGCCATCTTGCAGTCCGGGTCACAAGTTATACTATTTTGAAAATAACTAATAATTTCAGTTCCCTTGTTCACAAAAGTGAAGGATGTTATGGTTTAGCTTGACCTCAAAAGGGGAAAACAATTATTTCAAAATGACATTTGTATTTTTATGATGGATAAATGTTATCTAGATAAAATACCATGTTTTGTATTTTGTTTGCATTTACACAGTGAAGGTTGCCATCTCCAAACGGATCCACTCAACAACAAGTAAATGTCTGACCTTGCTTCCTAAAAACACTACGAGTCTGGTATCTGCATGAAGTCATCTCTCCTTTAAAAGGTAACTGAAAATCATAAACAGCGAAACAGATGAGATCAAAATTACAGTCTATTATTGACTTTCATTAGGGGCCGATTTCACAATGCACTATAAGACTCATTTTAAGATGAGTTGTCAGTATTACCATGGTGATTTATATTGTGATCACACTTTGCTTAGCAATTAAGATTGATTTGTAGTTAAGATCAATCTTAGCCCTATGTGAAATCAAGTCCAGGCCCCAATTTCATAGAGCTGCTGAAGCACAAAAAGTAGCTAAGCACAACAAAATTGTGCTTACCAGAATAAGGTTACCAGCCAAACTACCATGTCACATGTACAATTTGTGACTGGTATCCTGCTCAGTTCTGCTTAGCAGAAGATGTTGTCTCAAGTTGAACTGGTCAATTGAGGGTTGAGTTATCTGGTCATGTTGTACGCATGCTGCAAGTTTCACGAGTGAAATATTTTCCGTTTTTCAATCCAAATCATCCGCTGTTTAGGGACATTTATGTTGAATACTAGTGAAGCAGAAGTCTTACAGGATCACACTATGGCATCCATATATATTGCAACCATATATATTGCAATTTTGGACATTATTTAGACCTCAAGTTGCAGGTAAAAATGGGGCCCAGCCGCGATACCATGCTGTTATGGCCTCGAGCTCCTAACACTCCACACCAACTATACAACCAAAAGCTTTCCACGTTTCTTTTTCACTGCCCAACTCACATGCCTGTACTAAGGAGAAACTGATGCATGTCCTAGCATGGCTTGATTTTTACCCTGGACCCAAAAAGACAAATAAGATCAATCTTCTTTTACATGTCTTAGTGCTTGTGCAAATAAAACGGGATGTTAAACTGTGTCAGCAAGTATTTTTCTCAATTTTATTCTGGTGTTGTAAAAACATTTTTGGGTCCAGTAAAAATGTGCATCAAATGAACGAGCACGCTCCTAGTCAGCTACTTTCAACAGTTAAACTTTTTCTTAAAAACCAAGACCATTGTTCATTTTTATAGATATTTACCACTCCAACTGATATGAAACACTTTTTTTTTTAAAGTCACACGGCCTGGAACATTACAAAAGCATTGTGTCTGTTGCCCTGATCTTGGCCTTGGTGCCCTTCAAAAGTTTCCCATAGACTTTAAGGCTTTCCAATGGAGGTGATAATGAAAATGGCCTTGCCCTCTCAGTGATAAAATTCCATGTGTGTAATAAAGTGTTTTTGTTTTGTTATACACAGCTAGTAAAGCTTCAATGATATTCATCAATCAACAAAGTGGATGTCTGTGCGCTGGACGTCAACCTGGCGTAGGAGACGACTCTTTAAATAAAAAGGTAATTTCATTAAAACCATCCTACTATCAGTGTGTTTCTCAAGACAACAAGCCACTACCTCACTAAGCCACAACTGTGGCATATTGAAGCACACACATGCTGATGTAGAGAGTAGAGCCATAGCTCAAAGTGCTTCAATGAGAGTGGTAAACTGGAGAAGCCACCAGCTGTGCTCAATTGCAATGGAATTTGGGCCACTGTTGGTCAATTTCTGCAGTGGCACTGATTGATCACACATAAAAATACAATGACAGAAAAGAGATTTTGAGGAATCTTGAAGTATGCACATTCAGGAGGGTTAGCATAGATCTACACTAAGGGAAATACCAAACCAAAATGCACATCTACATGGACAGCAAACATGAGTGGTTGCAGGCCATGCTGAGTCTTGTAAGGGCAAGGCAGCTTTTCCTTTGTAAAGGGTACCTCTACTACAAAGATAGATTTGTACTGGAACATTTCAAGGTGCACATTGTTCTGTCAGGAGTCCATATTCTGGGCTAGAACAATACCTGATGCCCTGTCTCGATGGCGGATTGTCCCTAGACTAGGCTAGACTCTACTCCCCTCAATAGTTCAGTTGATATCTCACTGATCGATTGTCCCCATGTAGACCTATATGCGACTTCTCACAACAATCAAATACCGGTCTACTGTAGAGGGCCCCGAACCCAAAGCATTGCAGATGCCCTGGCAGTTCAATGGGACGGGCCATTTACTCACACATTCCCGCCTTTCTCCCTCATCGAAAGAGTACAGAGCCGAGGAATTGCCAGATTCTCCTCATGATCATAGCACCGTTGGGCCTCTTGCAACCTTGATTCCCCAGGTTAGTCAAACTCCTGGTCCACCAACTGGTGATTCTCCCACAGGTGGTACATTCTCTTTCAACCAGGGTTGTATCTCGGCATACATTTCCCCAGGGTCTTCACCTCAGCTGACATGCTGTGTATTATCACAAATCCTTCCCCTCAGCAGGCCTTTTTTAAGATTGCGGCACACAGCTATCAATCAATCAATCAATCAATCGTTAAATTTATAAGGCCCCAATCCAACAGTCGTTGCTCATAGCGCCGTACAGTAGGCTTTTGAAAAAAGGTGAGATTTAAGCAAAGTTTTGAAATTGGCTAATGAAGTAGATTGCTTGATGTTCTGAGGAAGATGATTCCACATCCTTGGTGCTGCGATAGAAAAGGGACGATCCCCCAACTGTGTTTGGTTCTTTGAATGCGAAATATTGAAGTTTGGGAACAGGAACGCAGATTTCTGATAGGTTTTCACTATCCGATCTTCATCTGGGAAGATATGCAACAGCAAGCTTTGCCATTTCATTCAATGGTGTAAACGGCACTCTCACCATCCCTCTAAAACTTTCTGTAGGGGTGATGGGAGACTTCATATACTCTATTTACATTAGAGTGGCCTGGCAACGGCGACTGTTAGAAATTACTGCTAAGCCATTTCGGCCATTCGTTGGTATTGTCGCAGGCCTTTCAGACTGAGCTGCAATAATTGCAGCACACTGCGATGATCTTTGAATAAATGGTGTAGAAAAGGTTTTCACCATCCGCCCAACAATTCTGAAGGGGTGATGATCGACCCTCCTACTCTATTTTTGTATGAGAGTGGCCTTTCAACCGCAACTGTTCAAAATTACGCTCAATTTATTTTGACAAACAACCGCCCATGACCGATAATTGTTTGACCACAAAAGCGTGAAGCACATTATTCTTACATAACAGCACGCATTTTTCAGAGTCCACTTTTGCAAACATTTACATCACCCTGAAGATTTCGTTTTAGAGCAAAACAAAAAATGAAAATGTTCTTGCTTAAAAATCAAAAAGATTGGTTTATTGGTTTTTCGGTCTCTTTTTTCTAAGTGTGATCTGAAAACTCAAAACGCCTTTTGGCATTTCCGATCTTTCCACTTTGAAAGGATAACATGACAGCAAGCTTGGTTTTTTTTACCAGCATTGGAGAGTTCTGATCTTTTTCCTGTCCAACCTTTGTAAGCTTGGGTATGTAGGATGGAGAAAACTACAGCTTTAAACAAACAATTACCCCTTTTGTGATTGGTTTTGTTACCTTTTTGTGTGTGATCTTGGCCCATGGTATTAGGAGGAGGTGATAAGTGCAGTTGACTAAAGTTGCCTGAAAATAGTTTTTCTGTTTGTATTTGGTGAAGGTGTGCCATTTTCAGATGATATCTACCAGTCTCAAAGTAGTTTTTGAGGACCTACAAGTGCCTATCATCAGCCCAATGTCTACCCATCATCAATTTAGATGTGTGAGGGTTACAACAGAGGTATGTTCACATCCCTGTGGGGGTGTTTTTGACACTAACATCAAAAAGTGGGCTGTTTTTGCAGCACTATACAAACGACACCCCTACGCCACATGCCACAACATTTTGGGGACTTCATGCTGGCACCAGCCTAACCCAGATGAATGGTTTGCCCCTACAGATTGATTACACAGTTGAAAAATTGAAAACATGTTTTGATTAACGTTTACCCCAATAGTTATAAATCAAACACAATCTATGCAGTCCCAGGCCCATGAACTGTTTTTCAGAGAGTATGATGAATACTCAAAGGTTGTTTGTATGCGTAGTAGAAAAAGGAATGCCTCATACATCTCTCAAAAACCATTGATTTAACAGTGTAGAATTATTATAATTTCCTAATGCACTTTATCAAAAATACTGTTTTGCAAGTAAAGCTTTAAAGGTAAAGTATACCTTTGGTTTTTTGAACCATTCGATTGTTTTAATTCTATGTAAATGTAGTTATATATGCAATAAAACTAACCTGTGAAAGTTTCATTTCAAAAGGTGGTAGCGTTTTTAGACATGGCCGAAATGTTTCTCAGATTGAAATGTTTTTGAATCCCTCTCTCTAAAATCACATTCCTCTAAAGGGAATTGTTTCTCAAAATGTTATACATTATCAACAGCTGCAGTGCTTCTTACCAAGTAAGTTTTTATGGTCATAAATTTTTATAGATTAAGTTTAGCACCCTAGACAAGTCTTGTTTTTTTACCAATTTGATTTGGTTTATTTCCCACAACTTCATTGAACATGTATAATAAACAAACAAAAATTGTAAATCGTCAGCTCTGTGCTATAAGGTCATTAATTGCAATTTCATATTTGTAATGATCAAAAGGTCATTAAATGAAAAATGCGTATAAATTTGAAGAAAAAAAGAATCAAAATCAATAAATAAATGCTTTACTTAGAAAAGGAATGTTTCTTTTTGCCAAACAAATACTTTGAAGACCACTCTTGATCAACAAACCACATTTACCAGGAGCTTAAAAAGATGCAAAAGCAATTTTATCAAACCCATACAAATTGCACTAATGACCTTATAGTCCTGAGTATACAAATTTATATTTTATAAAAAGTTAGATAAGAAAGAATAAATAACTAATCAAATGTAGAAGTAAAAAGAAAAATTTAAGAAGTCTGCGTCTTTTGAACACTTCCTGTAAATACCTTGTTATACTCAGCCCCCCTCGCCCCTGCCCGAACCTCCAACCATTCTTAGAAATGAAAAACTTTCACACCGTTAAAAAGATAATCCTGAAAAACTAGATTAGTTGCTCAATTTCTCAAGTCTTTCTGGGAAAAAAAACACCTCTCATCAATTTCAGTTTGGATAATTCCAATGCACGCAAAATCAACTTGGATGTGAATTAAGGAAAAATGTACTTTGTCAAATTTGAAAAGTCAAAATTGCAAGTTCAATAAGTAAAGACAACAAAAGAGAAAGTTTTGCTACCCTATTTATCATAGTTTGGTATCTTGTCATATCTCCCTCAGGAAAATCGATAATTGATTGGTGTCATTTAGTTACCCCCTACTTCAGCTGATACGCGGTTAAAGGCACTGAACATGTTTGGAAATTGTCATAAGACCAGTGTTCTCACTTGGTGTATCCCAACACATGCATAAAATAACAAGCCTGTGAAAATTTGGGCTCAATTGGTCATCGAAGTTGCAAGAAAATGATGAAAGAAAAAACACCCTTGTTGTACAAATTTGTGTGCTTTCAGATAGGAATAAAAACTTCTTGCAAGAAGTTTTTATTATTTTAGTGAGAAATTACCTCTTTCTCAAAAACTATGTTACTTCAGAGGGAGTCATTTCCTACAATGTTTTATACTATCAACAGCTCTCCGTTGCTTGTTACTGAGTAAGTTTTTATGCTAATATTTGTTTTGAGTCATTACCAAACGTGTACGATACCTTTAACGATGTAACAGAGTTACACATGTTTTTGTAAAAAGTAAGTGCACCGATTGCGAGCAAGCGCACATCATGCCTATATTGAGAAGTTGTTGGCCCTGCTTTGGTCTAGCCTTGCCAGGATGTTGAAATTTAGCGACTTACAAGGTGCACTTATTTTAGCCCATAAACTTATTTTAAAGTGAGCATAACATATAATATCCAGTGCTAATTTTTCTTGACACTTATTGTTTCAAAGGCATTTTTATTGACTGACAAATGTAACAGTTAAATAATATTAAAGAATATAAAAAGTTTACTTCTTTGTCATGGGTAAGGTATAATTTTTGTGACTGGCTTTTTAAAATGAGATTTTGGTCCTTATCTTGAAAATTAACATTGCAATCAGCGTTTCTTTTTTTGAGCAGATTTAAGAGAAAATGTTCTAGATGGTGACATGAAAATCTCAAATTAGTTCCTGGGGTAAATTTTTGACCTTTTCATGAATGTTAAGCATAAATGTGAATGCCAAGAAATTTTGGGTTTAGCTAGAGACGGTCTCATTTTGATAAACTAAAAGCAAAAAAATGAATGTACATAGAATCTCTGAAAAACAGACATCTTTGTTGTAGTTTCTTGACAAGAATATAAATTTGATGAACATATTACAGGTTGAGTTGTCTTTTCAAGCAACAATTTCTCACACCTCTAAATATTTCAATATGAAATTCTGAAGGGCACTGCTTGTTATTGTCTTGTAATATTACTATCTTGTATTTTTTATTATCTTGTAATCGTGATCTAGTATACACCATTGGTTTTAGAATTTGAAATTGTGCATGGTAGAGGGTACAAATTAGGCCCAATTTCATAGAGCTGCTTAAGCACAAAAAGTAGTTAAGCACAACAAAATTATGCTTACCAGACTAAGGCTACCAGCTGAACTACCATGTCACATGTACAATTTGTGACTGGTATCCTGCTCATTTCTGCTAAGCAGATAATTGTTAAGCAATATTTTCTGCTTAAGCAGCTCTATGAAATTGGGCCCAGGTGAGGTTTGCAGTAACACCATGTACATGAAATCTCTCTTTGAGCTGTGTCGCTACAAAAAAAGCAGCCTAATTCATTTGAATGCATTCATGTTAAAGCAAGCAAATTTGCCTCTGCAGTTAAACCGTCAATCAATTTCACATTGTGGCAAGTGGCCGAGTGGTTTAGAGCATCGAACTCATGTCCTGATGGTTAAGTCATCGGGGTGTGGGTTTGAATCCTGGTCATGACACTTGTATCCTTGAGCAAGATACTTCACTATAATTGCTTCTCTTCACCCAGGGGTATAAATGGGTACCTGCGAGGGTAGAGGTTGATATTGTGTTTGAAAAAGCCTTTGGAGCGCCACGGCAGCCCGGGGCTGTATACTCCCCAGGGAGCTGAGAAAGATTAAAGGAATGTTATTGGCCCAATGACCAGGGCATTAATGTAAAGCGCATTAAGACGTTATTGTAAAATGCGCTATATAACAACTAGTTATTATTATTATTATTATTGTATTCAATTGAACTTACCAGGTGTTCTTTTTAGCCATGCCAAATTGGCATTCAATTTAGCAACTAAAGATTTCAGCAAAAAAAGCTGCTGCAAATTTGAATGTAATGCTGTTTGAGTGGATTGTTAAATTGGGTGCTAATCTTGTTTAACTGTAAAAAGGGCTAAAAATATTCCTCAAAATGTTCATTTTTTAAAACTTTTTGTAGTTTATTTATTGATAAATAATTGATAATAGAAATTCCCAAAACTTTGCCCGTAAAAAAGGGCACAAAATATTCTTCAAAAGGTGCAAAATTGTTTACTTTTGTTGTTGTTTACTTATTGATAAATAATAGATAATTGAATTTACTTGTCCAAAAACTTTGTCCATAAAAAGGGGCAGAAAATATTCCTCATCAGATTTTTATTTTTGTTTTAGTTACTGCTTAATTATTGTTCTCATGCGGATAATGTCTATTATATTTGAACAAATTATAATGTTTTCAACTGTTGGAAGTTTAAAAATAAAATGATTCTATGAATGTAGCAAGAAATATATGTTTCCCTTATTCTGTTATGGTTACTGTATTAAGCAAAACTTGTTATTAACAAAAACCCTGAATTTATGTCACGAAATCCAACCCGCAAATAATATGGACCGGTCCCCTTCCTAAACTAGTACGTATAATCCAGATATAAATGAGTAGACGGGAGTCCAACAAAGATGGCCGCAGCAAAGTAGCTTTACATATCCTCTTAATCCTTTTCCAGAAAAGTGCATTTAATAGTCTGTTATTACTTCAGCATAAAAAGTATCGTCCCTATATAAATTTGAAAAATACCAAAACACCTTTAATCCATATAATGTATCTTTAAATATTATGATCAACCATGCAGTCATCATACTTTAAATAAGATATGTACCATACCACACCTTTAATACAAAACCCCTACCGTTAAATTACATCTAAGAATAACCACTTTAATATAAAACGTTCCACCCCTTTAAATACTTTTAATAAAAAATGTACCATACCACATCTTTATAACAAACCCCTACCGTTAAATTACATCTAAGAATAAACACTTTAATATAAAACGTTCCACCCCTTTAAATACTTTTAATAAAAAATGTACCATACCACACCTTTAATACAAACCCCTACCGTTAAATTACATCGAAGAATAGCCACTTTATTATAAAATGTTCCACCCCTTTAAATACTTTAATAAAAAATGTACCATACCACACCTTTAATACAAACCCCCTACCTTTAAATTACATCAAAGAATAACCACTTTAACATCAAAAGATCCACCCCTTTCATTACTTTCAATACAAAAATATACCAAACCCCACTACCTTTAAATTAGATAAGAATAACCACTTTAATAACAAAATTCTGCCCCTTTCAATACTTTCAATAAAAAAATGTACCATACCAAACCTTTATTACAAAAACACTACCTTTAAATTACATCTGAGAATATTACCACTTTAATATCAAAAGTTCCACCCTTTCAATACTTTCAATAAAAAATGTACCATACCACACCTTTAATACAAAAATCCCCTACCTTTAAATTACTTATAAGAATAACCACCTTAACATCAAAAGTTCGACCCCTTTCATTACTTTCAACTATAAAAAAATGTACCATACCACACCTTTAATACCAAACCCCACTACCTTTTAATTACATCTACAAATAACCACTTTAATAAAGAACGTCCACCTCTTTGAATTAATTTGCAAAACACTACTACAAAACCTTTAATACAATGTACCAGCCTTTAGGGATCTTTTTCATAGCAGATTCACCCTTAGATTTTGAAAGGAACAATTCCACAATAAAAATATATACCATCACTTTAAATCAATTCCACCCTCCAGCGATATGTCCCATGAACCCCCACCCACCTAGCCCAACTAGAGTCTACCGAACATCCATCCCCATGACTACTACTCCATCACCCCTAACTTCAATTAGCCTTCGGCCCATCCATCTCATCCCAGCAAACTCCCCAGTCCTCCCAAACTATATCATGCCCATCTCCATCAGGCATCGATCACACCAGCATGATAACTACCAGACCAATCCCCTGCCCCCACACCAAGCCCCAACCCCAGCCCTCTCCCCAGCTTCATCATGCCCAAGTCCAGCCAGCCATCACCCCAGCACTGGTCCAGAAGCCCTCATCCCAAACAGTCCAGCCCATCACCCCAAGCCCTCATCCCAACCAGTCCAGCCCATCAATCCTACCATCACCCCAAGCCCTCATCCCAACCGGTCCAGCCCATCACCCCTACCCTTACCCCAAGCCCACATCCAAACCAGTCCAGCCCATCAATCCTGCCATCACCCCAAGCCCTCATCCCAACCGGTCCAGCCCATCACTCCTACCCTCACCCCAAGCCCACATCCAAACCAGTCCAGCCCATCACTCCTACTTACACCCCAAGCCCACATCCAAACCAGTCCAGCCCATCACTCCTACCCTCACCCCAAGCCCACATCCAAACCAGTCCAGCCCATCAATCCTACCATCACCCCAAGCCCTCATCCCAACCAGTCCAGCCCATCACTCCTACCCTCACCCCAAGCCCACATCCAAACCAGTCCAGCCCATCACTCCTACCCTCACCCCAAGCCCACATCCAAACCAGTCCAGCCCATCAATCCTACCATCACCCCAAGCCCACATCCCAACCAGTCCAGCCCATCAATCCTACCATCACCCCAAGCCCTCATCCAAACCAGTCCAGCCCATCAATCCTACCATCACCCCAAGCCCTCATCCCAACCAGTCCAGCCCATCAATCCTACCATCACCCCAAGCCCTCATCCCAACCGGTCCAGCCCATCACTCCTACCCTCACCCCAAGCCCACATCCAAACCAGTCCAGCCCATCACTCCTACCCTCACCCCAAGCCCACATCCAAACCAGTCCAGCCCATCACTCCTACCCTCACCCCAAGCCCACATCCAAACCAGTCCAGCCCATCACTCCTACCCTCACCCCAAGCCCACATCCAAACCAGTCCAGCCCATCAATCCTACCATCACCCCAAGCCCTCATCCCAACCAGTCCAGCCCATCACTCCTACCATCACCCCAAGCCCTCATCCAAACCAGCCCAGCCCATCAATCCTACCATCACCCCAAGCCCTCATCCCAAACAGTCCAGCCCATCAATCGTACCATCACCCCAAGCCCTCATCCCAAACAGTCCAGCCCATCACCCCAAGCCCTCATCCCAACCAGTCCAGCCCATCACTCCTACCCTCACCCCAACCAGTCCAGCCCATCAATCTTACCATCACCCCAAGCCCTCATCCCAACCAGTACAGCCCATCACCCCTAGCCATCAGCTCAACCAGCCCAGCCCACTGGCCGACTGACTGCCCAGCCATCGCCAGCCCATCACCCCAACCAGCCCAGCCAACTGGCTGACTGACTGCCCAGCAGCCTCCCTGGCCCCTCAGCACTTAGAAATTTTACTCCCCAAGCCAAGCTCCAAGGCCCTTGGTCAGCCCTCAGATCAGCCAAAAATCCAAGGGTATAGCCAGGGAAAATTTATTTTGAAATTTTTTCAAAGTCAAGCCATTCTAATATTCATCAGGTCAAAAAACGTATGATTTTCATGAAAGCTCAGTAGCAGAGCGGTAAGAGATAGAGGCTACAGAGCTAAAGGTACCAGGTTCAAGCCCTACCCATTTTTACAAGAATTAAAAAAAAATGTCTTTTTTACTGGTAAAAAAGGACCTCACCAGGATTTGAACCCCCGAGCTCACAGCTCCAGGATTCCGGGAGCTGTGAGCTAGCCCGCTGGGCCACATGGCCACTTAAAAAAAATCGCTCGGACGTTATATATCAACCTTAGAATGAAAAGGTCAAATAAAAAAAAAATAATGAGATGCGCCCTTTGACCTATGACCTTCACCAGGAGAGGAAAAAGAAAAAGAGAATGAAGAAAATGTTTGTTGGTGTCTGTATACAAATAATTTATTCGTGCCATTTGAAAAGAGCAAAAGAACATTACAGATATACCAAATGTGATTAACAAGATAAAGTGAAGATTAAAAACCTTAATAAATATAGTTTTTTAATTAAACATTACAAAATTCTCAAAAATATTTAACAAGGATAAGGATCTTTAATATGAATGTCATACTGACGAACGTAATACTCTAGGTTGATACTGCAATTAAATTGTTCTCGATATTATTTACTAATTTTCCTTGTTAAAAGTATGAATCTTTCTTAAGCAAAACTAACATCCAGTCTCTAAATGAAACAAATAAACTATTAATTACAACATATCTATACTGTGATATGGTTAACTTGTAAAAACGCTCTATGTACATTAATAAGGTTCAAAATATTGCATTATCTTATCAACAGGATGGGTAAAGTTAGCGCCCCCCCCCCCTAAATTGAACCTCTTCAGCAGAGTTTAAAATTCACCATTTCAATTCTTAAAATGAAAGCCCATGAAGACTATACAGTGGTTGCAATGCAAGTGCTTTAAATGAAGCTATTATTCTTCAATATTACATAGCAATAATAAAAATAATGGTTATTTTAAAGTTTTCTTGGTCAACTGGTACAGGGTGCTATCACCATCTACTAGCCCCCCCCCCCCCATTTATTTGTCATCTTTGAAAAAATCATTAAACTCATTAAACACTTTAAACTAAGTCTTTTATACATGCATAATAAATAAATATTGTCAAAATTATATTTCAAGCAGTTTCTTAATACAGTAAACGTGGTTTTATAACATCAGAGTTTACTTCAGTTTTATTTATTTATCCTCTAGTAAAATGTGGGATCATTCTGATCGTAACACACTGATTTAATTAAATTCCCTGCATAAAATCATTTCTTTATTTTCTAGTATCACAGTTGAGTTACATTGTTAATTAATACATTCCAAAACGAGGCTGCTATTTCGCACGGCTTAAATAATAGATGCACCGATTGGGTATAAAATGTAAATTAACATTTCGCTGCAGGCCCGATAACAAAAACAAACACGTTATTTTATTTTGACGACGTTACTCCACAGATTTGGTGAGCATGCAATAGCCCAATTTTGTTTCATTTTGTGCAACCCTTTCATTTTCGTTCTATTTTAATAAAACATATTAATTACTTACAGTTAATTGTTTTTATTGCATGAGTTTCTTAATACGATTAAGTGCGTCACATAAATTGTACAGAGTAATGTACACATTCAGCTCGGTTAAATTGTTTTCAACGAAGAGTTAGTTACAAATTCTTGTTAGTTCATCACAAAATAAAATGCAAGTAATACTGTGCTGTTAAATGTTAACATTGAAATTTTATGAGATGGTTCATGACTAAAAAAAAACCCAGTATGCATCAAAATACGTATATTTGTCATTGGGTTATTTTTGTAATAGTTAAAACACCACTTAAGGTTTGAGATCAAGCTATAAATAAATAAACATTTAAAGTAATTAATTTATACAATTATAATGATAAATTATCTTGTTAGAAAAAAGTGTTAAAAGAACATGTGTTAGATAGTTTTAACTGTTGGTTTGTTTCATTGAGATTAATCATGTAAACTGTTAGAAATTATAAGATGATTGGATAGGCAATAGGCCTACTTTCAATTAGTGAATAATAATCGTAACTGGCCAAAAAGAGTAAATCTACATAAATAATAGAGCCACCCACCCCCCCCCCCCCCAGTGCTACAACTTGTAAACCAAAGTATAATATAATTCTACATAGTGTTGGCAAAATGTATGTTCACTAATTATTAAGTTCATAAAGTGATAGTAAAAACAATTAATGTTAGTAATCATCATTATCAAGAAAGTATTCATCTACATGTAGGCCTGACTTATGTAAGAGGGCTGGAACCCCAAAGAACCACCCACCTTAGTGATATAACCTTTTCTAATAAGTATAACGTCAGGCCATTAACTATTTTTTGCAAGTATACACAAAATAGCATAACTGATAACTGTACTAACAAAATGATATCAAATTGGGCAGTCTTCATGTGCCTTGAAGTGGACCCCAATCCCAACATTAAGTTATTTTGTCTTACCTTTTAGCCATACCAGTGATTTAATTAATTGAATAAAAATAGACAATATTGGAAACTGGTTATGTAAGACATAAAAAGTGACAGTTGGGTGTCAGCCTAATCATTGTATTTGTTAGCCTGGTTTAAAAGTTAGTTCTGAAATTTTATTTCACTAATTCATATGTAGGCCTACACTACTTGCAACATAATATTATCAGTTATATATTTATTTCATGCGTAATTTATTGTACTTATTTATGAAGTTAATTTCAAACAATAACAACACAGGCCCTAACACCATGACACTGAGGAGTGCGCCACCCAGCAACAGTGGTGTCCACCGTACCCTTAAGGGGCACTGCTGGTTGTCACTAACTCCCTTAGGCATTCATTAATCTATGAGTTAGTATCGTAAATCTAATTATTTATATTTATATTGGAAACCACGAATTTGTTAACTAAAGGACTAACGTTGATTACATATGTATTAGTTAAGGTTTTTTTTCAAATAACATTAATATAATTAAACGTAATATATACATAAGTTAATTGAAAAAAATATTTAGTTATTCATATTGGAAACAGACTTGTTAGAGTTAATGATGGATTAACGTTAATTCATTTTAAATTTTTAATTTTGGCATTTTTTACATATATTAATGTTAGCAATGTCATTAATGTCATCATTTGCATGCAATTTATTTACAAAAAGTATTGTCAACTAGCGATGGTATGCCCGCCTGACTAACACTCCAACCAACTTTTGTCAACAAAGACAACATTTCAAATTCTTGTTAATGATGCACAAAATAATATGTTACCCCTACAAGTAACTTAATTACGAACATAATATTTCTTTTTAAAATCTTAACACTAGTTGTATACATAGTGAAAATTGGGTGTCAGCCTATAGTTTATCATTGTTAGTTTTAACAATGTTTTGTTAAAAGTTAGTTCTTATAAACTAATTTCACTGTAATTAGTATTGTAAAATATATAGTTATTATAGCAACATTACCTGTTTTGATTAATGTTGATTAATTTATATATATTTTTTATTTTATCGTTATAAATGTTAATAAATTTATCAAAACTTAATTAATATTATAGAACTTGCTTTTGATTTGGTATTATAAATTTTTGGGGAAAAAATCATCTTTAGTTAAGTTAAATGTCAAACCTAATGTAGCTATGGAATGTTAGTAGGAGACACTAAATCAGATATTTATTGTCAAATTCATGAACATTGTGACACACTCTTTATGTAGAAAAAAAATTACATACGAGTAAACTATTATTTTATTATTTGTTTTAGTTTAGTTTGTGACATTCTTTTTTATCAGGACACATATCGGTTGTAGATAAAGATATGAATGGCTTCATTTTTATAGCAAGTAATTGGTGCAATGGAAATATTTCATCATGGTTTTCATAAACGTTTAATTTATAAATTGTAATTTGTCTTCTGGTTAAAATACCAATATGCTACTTGTAATGTGGTCATTTGTTTTTAGTTATTTTAATCAAACCATAGAAGTTATTAATTGTCATTTGTTAGTGGTAAAATTTCATGGGATTTTATTAAATTAATCATAAGTTGTTTGGCAAAACAAAGTTGTCAACAAAGCCCTATCTAGATATCATTTAACTTGTTTTTTATCATCAATGGTTTGTATATGTATTTTTTTATTATTAACAATTCCCTGTTTGATCACAAACTTTGAAATGATTTTGCTTACAGGAATATTATCACCCCCCCCCCCCCCTCAGTCTAGCCTTCTCCATGATATAGTTTTGTGGATTTCAGTATTTTTGTAAACCTTATATATATTATATATAACTTTTCTTCATAGATATATTATACTTTTGTTACTTCTTAATTTTGGTAATATCAAATTTGTCTCTGAATTATGGAGCCAAAAATAGTAATAACACAATCCAGTGCATTTTAACGGTTTTGAAACAATAGCATCCTCTTTGTATACGAGACGAAAACTCTGATATTGGCCGCAATATTTTCAGCGCGCGATGACTCTATGTCCGCACGACTCACGCTCCAATCCATCACCGGCAGCCTCGTTAATGTACTTAACACAATCGCGTTCATAACCAAAAAAATGATATACTTATTTGGGGACAAAAACTACCATATAAAAGTTACTGTAAGTACCACTGATAAAATTTACCAGTACAAGAATAGTACAACAGAATATACAGTTCTTAATTAGTGTTGCATAGGAATCTGAGGTGATTGATCAACAGTCATATCCAAATGGAAGCATAATCTTACAATTACAACATCTTACAACAAGTACACCATTGCAAGCATTTTAATTCAGTCAGTTTAAAATTTTGCTAATATCATCCTGGTAAGGCTAGTCTGAAAAGTCGGTAAAGTTCCATTGGAACATTCATAATTTAAACGCAACTTGTTTTACAACTGACCTTATTTTGTGGCCATAACCTGCTATTGATAAAACTCTTTAAAAACCCAAATTTGTCTTATAGAAGTATCAACTTCCACATGAGATAGTTTAAAAAACAAGATTCTAATTAATTTAGGCTGTGCATAGGGGACTCGTTACCAGCACATCACCCTTTGATCCCAAGAAGTTTTTCTGAGGTTGATCTTGAGGAACTCTAACACTTCTCAAAAACAAAAAATTGTTCAAACAGAGACAATCGATGAGGGGAGAGGTTATCAGCACATCACCCTTAGCTCGTCTACATTTCATTCACAATTAGATTTAGATGGATCCAAAAAGATTTCCATGACAGCAGTTTTGCTGAGGTTGATACACATTCTAACATTGAAGAATCAAAATTCCAGCGCGTCAGCATACGGCAGAACCCCCTCATGAAAAAAATATGGATGACAAGAAAACCAAAGGCCGTAAAAGTCCATGGCCAAAATGGGCACCATGAACATGGTAAAGTGTACAGCCAGGACTCAGAGGTAAAACTCAAGGATGAAGTTCTGAAGTCAAAGCCATTAGGAAGCTCCAGGACGGAGGAGAGTACAAGGGCTGGACACAGTAAACTGTAAATATGTACCTATAATACACGAACTCTAAGAACTGAGGAAACATTACAACACCTCAAGTAAGAGCTAGAAAACTTCAAGTGGAGTATCATTGGTCTAGCAGAGACAAGGAGGGAAGGGGAATAGAAGAAATAAAAGGTGGTGCATGGCTGTTCAATCGAGGGAAAACTGAAGAGAGCAAAGAGGCCAGAGGAATTGGCTTTCTCATACACCCTAGCATAAAAGACTACATTAGCCAGATGGGACATGCTACTGGGACAGAGTGATCTCATTAATAATAATAATAGTTAATTTTCATATAGTGCTTTTCACGCCCGAAGGGCGTCCCAAAGCGCTTCACATTATTACCCCTGGTCACTGGGCCTTAAATCATTCCTTAAACCATCTCAGCTCCCTGGGGAGTATACAGCCTTGTGCAACAAATGCGCTACTTGGCTAAATCAATCACAATAACCATCTCTGCCCTCACAGGTACCCATTTACTCCTGGGTGGAGAGAAGCTTATGGTAAAGTGTCTTGCTCAAGGACACAAGTGTCACGACCGGGATTCGAACCCACACTCTGCTGATCAAACACCAGAGCTTGAATCCGGCGCTCTTAACCGCTCGGCCATGACACCCCACAAGTACAAGTGTCAGGAAAAGAAGATGTGGGCATAATTCAAGTTTATGCACCAACAAGTGATCACACAGACGAAGAGGTTGAACAGTTTTATGAAGATATCATGAAGGCAACTGATGGGCATAAATCTAAATATACCATTGTCATGGGAAGACTTTAATGCCAAAGTAGGAGAAGCGAAACCAGGAGAAGAAACAATCATTGGGAAATATGGTATTGGACAGAGAAACTCGAGAGGAGAAACACTTGCTGCTTTTGCAGCTCAACATGACCTAGTTATTACAAACACTTACTTCCAGAAAAATAAAAACCGCTACTGGACTTGGGAGAGCCCAAATGGTGCAGTTAAAAACCAAATTGACTACATCTTGAGCAGTCAAAGGAGAGAAGTGGAAAACAGTGAAGTAATTAGCAGAGTACACATTGCCAGTGATCATAGAATGATAAGAGTCACAATAAAAATCAATAGAAAACTTGCCAGGCTGAAATTTATCAACAACAAGAAAAAGCAGAAAGTGAACATCTTTAAACTTCAAGGACAGAGAGAGGAGTTCCAAATCAGACTTCAAAACAGATTTGAAGGTTTAGAAGTCGAAGATCTGGATCTGGAAACAAGGTGCAACAAAATAATCACAACCATAATGGATGAAGCAATAAATATTGCAGCATCAACAAAGACAGGCAAACCGAAAACCAGCGAAGATAAAGAAATCAAAGCCATTGATAAAAAGCGTAAAGGACTCAGACAAATACCAAACAAAACAACTCTGCAGAAAATCAAGTATGCTGAGTCAGTCAAGACAAGTAGAAAAAAGAGACGTCAAAGAATCAGAAGAAGAAAGGAGGAACAAATCAATAGAGTTCTGGAGACAGGAAGAGGACCAAAGGAAACCATCAAAAGAAATAATACAAGAATACACCAAATGAGAAAGAAAGATGGAGATGGAGATCTCACTGGGGACAGGGGCGAAATACTTAAGGTGTGCTCAGACTTCTATCAAGAGCTGTACGGTTCTAAAACAACACAGTCTGAAAGAGAAGCAGCAGAAGAGATGACATCAGATACACAGAAACTACTGCATGTAAAGAAAGAAGAAGTCGAATACACACTGAAATCAATGAAAAGAAATAAGGCACCCGGGGTAGATGAATTAACAAGCGACATACTGAGGGAGGGCGGTCACGAGGTGATATCTCAATTAACCATCCTCTATGATCAAATTTTCATGGAACAAAAGATACCAAGACACTGGAAATAAGCGAAGGTCATTCTTCTTCATAAAAAAGGCAACAAAGCTGACATCAAGAATTACAGACCCATCAGTCTTTTATCTCATCTCTACAAAATCCTCACAAAAATCATACAAAAAAGGATTGCGACAGTTCTAGATGAACATCAACCAAGAGAACAGGCTGGGTTCAGAAAAGGCTTCTCAACAACAGATCATTTATACTCACTGAACCAACTCATTGAAAAAGTCAATGAATATCAACTAGACTTGTGCGTGGGATTTATTGATTTATTGATTATGAGAAGGCATTGGACTCTGTGGAACACAAATATCTGTTTCAAGCTCCAAGGAAAATGGAAATCAGTGAAGGATATATCAAGTTACTGAAAGATATCTACACTGAAGCAACAGCAAGGATTTACATTGACAAAGACGTCTCACAGGAAATAAACATTAACAGAGGAGTTAGACCCAATATCACCCAAAATATTCACTGCCGTGTCGTAAGAGGTTTTCAAGAACACGTCACTGGATGAGAAAGGGTACAACATTGATGGAGAAATGTTAACAGATCTACGCTTTACAGATGATGTGGGTCTAATCACCCCTTCCGTTAACGACTAAGAAGCACAAATAAATGAAGTAAAGAGCAAAAGTGTGGTGTTGGAAGAGGTTTTCAAGAACACGTCACTGGATGAGAAAGGGTACAACATTGATGGAGAAATGTTAACAGATCTACGCTTTGCAGATGATGTGGCTCTAATCACCCCTTCCGTTAACGACTAAGAAGCGCAAATAAATGAAGTAAAGAGCAAAAGTAAAGACATAGGTTTGAAGATGCACAAAGGAAAGACAAAGAACATGACAAACTTCATTATGATTACTCAATGACGGTGGAGGACCAAGAGATCAGCAGGGTCAATGAATACAAATATCTGGGCCAAACAGTAAAAATGAACGACAACACAAAAGATGAAGTATCAACCAGGATTAAGGCAGGATGGAGCTCCTTTGGACGATACAGAGGAATACTTGGTGATAAGAACACACATGGCCAGTATTATGATCAGTGTGTGCTACCAACAATAGCTTATGGAGCAGAAACATGGACAGCAACAAAGCTGATAGAACATAAACTCCGCACAGCACAAAGAGCAATGGAGAGACAAATGCTAAATATCTCAATTAGAGACAGGATTAAATGCACAGAAATACGAAAGAAAACTGGAGTAAGAGACATCATGAGGCTGTGCATAGGGGAGAGGTTACCAGCACGTCACCCTTTGATCCCAAGAAGTTTTTCTGAGGTTGATCTTGAGGAATTATAACACTGAACATTTTTTTGTCCAAACAGAGACAATCAATGAGGGGAGAGGTTACCAGCACATCACCCTCTCGTGCCCCCTAAAAATGGTGCACTCCCTCGTGTCCCCCTCGTTCCCCCCTAAAAAGGGTGCAACCCCTCGTGCCGCCCTAAAAAAGGATTTCAGTGTTTTTGTAAACCTTATATATATTATATATAATTTTTCTTCATGTATATATTATACTTTTGTTACTTCTTAATTTTGGTAATATCCAATTTGCCTCTGAATATGGAGCGAAAACTTGTAATAACACAATCCAGTGCATTTTAACGGTCTTGAAACAATAGCATCCTCTTTGTATACGAGACGAAAACTCTGATATTGGCCGCAATATTTTCAGCGCGCGATGACTCTATGTCCGCACGACTCACGCTCCAATCCATCACCGGCAGCCTCGTTAATGTACTTAACACAATCGCGTTCATAACCAACAATTTTAACAAATATATACTTATTTGGGGGAAAAAACTACCACATCAAAGTTACTGTAAGTACCACTGATAAAATTTACCATTACAAATAGTAATACAGAACTTGCAGTTCTTGATTAGTGTTGCATAGGAATCTGAGGTGATTGATCAACAGTCATATCAAAATGGAAACATAGTCTTACAATTAAAAATATATATTTTATAAGTACACCATTGCAAGCATTTTAATTACATTCAGTTTAAAATTTTGCCAATGTCATCCTGGTAAGGTTAGTCTGAAAAGTCGGTAAAGTTCCATTGGAACATTCGTAATTTAAAAACAACTGTTTTACAACTGAACTAATTTTGTGGCCATAACATGCTATTGATAAAACTCTTTACAAACACAAATTTGTCTTATAAAAGTATCACTTCCACTTGTTCTTACACTTTTGTTCCAAATGAACAAGTCCTACAGTTTAAAAAAACAAGATTCTAATTAATTTAGGCTGTGCCTAGGGGAGAGGTTACCAGCACATCACCCTTTAATCCCAAGAAATTTTTCTGAGGTTGATCTTGAGGAATTCTAACACTGAAGAAAATTTGTTCAAACAGAGACACTCAATGAGGGGAGAGGTTACCAGCACATCACCCTTAGCTCATCTACATTTCATTCGCAATCTGATTTCGATGGGTCCGAAAAGATTTCCACGACAGCAGTTTTGCTGAGGTTGATACACATTCTAACATTGACGAAACAAGATTCCAACAGCAATCTATCAACAAGGGGGAGAGGTTACCAGCACTTCACCCTGAGCTTGTTCACATTTCATTCACAATCCATTTTTGATGGAACAGAAGATTTCTGTAACAATATTCAACAGGGTAGTTTTCACGAGGGAATTCTGCTAATGAAGACAAATTTCCAGCAGAGATGAGATACAAGGGGAGAGGTTACCAGCACTTCACCCTTGGCTTTGATGATATAGCAGAGGACTAGAGCACACTAGTCGAAAACTTTGAGATTAAACCACTTTGCTCTTTAATAAGTCACTTCTCAAGATATTAAATACATAGTTATTGCTTATAAATATCCATATAGACCAATTGCACAATTAAATTATTGTTACTGTTATTACTTATGATTATAACTCTATATTTCTGGCAGTGACACGCTAAAGAACCCTCAGAAAGTGCCTTGATAGGATCCAGAGTTCCACAAGGTTTGCGTGTAGGGGAGAGGTTACCAGCACATCACCCTTATGGCTCCAATCAAAATAGAAGATCTTAATGATGAGATGTTTTCCCAAGAAGGAAGGGGCAACAGTGACGAACACAATGCTGAGAGAGATGGACACATTCCTTTCCAATTATGGCACGGTGAAACAAGCAAGATCACCAATTCACGATGAGTGGTTTTCTTTGTGATTCCTGCACTGAGTTGATGCATCCGGCGATACTCTATAACGTGTTGAACGTTAAAAGTTTTTGTCGTAAGTACAATACATGCAGTAACATGCATCCGAGTTTGTTGGATAGTTTAGAAACTGCTTAAAGAAGGATGCAAATCGAAAGTCCAATTGAAGGTTGTGAAGGTAACATCTCAACTTGTCAACCAACTTGTAGTTCTCTTTAATTAGAAATAAAATCCAAAGTATAACAGAATCTTGCATCTGAACTTGTTGGATAGTTTGTAATTGTCTTAATAGAACAATGTGAACCAAACTCCAAAAGTAACACACATCTCAGAAAGTTTGTACTTGTCTTTTGCAAGGCTGGGAATCCAAAGTCCAAAAGAATCTTGCGTTCCAACTTGTTGGACAATTGATGGTATACATTTAGATAGTTGCTATTATCAAAAGTCTAGGTGGTAGCTTGAATCTCAACTTCTTGTACAGTTTGTGGTTGTCATTTGAGGGCTATCGACTAATCCTAAGTCTGATACAATCTTGTTGGACAGTTGGTAGCTTTGCAGGGACGTGTATAGAACTTGCATCTCAACTTGTTGGGAGAAGTTAGTATAGTTACTATAGTTGGAAGGTAGTGAATCCAAAAGTATAATAGAATCTTGCAACTCATTGGACAGTTTGCAGGTGTCGTTCGAAAGGTATCATTCCTTAGTCTTATACAACCTTGTTAGACAGTTGATAGTTAACTTGTCCTTAGAAGAATGCGTATCAAACTTGCATCTCAACTTGTTAGGAAGTTAGAAGTTGTCATGGGAAGGTGAATCCCCAAAAATCCATTAGAATCCTGCAACTTATTAGGCAGGTTTTAGTTGTCAACATTAGAATGTTACAAATCCAACATGTAGTTATAGCTTGCATCTCAACTTCTTGAATAGTTTGTAGTTTTACCTTCAGATGGTTATGAATCTAAAGTCTAAAAGTAACTTGCATCCTGGCTTGTTAGAAAGTTTGTACATTTCTTTAGCAACTTGAATCTCAACGTAGACAGCTTGTGGTGGTCGTTGAAAGGTTGTGAATCTAAAGTCTAAACCTGAAGTATAAAGTATGTACTGACGTACATATTAGCTTGTTGGAAAATTAAAAAGGTTGATAATCCAAAAGTCTACCTGTAACTTGCATCTCAACTTGTTGGACAGTTTGTAGTTTTACAAGGTTTTCAATCTATTGTTTTCACTGGCAAAACCATTAGAGAGTTTCTGAAGTTCAAGTTGTGTTTGTCCTTAAGCAGCTTCAAAGACCTGCAAACAGTTTCCCAGTTCATCAGATGGTAACAATCCAGCCACTTTAAACTCAGCCAAGCTGGAGTGCTTTCTGACTGTTCTGTCAGCAGACTGATGTCCCAGGAGCAAAAGTCCACTGAAAATGTTCCTACTGCACTCGAAGTCAGTGTTGGATACACACATCTGTTGTTATGACCTACACTTGACCGCTTCCAAGAAGATAATCAAGGTATCCACATTCAGTGGCGCAGAACTCCCAACAAATTAAGCGAAGCTTGGTGTCAACACACTCCACAGACATAAATGAAAACACACTCCACAGATATAAATGAAAACACACTCCACAGATATAAATGAAAACACACTCCACAGACATAAATGAAAACACACTCCACAGATATAAATGAAAACACACTCCACAGATATAAATGAAAACACACTCCATAGACATAAATGAAAACACGCTCCACAGACATAAATAAAAACATTCCAAGAGATTGTTGCATGAAAATCCAAGAGGGGAGAGGTTACTAGCACGTTCACCCTCAACCATCATCTTCATCCTCATCGTGGTACTTCAAACAAGATCTATGATCCAAAATTATATCCATGAGACAAAACACTACCTTTTACTTAGAAGTAAATAACAAATTTCCGTCAACAGAAATGGAGATTTTGAGGGTAGAGGTTACCAGCACATAACCCTCAGTCAGTATCCTCAGCATACTGACAAACAGCTCTCCTGAAAGTTAATACATTATGGCATCATTCTTAACAAAACCCTTTAGTCTTACAACGTAATGATATCGAGTTCTCAAAATATACCAATTATAAAAGAAACCTACATGTGAGGTTTAAATATTTAAGGTTTCCAATTCAATCCTCATTAATCAAACACGTCTCAACAGTCTTAGAATGTTTTAATAGACATACTAAAGATCTAATTTTTGGCAGGTTTGACCCTAATTTAGATAAACATTTTAAATAGCAAAGTTGTATGCTTTCATTTAAGGTATTGCACGAAAAAATACTCCAAAGATTAGTGGTAGTTAATTAAAAACTCAAAATGAAAGATTGTCAGGATCCTGACATTATCTCAAGTCCATCAGCCATGTACAAACAATTTTGCATGTTCCATGGATTTTGTGCATTGTCCGTAGCATATTTAAAAGTTTTTGTATGTTTTTTGTTTTGAAAAAGCATCATGAATATTTAGAGAAAAAATTATAGAAACAAAAATTCTTTTGGCGAAAATCAGGCCATACACCTTTAATTTGCATCGGGGATCAAAAATAAGGTTTTACCCTACACCAAAGTGCACCACTGTACACTCTGTGCTTTCCCCCAAGTCCTGTGGAAAACAAATCCACAGACAAACTACTTGGGTGGGATTCGAACCCACAACCCTTGCATTCAGAGCAGATATCAAAATCTTAGTCTTAGAATTACTGTCTTGTCTTGGACAGCAACTGCCTTGATCCATCTTGTCAGAATTAGTCCAACTCGCGAATGCATCCAGAAAACTACAGTTCTTTCAATTGTCCTTTGCGGATGTTGTTTCCAGTCTTTTTCTTGAGTCTTTATGAATTGATTGGTAGACAATGTTCTTTCCTTGCAGTCCCTGATTGATAACATTGCTTTGGTGTTTCTCTGTGTGCTGTATCCCTTGATAGTGCCATATTTGTTCTTAGTGTCACAAACAAGTTTCCAAAAGAGTTTTTCAGAACGGTCCACCGGATAAAATAGTTGTCTCTGCTTCTGAAGATTCCTGCATGTTGTTTCTATTGTGGGTTAGTGGCGTCATTGGTCGACTTATTCAAATTGGTGCTTGGTGCCACCTTTCATTATCTCTGGTGACCATCTACAAAGAATCACAAACAAGGAATCTGTTTTTACTGAAACATTCTTTCATACACAAATGAAAGTTAACCATCATAGTTCATATGGGAAATCGTTACTGGTTGAAAGTCAAATACTGGAAAAAAAACTTTTTGAAACTAAGCACCAAATTGTAGGAGGTATAAGTAAGATTTTAAACCTTGCATGGTTGGAATACAATCTAGTATATGGTTTGTGGTAACACCATGTACATGAGTAGGATTTAAACTTTGCATGGTGGAGATACAATCTTGTCAACTCAACGTTTCGATCAGTAAGTTCGAGTAGGAGGTATGTTGAAATTATTTCTAACTTCAGATCACTCATAGAGATTTCAAGGAGGGGGGAGGATATCAATTGGGGGGGAGAGGCACCCCCCTTAGTTATGCCACATGAGAATGGTGCTATCTTCAGCAGAGAAGTAGCAGATAAAAGAGAATAATTTATTGATATCTGAAGACAACAGCAGCTATACTTTTCCACCAGGCACTCTCAGGTAAAAGTCTAAACTTCTCATACCTATCACTAAATGTCTGTGTCCTGCACATATAAATAAATGGCAATTATGTGCCTACTTTTTAGATGAGCATTCCCGGCATCCAATCACCCAGGTGTGCATCAGTGTTTGTGTTTGGCAGACATGAAGACTGCAAACCCAGTATATCTTGTCCAAGCTGGAGGTCAAAGTGGATGGCATTCCCTCACCATAATGTCCAGCCATATCAGGAACTGTATCAACTTGGGGATTATTGTCTCGGATGCCATTTGTTCTTGGAAGAGTGAGCTGCCAATGTAGGTCAAATTGGTTACATTGGGACAGCTTTCTAATTGTATGTTGTGATCGATCTGCAAAGAATAAAAATAATATAAATATAGAAGGTTGAGAAGCTGAATTACAAGGAACACAGCTACATGGCACACCGCAGGCATGCAAGGGCGCCTAGGGCAGCCAGCCACATTGACCCATAATGACCACAAAGCACGGCCAGAAATTGAAAATGTTTGATTTTTCCAGAGGGAGGAAAACCAGAAGGCCCAGAGAAAACTCTCATGGCACAGGAGAGAACCAACGCACAACTCTACTCACTTATAGCCCTAGCCGGGAATCGAACCAGGGCAACAGTGAGAGGCAAGCACTTTACGCACGAGCCACTCATGTAAAAAAAGAAATCCTCAATTTTATAGTAATGAAGAGAAGCCTTGATGTCAGGGAATGAAAAGTTATCAATGCATTTTAAACATACAACTCAGATTACAACTTTGGATTTACACAAAGAAAAAGAGGAAATGGCCAGTCAGACTTAACTTTGTACAGTATTTTAAAGTTTGAAGAAAAGGGAATAAATTCAGCTGATCTTTGCCAAATTGTATAAAGCTGTTTACCGGTAGCAAATGTTCGTGCAGAAAAACATGCATAAGTAAAAGTGTATTTAATAAATGATTGAGATGAATTGACAGAGGGCCTTTACGTGGGATTTCCATTATTGTGTCAATCATCTGCTTACAAAAACAACCGGCAAGCTAGCGTGCCTTTTGTTATGCTATACGGTAAGCAGTGGCTATGAATGATAAAATAGACAAAGCTGTTGCAAATTGCTTACCAATCAAAAGGACCTATGGTATAAATGCAAGAAATATTTAATGGCCCGACATTTCGACCCTAGCAGAGTCTTTCTATCAGTGTTTATGAAGTAGACACTGCGCTAAGAGATGCCTCGTCAGCACAAAACATCTGCTTATATACAGGATACATGAAGTTGGCCTAGCTGAAAACAATTATTAGCCTGTGTATAAAATGGCTTACTTTGGAGAGGAATATCTGAGACATGTCCATGCATCCCATCATCCAGGTGTGCGCCGATGTTTATGCCCAATCATCTGTCAAGTACAGTGAGCCCAGCTTGTCCTGTACAAAAGCAGTCCTCATCACATCAGCTGAGAATGTCCAACCTCTGTCCAACGATCAAGGAAACTGGCTCCATCTCTCCACCTGCCCCCCAAAAAAATATTAAATTAAATTAAAAAAATAAATAAATAACAAGTTCTTATATAGCGCATTTTACAATAAACGTATCAATGCACTTTAAATTAGTGCCCTGGTCATTGGGCCAATAACATTCCTTTTAATCTTTCTCAGCTCCCTGGGGAATATACAGCCCGAGCTGCCGTGTGGCGCTCCGAAGGCTTTTCAAACACAATATCAACCTCTACCCTCGCAGGTACCCATTTATACCCCTGGGTGAAGAGAAACAATTATAGTTAAGTGTCTTGCTCAAGGACACAAGTGTCATGACCGGGATTCGAACCCACACCCTGATGACTTAACCACCAGAACTTGAATTCGATGCTCTTAACCGCTCGGCCACAACACCCTACTAAATTTCACAAAAGCTCTTGTAATTATTGAAATGTAATTCAAACGGAAACTGTACTTTATGACAAGATAGTGTAAAGCTGGCTAACCTCAATCTTTCCCCATCAATCTAAATTTGTTTCTCAGTTAACACGCACCACACACATACTTAGGCTATGACTTCAAGGTCTCCCACAACTGACTAGAACTCTCCTGCTAACCACCTAAATCGTCCAACTCTTTCCCCAAATAATGACATCCCACAACTTATGTTATTTCTCTGTCATTTCCAATTTATAGGCATCACCCTACCATCAAAAAGACTAAATCCCAAAATGTAATACTTTATCCGCCCCTATTATTCTTTTTCCTTCTACTTGACTTTAACCGTGTGGCCCCATTCGATTGAGACTCGCCTCTCAGATACCTACGAGCTCAGAAGCCTCAATTCATGTTTGCCAAGTCATCAAGTGTGGGTTCGAATCTGGGTCATGACACTTGCGTCCTTGAGCAAGAAACATAACCATAATTGCTTCACTTAACCATGGGGTAAATGGGTACCTGTGAGGGCAGAGATGGTTCTTGTGATTTATTTAGCTAAGTGCGCTACATTCTTGTCAGCAAAGGCTGTATACTCCCCAGGGAGCTGAGATGGTTTAAGGAATTAAATAAATGGCCAAGTTACCACTAATATTAGCATGTATAAATTCCTTAATTTAGTAGCAAACTATGTTGTTATACATACTCACAAAACAGAATGAGCAAATGAGCATCCACAATGTGCGGTGACGTCCGATCATTTACATCCTGTCCATGGGGATGGTGAAACTGGCACGCTGTCCCTCATCCCGCCATTACTGAATATCAAGACTTTCAAACCAGTCATACTCCCTGTCCGATGACTCCAGCTGCCTGGCACTGCAACAAACTATACACAATATTAGTATTGAAAGGTCTTCCATACACACTGAAATAAACTAAACAACATGAACCTAGGTACAAACAACTTCATTTAATTTCACAACAGCAGGCATAAGACTATAAATTTTGTCAAAGAAAGAGAAAATATGACAAGACAAGGAAGATTTTTGTACTGTTTTTCATGTTGTCAATGGCACAGCTGAGAACCCCCCCCCCAAAAAAAAAATCAAGGAAATCAGCTGAAAGGTGGCATGCCTGCATAAAATGACAAATAATAAATGCATGCAAAAATTAGTTAGTGGCCTGACAATTCGACCCTAGCATGAGTCTTTCTCGAAAGGCTAAAAATTCATGAATAGTTTAACTCACCTATAAGGAGATATGGTCATCCATGTCGTTTGCTGTCTAATCAGGAATGTTATACAGAGGACACCTCTTTTTGTAAATTGTCCTCAAGTACAACTGGCTTGCTCACTGACTCCAGCTGAATAAGAGATGAAAACAGAGAGGGCAATTTTTGTTTATGCAAGTTCGCCCCAAACAAGGCTTTAAGCTACTCTTGGTAAGGGGCTACAAGAAGAACGCAATTAAGATGAAAATAACTCAAGGGAGCTGAAAGTAGGAATTGATTTCTCCTCTTAAAAAAGAAAAACATGCATAAGTAAAAGTGTATTTAATAAATGATTGAGATGAATTGACAGAGGGCCTTTACGTGGGATTTCCATTATTGTGTCAATCATCTGCTTACAAAAACAACCGGCAAGCTAGCGTGCCTTTTGTTATGCTATACGGTAAGCAGTGGCTATGAATGATAAAATAGACAAAGCTGTTGCAAATTGTTTACCAATCAAAAGGACCTATGGTATAAATGCAAGAAATATTTAATGGCCCGACATTTCGACCCTAGCAGAGTCTTTCTATCAGTGTTTATGAAGTAGACACTGCGCTAAGAGATGCCTCGTCAGCACAAAACATCTGCTTATATACAGGATATATGAAGTTGGCCTAGCTGAAAACAATTATTAGCCTGTGTATAAAATGGCTTACTTTGGAGAGGAATATCTGAGACATGTCCATGCATCCCATCATCCAGGTGTGCGCCGATGTTTATGCCCAATCATCTGTCAAGTACAGTGAGCCCAGCTTGTCCTGTACAAAAGCAGTCCTCATCACATCAGCTGAGAATGTCCAACCTCTGTCCAACGATCAAGGAAACTGGCTCCATCTCTCCACCTGCCCCCCAAAAAAATATTAAATTAAATTAAAAAAATAAATAAATAACAAGTTCTTATATAGCGCATTTTACAATAAACGTATCAATGCGCTTTAAATTAGTGCCCTGGTCATTGGGCCAATAACATTCCTTTTAATCTTTCTCAGCTCCCTGGGGAATATACAGCCCGAGCTGCCGTGTGGCGCTCCGAAGGCTTTTCAAACACAATATCAACCTCTACCCTCGCAGGTACCCATTTATACCCCTGGGTGAAGAGAAACAATTATAGTTAAGTGTCTTGCTCAAGGACACAAGTGTCATGACCGGGATTCGAACCCACACCCTGATGACTTAACCACCAGAACTTGAATTCGATGCTCTTAACCGCTCGGCCACAACACCCTACTAAATTTCACAAAAGCTCTTGTAATTATTGAAATGTAATTCAAACGGAAACTGTACTTTATGACAAGATAGTGTAAAGCTGGCTAACCTCAATCTTTCCCCATCAATCTAAATTTGTTTCTCAGTTAACACGCACCACACACATACTTAGGCTATGACTTCAAGGTCTCCCACAACTGACTAGAACTCTCCTGCTAACCACCTAAATCGTCCAACTCTTTCCCCAAATAATGACATCCCACAACTTATGTTATTTCTCTGTCATTTCCAATTTATAGGCATCACCCTACCATCAAAAAGACTAAATCCCAAAATGTAATACTTTATCCGCCCCTATTATTCTTTTTCCTTCTACTTGACTTTAACCGTGTGGCCCCATTCGATTGAGACTCGCCTCTCAGATACCTACGAGCTCAGAAGCCTCAATTCATGTTTGCCAAGTCATCAAGTGTGGGTTCGAATCTGGGTCATGACACTTGCGTCCTTGAGCAAGAAACATAACCATAATTGCTTCACTTAACCATGGGGTAAATGGGTACCTGTGAGGGCAGAGATGGTTCTTGTGATTTATTTAGCTAAGTGCGCTACATTCTTGTCAGCAAAGGCTGTATACTCCCCAGGGAGCTGAGATGGTTTAAGGAATTAAATAAATGGCCAAGTTACCACTAATATTAGCATGTATAAATTCCTTAATTTAGTAGCAAACTATGTTGTTATACATACTCACAAAACAGAATGAGCAAATGAGCATCCACAATGTGCGGTGACGTCCGATCATTTACATCCTGTCCATGGGGATGGTGAAACTGGCACGCTGTCCCTCATCCCGCCATTACTGAATATCAAGACTTTCAAACCAGTCATACTCCCTGTCCGATGACTCCAGCTGCCTGGCACTGCAACAAACTATACACAATATTAGTATTGAAAGGTCTTCCATACACACTGAAATAAACTAAACAACATGAACCTAGGTACAAACAACTTCATTTAATTTCACAACAGCAGGCATAAGACTATAAATTTTGTCAAAGAAAGAGAAAATATGACAAGACAAGGAAGATTTTTGTACTGTTTTTCATGTTGTCAATGGCACAGCTGAGAACCCCCCCCCCCCCCAAAAAAAAAAATCAAGGAAATCAGCTGAAAGGTGGCATGCCTGCATAAAATGACAAATAATAAATGCATGCAAAAATTAGTTAGTGGCCTGACAATTCGACCCTAGCATGAGTCTTTCTCGAAAGGCTAAAAATTCATGAATAGTTTAACTCACCTATAAGGAGATATGGTCATCCATGTCGTTTGCTGTCTAATCAGGAATGTTATACAGAGGACACCTCTTTTTGTAAATTGTCCTCAAGTACAACTGGCTTGCTCACTGACTCCAGCTGAATAAGAGATGAAAACAGAGAGGGCAATTTTTGTTTATGCAAGTTCGCCCCAAACAAGGCTTTAAGCTACTCTTGGTAAGGGGCTACAAGAAGAACGCAATTAAGATGAAAATAACTCAAGGGAGCTGAAAGTAGGAATTGATTTCTCCTCTTAAAAAAGCCTAGATTGTACGATGGAGGGAAACATGCACCAGGCAAGGAGTTCAAAAGAGATGCAGCATGTGGAAAAAAACCGTTAGAATGAGTTCCTCATACTGAAAATGCCCATGCCTTGATTATACAGGGAGTTCATAGTTGCTCTGTGAAATGAAAACCAACTTGTTGTGTTTCCAGGGGCCTTTCCGAACCTTGACATGTGCTCCGGCTCCCACTCTGGCTTGGACTTGGTCATCAATTTTGGAGCCAGTGTACATTTTGCCCGGTGTTTCCAGCACATCAAACAGAGCTTGGAGCTGGACACTGCCCCGAAGCCAAGGATTAGAAAAAGGCCCCGGAAGAAAATCATTTTCCATAGCCATCTTTTTTTCAATCAAGGGGTGAACTCACATTTAATGATTTACTCATCGAAGCAAATCTGTGAATTGTGACTCAAAACCAAGTGACTCATCACTTGAAACAGACTCAACCATTTCCCACGTGACTCAAGACTTGATGACTACAACAGATAACTCACAACAATGCGACAATAAGAATCCATGTCAATGTAGCTGTAGGCAGCCAAACCAGTACCTCAGTCTTTATAATGAGGAGGGTGTCCTGTCTCTGTGATGAGTGTTGTTTGCTCCTATGATCTCCAAGAAGGTGGTCAAGTAACCAGGTTTGAGTGCTCAGTCTCCCACAGCCAGGGCATCATAGTGTGAGGTCTTTTCCATGCAGCTTGCAAAACTAACGACTGAAACAGAAACAGTTCTATAAATCTCAGTTACTTTTTACTTTGAAGTATGTCAAAGCAAAGAATAAAGTGGAAAGCATCCTCCAGCTATTTCCCTGCAAAATGGAGAGCAACGATATAAGTCCAGTCCAGTAAATAATCATGGGCATGAAACAGTCATTTTGGTTTCGTTAAAATGATGTTAACAAACATCCGATTCTTTCGCCTTTAATTCTACATTTATGTTATACTTTTAGAGACTTGTTTTGTACTTTCTTGGCGTCTTAGTGTTTTATTAGAGGTTATGTCATTTAAAAAAAAAAAAAGTTCATTTTCACTGCTTCTATAAAATCCACTGGGAAAAAAATTATCATGTTTTTAACGCGTTGAATAAAATTTGCGTTTCGAGTTGAATCTTGAATCTTGAATTCTCTTATTATCAAATTTCACTGCTAGGCGAGTCAGCAGCGGAAATATTTGCTGCTAACATTTGGATCCAGCAGCTAATAAGTGTAATAACAGCAAGGTTAGCAAATTATTACATTCCGACTGACTTGGTTTTCACTGCTACAAATTAAAGCCGCAAAGTCAGCAGTGAAGTTAGCAGCAACTTTGTGAGAACATACCCAACTGAGTGCTTAGTCGGTCCTATGAGGTCACCACAGTGAAGGCTCGTTGCCCGAGTTACAGATGTAGGATGTGTAGTGGATTTTGTAGATGCAGTCTGCTGAGGTCACTGCTTCTGTCCCAGGTTGACTCTCTAATCTGTTACTCCTCCGTGCAAAGCAGTGTCGTACATGTACGTCTCGTGACTCTCGAGTACAACTCAAGTCACATTTACGATGACTCGGACTTGGGTTGGGAGTCACAATTTGGTCATGGACTCGGACTCAGTGTTGTAACTTGGGACTCAAGAAAAAATTCAAATGTTAATTATTTATACTTATTAATTTCTTAATAGAGCAAGACAAGTTCCCAAAGAACAAAATCTACCTAGCAAGTAGATATACACATGGTGTTACCGCAAACCAAATATATATATTGTTAATAGAGAACAGTGAAATTTCCCTTTGGAACGGCCACAACTTTTTAAAAGGTTTTGAGCTTGCAGGTTTCATTAACATTTCAACCATGTCTCCTGCTTATAGTCTTCATTTAGGGACTGACAAATCATTTCAAACAATGTATCCCATCGACATACCTGTAAACCCAGGTGAGTGGAAACTTTCACCATTGGTTGAGGGAAACTCGCCTACCCTCCCTCCCCCCCAAAAAACCCCCAAAAACAATCAAATCAAATAAATAAAATCAAAACAAAAACAAAACAAAAAAACGAATACAAAATAACAAACAAACCATTTACTCAATAAAAATGACAACGATCAGAAACATCGAGTTTATCAAGAGTATAAACATAACACAAAAGTTCTCTTTATTTTTTAGATCACAAAATGAATTTAAAATGCAGATTTAAGAAACAACTACATCAATACATTAGTCACATATAATGTATGCTTGTTTCATTTTGAAAAGGGAGACAACCATTTTATTAGAGTTCAAGAACGACAAGGTTAAGAAACAGTTTACCCAGACTAAACACAAAACTTCTCTTTTAATTGTCAAATCACAGACATACATTTAAAGTGAAGGTTTTTTTTATATTATCAACAGATAACAAAATACAAAAGAAAGCTCAACGGAGCTCAAGGGAAATGAACATTGAATGGAGTTGAGAACGACACAGTTCAGATACGGTTTTTTATCTGTAAATCAGTGGCGTAGCATTAGGGTTCTTGGCACCCAGGGAAAGATGCACCATCACTCACATTGTCTCTAATGAATCTTAGCATTACTAAGAACCATGACCCACACCCAACTACACCCTTTCGGTTTTTTTAAACCTTAGTCGATTTAGCGTCTCCTATTAATGCTGTGCCCAGGACATGTTTGCTCGCCCCCTTAAAGGTAAGTTTAAAAATATAAATGCTCACAGATTTTTACATAACTAACATGGTATAGATAAAGATGGTCATGGTGGAAAACCTCCCTTGAAATAGTTTTTCATTGAAATGCTGTAGTTTTTAGGAAATGACTAAAGCAATTAGCTTTTATCTCACGTGTCCAAAACCCGATGTTTGAAAACATTGAAAACGTATAATGGGGGTTTTCACTGATTTCTCATGACTCTGTGAAGACCGATTGAGCTTAAAATTTCACAGGTTTGTTATTTCATGTATATGTTGAGTCACATAAAGTGCGGATACAGGTCTTTGAAAGTTATCAATGTTATACATGTGCTTTTTAAAAGCTACACCACTGATTGCACATACATTTGTTTTATTCTAATAGGTGCAAAATCAGTTAGAACAATAGACAAGAGTTTCAATGGAAAAGTTATTATATCAAAGCTTACACACATCCCCAAGTTGTGACAAATTTTAAACAAGTTCAAGAATGAAAACACGGACTATCAAAACAAACATGTTTGTTTTAAGTTGTAATTTTGTCAAATCAAAAACTGATTCAAAGAAAATGGTTAGTGAGACAAACGTATATCATGGCATCATCATCTTTATCATCATTATCAATTGTGGCGTGTCGTGGCCAAGCGGATAGAACACTGGACTCAAGCTCTTGTGTTTCTGATCAGCAGAGTGTGGGTTCGAGTCCCAGTCGTGACACTTGTGTCCTTAAGTAAGACACTTAACCATCATTGCTGCGTCCTTCGGATGGGACGTAAAGCTGTAGGTCTCGTGTGTTGTGTAATGCACGTAATTACAACGTTTATTGACATCACAATCAAATTGATCTACATGAAATTTTGACAAGGTAAATGAACGTACAAAGGAGAAATATTATAGATTGGCACAATTTCACATTGTTGTCTTTAATTTTTAATCACAAAACAAATTCACAGTGAGGAATTGAAGAAAGAAACCAAAACAGCAGCATTGGCAAAAACAAAAATATACCCATATCAAGTTTGGACTAGGATTGCAGCAGGGGGAACTGCATTCACTGCATGGAAGGGGCTTGTGCATGGTGGGCAAGTTGTGTTGCGAGCCAGCCAGCCAGCCAGCCAGCCACACCTTTTGGGCAGATTTATGCTTCATCATTAAGTCAACTCTCCTCAGACCGCAACAATAGCACGCCACATATCACGTTCTGCCATAGTCGCTGTGATCTCAACTGCGGAGGTTATAGCCCAGTGTCACAGCCCAGCTGGTCCATGTAGGTTAACGTCTGCCCACCTCGAAAAAGGCTACTCCATATGTACAGTGTCATAGGATGAGCTGGCGTGCAGCTAACTCTGAATGTCGTATGCAGTGTCCAACCAATCGCAGAGATCTGGTTCTGATAGTTGTGGAGATCCTTGGCAGGTTGCGGTAGATCGGTGCACCTCGTTCCCGACTTTCACCTCTTTCGTCTACCCAGGTGATCGACTTGGCTGGTGGGCAACTCTGTCGCAGACATATACCCGCCGGGTTGCAGCCGTCTTCCTGCCATCTTCAGGGTCATCCAGATGTTGCTTTTAAATGCAGAGTGTTTGACAATGTTTGTCATCAAAACCAACCAGGCCTGCTGCAATGACTATTTCTCAAGATACAGTGGTTCTCTACCTTTGCTTCTACAGTCTCCTCTTGTGATGACACTAGATATTTGAAGATGATTCAAATGAAACACAAGACCCAACTAGACAAGTAAAACAGACTGAATAACAAGTAGGTACAATTTTAGCAAGAGGTCAAGAACAGACTTAAGACAAACACAAGACTGGCAACACCATAAGACTGACACAATACAAATTAATTAAATATTTATCCAGTCAGTTTCCCTTCCAGTTTATTACTTGATATAACAAAATAACACCACACATTAATTTAAAAACTCTGGCCATTTTAATTTGAATTAAAATTATAATTGTTATTGTCTGCATCATAAAAATACAGAAATTTAGTTTCCATTGGCGCATTGGAGAACGGAAAAATTCATTTGATTAATAAACAATAATTCATCCAAAAAAGTTACACAGATTAAAAGGAAAGAAATAATTATACACTTTAATTAAAAAACTGCTGACACACTAGAAAGGTTACAAAGTTTTACAATGGACGGGAAAAACCTACAGCGAGCAAACATTCAAATAAATGCCCCTAATACGCAAAAATTGTCAGAAACATGTTTTGTGTTTATTCAGAAGAGTACAAGAAAAAGACACACAATTTTGAATCAATAGCGAGTCCGGCAATCTTTAGGTTTCTACAGAGCACCTACACAACATTGGTATCGATAGAAAGCTTGAAACATGGGTAATTCAAACATTGGTATCAATAGAAAGCTTGTACATGGGTAATTCAACTATTGGTATCAATAGAAAGCTTGTAACATGGGTAATTCAAACATTGGTATCAATAGAAAGCTTGTAACATGGGTATAATTTAATGAAAACAATTAATTTCATAGCTTAATTTTTACAAGGTTGCGCTCATTTAAAGATTTTTTTTTAGGGGGGGGGGGGTTTGTCAGCTTTCACATTTTTTTCTCAAAATTTTAACTTGAAAACTTATACAACTTGTTTTGGGTAAGAAATTGTACCACATTTCAAATACTGCACAAAACCAGAAGAGATGGATTTCATTGAAGATTTTTTTTTAGCTTCATACCACTACTTTGGATGGCTATTTTATTATTATGTCAAACTAACCAAAAGTTGTTTTTACCTTTAATTCTACTACAACCTCCAGATCTCCACAAGCATCGTCTTTCAGGAGCTGATACGAGTAGACAATGTCATCTTCGTCAATGTTATATTACACCAGTCTGGATAGCGGCTACCAGGAACCTGATATACTGTGGAAGAAAAAGTACACCTGCTATTGGTAAAAGGTATTCAATTCAGTTCAAGAAACATTCTTTGCATATAAAAAATTGCAATAATGCAAGAGTACAACCGAAGTTATTAAAGGGTCTGTAAACGTTTGGTAATGACTCTGAAAATTAATGGCAATCAAAACTTACTTGGTAAGAAGTACAGCAGCTTTGGATAGAACTGAAGTACTGCAGTCATGGAAATAGATATCACTTTTTATCGCTAAAAAATTGAATCTGAGAAGCCTTACTGACAGTAACGTTTCTCAAATTGTGTATTCCAATTGCAAATTATTCTTCCTGTGTGGACATAATCACTCACTAAAACCTACCACCTTTTGAAATGAAATTTTCACAGGTTAGTTTCATGGTATATCTACAACTATAAAGGATTGAAACAAACAGTGGGCTCCAATTACCAAACGTATACAATCCTTTAACAGAAATGGGCGAATGGTGTTAAAAGTAGCTGCTTTCTAACAAATGTGCCATGTCGTTGTCGAGCGGTCAAGCGCACTGAACTCAAGCTAGGGTGTTTCTGATCAGCAGAGTGTGGGTTCGGGTCATTAGGCTGGCTACAGACCTATGGTGGGAAAGAGGTTGTAATGTTGATCCTAACCCTTCATTAACCAGTGGCAACAGTACTCCATTACATGACGTATAGTTGTCTTATACAGGTAGAGAGTAGCATCAGGAGGTAAGAACTTCGGAGCTCGATAAAGACAACCAACTCACATTGAAACACTCTTTGCAATGCCTGAGATATATACCTCTCCCAACTAGCAAACAATGTCAAGTCCAAGGCTGCAAAGATCCTATGATTTAGGCAAAATCGATGGGCCTTAAGAATAGATATAAAGGTATCATCTCTAGAGCGAGAAAGAGACAGTAGTTTAGTTTTCTTTGCATTAAAGGTAACTAGTCGAAGGTTCCCCCATCCACTTCAGCGTGCTTTCTAAATCATTATTCAGTGAGAGACACACCTCACAGCAAGAAGTGTTGGAAGAGTTAAGGGAGACACAGTAGAGGGTTGAATCATCAGCATACATGGCGCGCTGAGACAAAACTTAATGCAAATGAGTGAACATTAAACAATTTTTGTTCAAAATTCACAAAGGATTTACAAAGTTTGAAGCCGAATATTTTGAGCTTTTAAAAGCCAAAACCTTCCTCCACTATTGTAAAGCTCATTTCTCTGCAACCATGTATGATGAAACGTAAATCTCATGTCACCAACCTCTCTTGAGATTAAAGCGAAAACAAGAACATGCCCTCACATGAATAAATTATAAATGGATGCACCCGTGTGGTGACCGCGTTTGTCCAAAAGGTGAAAGTTTATCGGAAGTTTCCTCATCTATTAAATAATGTACTTAAGTTTTTTCAAATGAAAAACCTCATATTCCTCGAAATTTTGAGGCATTTTATTGTAATTTAAATGCTGTATTTTTTAGTATTTTTCATTTGTTAAAGTTTGGCCCCCTTTAAACACGACAGATACAAATAACTAAAAAGGGTGTCAGTGGACTTGCTACATTAAAAAGGGAATTTTAGGCACATGAAATTCAATAGTAAAGATATGTGTGACACAAACTCGCCCTAAATAATTAATTACTAGCTTATTTTCATTTCGACTGTGTTCAATTTGGCGTGCATTTGAATGTATTTTCTTTGTAGTTTTGCCAAAAAACTCAAATCAAAATAGAAAAGCCCGCCAAGGATTTTGTGCACAATATGTAGCGCCATCTACGGTCCTGGTGGGAGCTTCAGCAGTTCAGAGTTTGATTATCATCTTGACCATCGATTTTGATACTTTCTAAGAGTCATTTCCAAACTAATATGTCGCAATTTCATTTACAGATATTATAGAACAACACCTACCTTTTTAAAATGTGTACTTGTCGCAACAAACAGGGTTCACATAAAGTGATTTAAGGGCACTTTTTCTGAGTCGCTGTCAAATCCATCTTCAACAAGTGCGGCCATGCTGCCGGAGAGATACGCTCTTGCGTCAATGACACTGAGGGCGCTGTTTGCTTCAGTGCGGCATTTAAATTACAAAACATTGAGCATGGGAGGTGTGGCTTCCGTAATACCTCAAAATGTGTTGAAATTTTTTTGATGCGAGGTTAATTTGATTGCCAAACACTATTCACTGCCTCAGCACTTACTCAAATCTAATAAAGTTTTTAACACAAGTATTTATTTGTTCTCAAAAAGTTGAAATGAGCAGTGAAACAAACTTATGGAAAAACTGAGTGGATGATGGGAGGCGGTGGGGGGGGGGGGTAAAGTACTTAGTGCATGGAGATCATGTGGCATAGCCAGGGGGAACTTGGAAGAGGGTGTGGGTGCTGGAGAGATACGCTGTGGCGTCACATGACACTGGGGGCGCTGTTTGCTCCTGCGGCACTTAAATTACAAAACATTGAGCATGGGAGGTGTGGCTTCCGTATATTCCCTCGAAATGTGTTGAAAAAGTATTGATGCGACGTTAATTTGATTGCCAAACACTATTCACTGCCTCAGTCCTTACTCAAATCTAATAAAGTTTTTAACACAAGTATTTATTTGTTCTCATAAAGTTGAAATGAGCAGTGAAAAAAGCTTATGGAAAAACTGAGTGGATGATGGGAGGCAAGGGGGGGGGGGGTGGGGGGAGTAAAGTACTTAGTGTATGGAGGTCATGTGGCATAGCCAGGGGGAACTTGGAAGGGGGTGTGGGTGCCCCCCCCACTCAAACACTCATAGTGAGTCATTGTTAAAAGGGCATCATAAACCTATCAACCAAAAGTTTTTGTTTGAGCTTGAAATTTGACACAGAACCTCCCCAATCACCCATTCTTTACATATTCTTAACACTTGCATTTGAATGTTGAGTTTACCATAGAGCGAGTGTTATTGGATGATTTGAGCCCTCTACAGACCAAAATAATTATCAGTGAGTAGAAGTTAAAGGACACTTCTCATGGTCGCCTCGCTCTGCTTACAGTATTTTATGAAGTAGGCCTACTTGTCGTGGTGTGGCCCTCTAATTATCTAACTAATCATTGATAACACTGCCTACTAACTTGCAATAACTCAACTGGCTTCCAAAGTGGATGATTTCATAGAGAAATATTTATTCACCTGAAATTTCTTCTTTTATGAATCATTGTAACAAAAAGTTATTTCAGAAATATTTTAATTTATTCTGTACATCATTAATTTATTTTAAAGTTTGTTTTACCTTAACAAAAAGCAACTACAACATACAGATCTCAAAGTACAAAAACGTAACTACGTAACTTCCAAATGTTCTTTTTCTCGAAGCAGTGGCATAACCAGAAAGTGTGGAGAAGGGCAGCAGCCCACCCCCACCCAGAACTCTTCCCCTTGCCCCCTCCCCAAATGAGATTCCCCCAAAAAAGAATGGTTTGATACATTAAATAGCCCCCTAAATTATGTCTCCCCCCTCAAATGAAATTGTCTGGTTACGCCTCTGCCTCCACCTCAATCTCATCACTTGTTACTTGTAATATCAGAAAGCACACACAGCATGCCTAAACATGATATGTACTAACTTACTGGTTTCTCTAGAAAAAGTAAAGCAAACAAAACACTGAATAGTACATTCGTAGCTGTCTTTTTTGGAGCTAGAATCCTTTCAGTATATTCACCCTTCATAATGTAGATGAAATTTTACACTGGCAGGATTTCCGAAAGACAGATGTAAAAGCTTGACACAATTTGTGTAAGAAAATATTGTAAATTGTACACCGGGGATGAGATTTGCCAAATGTGAAAATTCCTGGAAAAATGGCTTGCTGGCCTGGTTTCCCCCTTATTCTAGATTCGGGAACCTCCCAGTCGTTACAATTATTTTAGTTTACCCTTACACCGATGGCTTCTTGGGTAGGAATCGAACCTACGACCCCCCGTATTCTAGAGCAGATGTCTTTACCACTTGACCACCGAGCGTGTCCAGTTTCAAGAGGTTATACATAACCAATCACTTATTCCTAATTAAAAAGTAATTTATAATAAGAGAAGAACTTAAAGGCACTGAACACGTTTGGAAATTGTCAAAGACCAGTGTTCTCACTTGGTGTATCCCAACATATGCATAAAATAACAAGCCTGTGAAAATTTGGGCTCAATTGGTCATCGAAGTTGCAAGAAAATGATGAAAGAAAAAACACCCTTGTTGTACAAAATTATTGTGTGTGCTTTCAGATAGGAATAAAAACTTCTTGCAAGAAGTTTTTATTATCAAAAGGAGTCGTTTCCTACAATGTTTTATACTATCAACAGCTCTCTGTTGCTTGTTACCAAGTAAGTTTTTATGCTAATAATTGTTTTGAGTCATTACCAAACGTGTACGATACCTTTAGTTCATTATCTCTGGCGAAAATATGACTTATGCAATATGTGACGATTTTAAACCTTTTATGGTGTAAAGTTGACAACAAACTTTATCATATGAATCCAAAATTGGCAGTCTATTTCTCTTTTTGAAATACAGATGTAAACAATTATACAAATTATTGAAAGCAATATTATTTTTCCATCTCAATCTTTTTCTTAAATAAAGTTTATAAATTTTCTCTTCACAACTTTTAACTGTACATAAATAATTTGATAATTTATTGCATTGGAGAAAGTAAAATAAACAAAACACTTTTTTTCTTTTTTTCTCACTCCTAAATGCATCAGTAAGATCACTTCTTCTTTTTTGAAATACTTTTAAATACTTTAGCGCAATTTGTAACCATAATTTATGAAATGGTGTCAACATAGTTATCATACATTCTGGAATAAAGAGATGAGCCTGCAGTATAATTGTTGTTACTATTTATGCCAGAGCAATCCAAGTCCAAAAAGGAAACTATTACTTTCCCAACACTTTACAATACATTCAGTTTCTTATCTCGTGGTCTTAAATTCAAACTCACCTATCGCTTTTTAAAAGCACTGAACACGTTTGGTAATTGTCAAAGACCAGTATTCTCACTTGGTGTATCCCAACATATGCATAAAGGAACAAACCTGTGAAAATTTGGGCTCAATTGGTCATCGAAGTTGCAAGAAAATGATGAAAGAAAAAAGCATAAAAACTGACTTGGTAACGAGCAACAGAGAGCTGTTGATAGTATAAAACATTGTGAGAAACGACTCCCTCTGAAATAACGTTGTTTTTAAGAAAGAGGTAATTTCTCACTAAAATGATAAAAGACTTCTTGCAACAAGCCTTTTATTCCTATCTGAAAGCACACATAATTTGTACAAGGGTGTTTTTTCTTTCATAAATTTCTTGCAACTTCGATGACCAATTGAGCCCAAATTTTCACAGGCTTGTTATTTTATGCATATGTTGGGATACACCAAGTGAGAACACTGGTCTTTGACAATTACCAAACGTGTTCAATGCCTTTAAAGTCCAAACATATAGGTGTGAAGTGACTTGGGAGAGGACATTATCGGAGGATTTGAGGTCACCATTAGGCAAGTGGGCCTAATGATAGTCACCACCACATATCGGAGGATGGAGGTCACCTGCAGGCATCACACCAACCTCTCCTGTTCTGGAACCGGTACCGCCTCCACACCCTCCTCATCAGCCACCTCTGGTTTGTTAGGACCGCCGGAATACTCCTGGGCCCAGGACTTGTAATTCTGCCAGTAGCTCTTCTCTGATTGTCCCATGTTGACGGACTTGCTGGAGTGACGCCTACGTCTTTTGTAGATGCAGATGGTTGTCAGGAGTATGAGGAGGATGAAGAGGATGAAGGACACACTGCCGCAGACGTACGCTGTGATGCGCAGCTGGTGGCTGGTAAGTACATCTGTTTGGGCAAAAAGCAGACACCTAGAGTTTAAAATCTTGAACCTATATGTGCTTAACAAAGGGGTTGGACCTGTTTGGTCCCCACAATGGGTGGGTTAATAAAGCCATTTGCGAGTTAGATTTAATTAGTGTCCGACTTGCTTAGTCACAACTTACCGCTTAAACTTGAATTCCTCAGGCTATAGAGACAGTTGCTATGTCACATGGTTCAGAGCAAGCTTTTGCGTAGTTACCTATGAGACTGCGAACACCTAAACAAAATTTTGAATGAATGTGTTTGGCACAATGGTACCAGGCTTTGCCCATCTGGAGGTTGCTATACAAAAGCTTGCCCCAAACCATTTGAGAGCAACCGTCTCTATAGTCTGAGGAATTCAAATTTAAGCAGTAACTTGTGACTAAGCAAGTCATTGTACCAGACATTATTCAAATCTTACTTGCAAATGGCTTAATATTGTACAATAGTATAATTCAGTGCTACCTTACAAGAGAAATTAAAGGACCTCAATCATTATTGTTTTAACGAACACATACTGCAGCCTTTCCTGTTGATAAGTCATTTCGTCGCTTGTTTGCGTATCTGCTGCATGCCCAGATTTTTTGCTACTTCCGACTCCAAAGCTGTTTACATGTGATTTTACCAAAAATCACCCTTTTCATCATTCCTTTGAATTCTGAGAAGACTTGAGTCTTTGAAAAACATATGTGGAAGCAAAGTCCAAATATTAAACTTTTCTTGCATAAATCATCAAAGAAAAACTAGCTCAGTGCAACTCCTATGGGTTTCTGGTAATCAGTGGTGCCATCAGTTTGTGCGAAGTTGGCAAACCACAAAATGGCAAATGTAGTGGTATGTCGGTCATGCTAATTATTACAAACTATTACATGTTAGGTCCTGAAACTTGCTGAAAATTTTTACTGTAATCAATTGCACAAAAAAACAATTTGCAAAAATACTGTGTTTTTTGAAATATGGGTCAATTCATGGGAACAGCGACGAATGCACAAATAGCTTTATGGATATTCTTTACAATTGTGTTAATTTAAGCCTGATACTTCGTTCCTGTATTAAGGGCAATACCTTTGTTTTGTAAATAGCACCTCTTTGAGTGAAATTAAAAGTTCTAATGCAGAGGATTTTAAAGGGGCACCAAGGCAATGACCAGGACTCCTTTGAATATGAGGCTATCTAGTCTACAAAAGAAAATGAGAGATAAAATTTACCTCCAGAATCAGCTGTACTTCCAATACCAGTCGTCTTGGCTTGTGAGGTATACCCTGGCAAGGTTGCTATGTTGTCCTTGTTGACGGTCGTCATCGTGTTGGCTGTAGCTGTCATCCCGACCTCAGTCGCCACATTTGACACCGGAGTTGAAGCATTTATGGGTGAAGGGTCATCTGGTTGCAGAATTGGCACGTTGACACGATCCTTACCAGGTCGAGTGAAATCTCTTTTGTCACCATCGGGCGGGACGGTCATGCCGTCCTCTCCCAGAAATCGGAAGTCTACTACTGAAGTACCCGATTCTGTGATGTCTCCTGTGACATGGGATGTTACCGAGTCAGCAGACACGAGGCTGGCATCTATGAAGTGCATACTGAAGCCTGGACCGTTTCCAGACATCGTCTTGAGCTCAATGACGACAGAGTTCCCAGTTGAGATGAGAGGAGATGGTGGGACGTTCCCGCAAAACTCATAGTGACTGCCATCCATTAAAACACTGACAGAAGCCGAATCTTCAGAACAAGTGGATGTATCAACCTCGTAGTCATCCAGGAAAAAATCCAGGAAAGTCAGATGAATTCCTTGGTCTCCTGGTATAGTGATGGTCCAGGTACACTCTTCTCCTTGAGGCATACCCTGAGGGAAATATGGCGAGCGGATGACTCCCTCGGGATTACTGAAAACCTTTTCACAAGGAGCGTCACTTATAAGACTGCCTTCAGTAACCTGAGTGGCACTGTCCACTTCATGAGAGCTCATTGGTAATGTTGTTTTACCAGCATCCGACACTTGACTTGTAGCACTTGTACTTTTGTCTCCATCGGTGAAAACTGGGCCGAAAGATCCTTGATACGTTTCAGCACTGATGAATTGATAAGTCGCAAAAAATCCAAAGTCTATACCGAACATGCTTCTGAAAGTCACCACCATCCTGTTAGTTGGAGAGATTATTCTGGGCGGTTGCTGTTGACCACAGTAAGTGTAGTCACTCACACCGTAGGAGTCAGTAGTGGTGACGACAAGGTGGGAGTATTTAGTATCGCACGGAGGGAAATCGTCAGAGTCCAGCAGGAATTGGGAGAAGTCCAGACGTACAAGCCATCCAGTAGGAGCAAGCATGATCCACCGACACACCACTTCTTGTGGATACATACTGGGGTAGTTGGGCGATGAAAAGTGACCTCTGCCTTGCATGAGGGTAAACAGGCATCCCTCTGAAACCTCCTCTCCGGGATTTTGGGTCTTCATGACAGATTCCTTGGAGGTAGGTTGGCTGTGTCTAGGTGTTGGTGTAACTGGTTCTTTGGTTAGAAACCCAATATCTCCAGTACGAATGTCAGACGAGTATGTTGCTTTGAATCCACGACCAACGCCATAGGTGCTATGGAACGCCAGCTTTAGCTCACCATACGAATACACAGTGGCCTTCATTTCATTTGAGCAGATGAGTAGTTCCGAGTTTCCACTGGCGATGTTGTAGGTAGTGAGGGCTACATGGGTGTACAATGTATTGCATTGTCCGTTCTCACCGGTTATTGCATCAAAGTCGATATCGTCAAACATGAGAGTGATGAATGTCTGACGAGCCGGTCTGATGATCCATAGTTTGTCTATATTGTGCGGGAACTGCACTGGGTAGTTTGGTGAGAGTATCTGCCCAGATTGCGCAGTTAATACCATGGGGGATATGACACTTTCAGTAGCAGCTGGTACTGCGGTTGTCCTAACATCACTGCTGGATGAACTGTATGCTTGGTATGAAGCTTTAAAGCCACGTCCCATACCAAGGTTACTTTCAAAATACACCACCGCGGAATGCGTTCTCATTTTCAATATTTCAGGCTGTTCACTACCACAGAGGAGATGGGTTTCCTCGATGCCGCCTTCCCCTGGGTAGCTGACTCTGACGTACGAGTAGTGAATAGAGCAATCAGGCTGCACCATGGGATTGTCAACATCAAAGTCTAGAAACCTGAGGGCGATGAAGTGTGTGCTATCGACAAAGATGTTCCAGGAGCAGTTCGTCTCAATGGGGTACAAGTTAGGATACTCTGGGGATGAAAATTCAGCATAGTCTCCTCTTAGCATACGGCCGCAGAATGGAAGCTGCCTGCCCAATGCTGAACCGGATGTTGGTAAAACAGCAACAGTTGTTGGATCAACACTCGGAAGGGGTTTCGTAAAGTGATACTCTGCACGGAAGCCTTTGCTGAAGCCGTACAAGCCACTGAAGATGATCAATAGTTCATTAGTTGATGCTACAAAGCTTGGAGGTACATCCTGACCACAGTACACCTCAGATGCACCGGTTCTTGTGTTGATGATCTTTAAGTTAGCGTACATCTCCTCACATCCGCTCTCAAATAAAACAGAATCCAAGTCAAAAGATTTGAAGACAACGGTGATGGTGCCAGTCTCCTGTAGCTCTATGTACCATTGGCAGTTTACGCTGTGGGCTTTTTCCATTGTGGATAAATACGGAGACTGTATTACACCATCCGGAGTGTCCAAAATACCACCACAGTCGAGCATCTGTTTGTCTGTTTTAGATGTTGGTTGTGTTTTTTCAGATGGATTTGAAGTAGATGGAAAGAGTTTGAAGTAATCATCGTCCAATTTGAGTGAAGAATAACGTGCTCGGAATCTTCCACCGTAGCCATATTGGCTGATGAAAGCAATGATTAATGAATTACTGGTTGACACAAAGTCGTCTGGAATATCTTGACCGCAGTAAATATGTTTTGGACTTGTCTCTTCGCTGCTGCCATCAATTACAAGTAGATGAGCGTATCTCGTGTCACACTCATTTTCAAAAGACATAGAATCTACATTGAAAACCGTGAAACTCAGTGCAACCTTTGAGTTAGCTTCCAACGTGATTTTCCATTTGCAGTTGACACCAGTGGTATAGTCGTCGGGGAAGTTCGGAGATTTAATTTCCCCAGTGGGTGTTGAGATATCTCCACCACACTCAGAAGGCAGAACAGCTAATGGCAACTTGGATGTGGAAGGTGATAACGTATTGGTTATTATCCTGTCTGGTTCAACGACTGTGTATTCGGCAGTGAAACCTCCACCATACCCATAACTGGTGTAGAATATTACAATCAGATAGTTAGATGATGACACGTAATTGTTCGGGAAATCCTGACCGCAATATACAGACTCAGAGCTGCCGTCTTTAGTCTTGACGTCTACTATCTTGAGATAGTCGTACCGTTGGTCACACTGGCCATTTATGGACACTGAATCTAGATTAAAATCTGTGAAGGCAAGCTGAATTAGCCCCTTGTCTCCCACTGTGATGGTCCATCTGCAAGTCATGCCAGTGGCTTGCTCACCTGAGTAGGAAGGAGATTGTATTGTCCCGTAAGGCAGGTTGAGGTCTCCACCACACTGGTATGAAGACTTATCAGTTAGTATATGTGCCTGTGTCGATTTGAATGGGGAAGAAAGTGCAGCTGTAACTTGTCTCGGATTGAGCCATCCAAAATCAGCATCTCGTACGACGTAAAACGCCTGAAAACCTTCCCCATAACCATACACCCCAACATAGTCAACAATCAGCGTTCTCGATGTGGAAGTGACTCTAGGAGGGACGTTTTGGCCACAGAACATGTACGTCGACTCCCGATCCCTCACTTTGACATGAGCGTACCTCTCGTCGCACTGTCCGTCCACCTTGTAGGAATCAATATCGAAAGCGGTGAAAGTCAGGAAAATAATCCATCCAGATTCCACTGTTATATTCCACCTGCAGTCATCGCCAGTCTGCTCAGGTAACTGAATGATACCACTTGGCTGGTTGAACAATCCCCCGCACAAAGGTTCCGTGACTGACATAGAGGAAGGTTGTACAGGTGTCACACCCAGCTTTGGGTCTCCCGAACCACTTCCATCTGTTTTGAGAGCAAAATAAACTGCCCGAAATCGACCGCTGTATCCATATAAACTATCAAAAACGACAAGAAGTGTATTTGTGGTGGAGATGAATGGAGGAGGTAGCTCTTGTCCGCAGTAGATGTTGCTCTTACCCAAGTTGCCATCCACTACCTTAATATGGGCATAACCCTCGTTACATTTGTTGTCAATGGGGAGAGAATCCAAGTTGAACTCGGTGAAAGTGAGGGAGATGACTGCAGTGATATCCACCGATATGTTCCACTGGCAGCTCAAACCCGTTTCAAAGTCTCCCAAGTGGTCTGGCAACTGAACGACGCCTCTTGGGTTGTTGAAATTCCCTCCGCACACTGATTCGGTCGGCTTGACATCTGGAGGTGAAGTTAAGAGCACTTTTGAATCTTGCTGAAGAGCTGTGTAAACTGCGTGGAACCCTCCACCGTAACCAAACATACTAACAAAGATGAGTGTTAGTGTGTTGGTTGACGAGATAAAGAGCGGTGGAACCTCTTGCCCGCAGTACACATGACTACTCCCTTGGTTTCCATCAATTACTTTTACATGAGCGTAGCTTTCACTGCACCAGTTGTCGATTGGAAAAGAGTCCAAGTTGAAATCGGTGAAATTGAGGGCAATGATTAGTCCAGAGTCTACAGTTACCTTCCACTGGCAGTCAACACCGGCTTCAAAATCTCCAGGGTAGTTTGGTGACTGAATGACACCTGTCAGGTCCTCCAGGTTTCCTCCGCAGCGGTGTGGTGGTTGGTTTGATGGAATATCTGGACTTGTTGTTACGAGGGACTTTGAATCTTGCTGGAGAGCTTTGTAGAATGCGTAGAACCTTCCACCGTAACCAAGCATACTAACAAAGGAGATGGTTATTGTGTTGGTTGACGAGATAAATAACGGTGGAACCTCTTGCCCGCAGTACACATGACTACTCCCTTGGTTTCCATCAATTACTTTCACATGAGCGTAGCTTTCACTGCACCAGTTGTCAATTGGAAAAGAGTCCAAGTTGAAATCGGTGAAATTGAGGGCGATGATTAGTCCAGAGTCTACAGTTACCTTCCACTGGCAGTCAACACCGGTTTCAAATTCGCCAGGGTAGTTTGGTGACTTAATGACACCTGTCGGGTCCTCCAGGTTTCCTCCGCAGCGGTGTGGTGGTTGGTTTGATGGAATATCTGGACTTGTTGTTACGAGGGACTTTGAATCTTGCTGGAGAGCTTTGTAGAATGCGTAGAATTTTCCACCGTAACCAAACATACTAACAAAGGAGACAGTTAAAGTGTTTGTTGACGAGATAAATAACGGTGGAACCTCTTGCCCGCAGTACACATGACTACTCTCTTGGTTTCCATCAATTACTTTCACATGAGCGTAGCCTTCACTGCACCAGTTGTCAATTGGAAAAGAGTCCAAGTTGAAATCAGTGAAATTGAGGGAGATGGTTAGTCCAGATTCTACGGTTATACTCCACTGGCAATCAACACTAGTTTCAAAGTCTCCAGGGTAGTTTGGCGATTTTATACTACCTCGCCATTTAGTCAATACACCTCCACACACTCGATCAGGCACTACTGTTGTTGAATACTGGTTATCGCGATCATCGCCCAGTTTATGCATAGCAAAGTCTGCACGGAATCCTGTACCATAACCATAACTACTAATAAACATCACAATTAGCGTGTTTGATGCTGAAACTATGGTGTAGGGTACTTCTTGACCACAAAACACATGTTTCCCGCCAGTTTCTAGACCAGACCCATCATCAACAGTAACATGTGCATACCTGCTGTCACATTGATTATCTATCGGTGCTGAATCCAGATCAAAATGGGTGAAATTGAGAGAGATTCTTCCTTGTGATCCAACTGTGATGTTCCAACGGTAGCGAACACCCATTGGGTAAGCATCGGGATAGTTTGGTGATTGAAGTTCACCAGAGGGACTGGTGATCACCTGATTGAAGTTCCACGGCTCTCCGTCCGGAGCTAAGGTAGGTTGATCATCATCAAAGCCTAATCGAGGGCCTAGTCTTTCCGTGAGATCAAATCCAATCAGATCTTTCAATACATCTTCAACTGAGTCAATGCTACCATTGATACTCGTGTCTCTTTGTAGAGTGTTCAGAAGTTGCTGGGAGTAACCTCGAATGCATGATGCTTCCGGAATGTCTGACTGGATGCGGGAAGCATTCTGAATGGTGTAATTTAAGAACTCACTGGCCTTGGATATAATCTCTGAAACGCCGACTTCCAAAGTCTGTATGAGCAGAAATGGGAACAAGTGCATATTATCAAGAGCTGCATCTCCTGTGAGGTTGACACTTAGCATCTCAACTGGAGTGCTTGCTGTGAGTAATGATTTAGAGTACTCTAAACTCTGTGCCAGTCGTGATAGAGACTTGAAGGTTTCCAGCGTTTCATTCATTGTCACGTTCAGATTGTGGCAGGCCTGTATTATGCTACTTCTGTCATGTAAGTTGACATTGCCCAAAATGTTAAATACTTGAGACAGATACTGAGTTAGAGGGTTGTCAAAATCCTCTGAGGGCAAACTGGGTTCGGGTGCAATATCTGGGTAGGGAGGTGGTGGAGTTGGAGGCGGTGGTGATGGAGTTGGAGGCGGTGATGGAGGAACTGTTAACTGTTTGATATCAGCTTCTGGAGCATCTGTTGTTGAAGGTTTGCGCTGTTCTTTGGTGAGGGCTTGCCATTGTATTTTAACATCAGGCTGCTGTTCAGTGGTGGTTGCTGACTTGGTTGGAATTGGGAGATGCTGCTTGGAGATTGTTTCTTTTGGCTCATCGGAAAATGTTTTAACTGAGATTTCTGTAGTGCTTTTGGGTTGATATTGTACAGTAAATACTTGCTCTTGATGAGTGAACATTTGAGTGGGTTGTTTAGTTCCAATATCTTCAACGTCAGTCTGAGTATTAATGTAATGTTCAGTTCTGATCCCAGTTTCTTCTAGTTCAGTTCTGTATTGAGGTTTGTCGGTTCGAGGATCAGGTAGTCCAGTCGGAGAATCAGATTGCTGCCTTCTCCTGGTTACAGGTTTCAGTTCATAGATCTCAGTGAGAAGTTGTTCAGCTTCAGTTACAAGCTGCTGAACATCTGTTTTGGCCATAGCCACTGATGGCACTATAGTCGGAGAATCAGATTGCTGCCTTCTTCTGGTTACAGGTTTCAGCTCATAGATCTCAGTGAGAAGTTGTTCAGCTTCAGTTACAAGCTGCGGAACATCTGTTTTGGCCATAGCCACTGATGGCACTATAGTTGGAATAACATAGTGTTGTCCATACTTAGTTAAAGTTTTAGTTGTGTAGGACTCGGTTCCAACTTGTTTTCCAGTTTGAGTTCCCGGTTCTTGATTATCTATTTCAGTCACTGATGGCTGTATAGTTGGAACAGTATACTGATTCCAAAGGCTTGTTAAGAGCTGGTGTCCATTTGATTTAGTAACTGGTTGCTGTTTAGCATCAGTTTGCAGCTTTCCTGTTTGACTTATAACTTGCTTCCCAGAGCTTGTTAGTTGCTGTAATTTTTTCCAATTTGTAAGTTCTTCAGTTTGAGTCACAAATTGTGAACCAGGCTTGGTTGTTGTTATAAGATTGGAGGTAGAGAGTAGTTGTTTCAATTGTGTTGTAGTTTCTTGTTCCGAAGTTAGTGATTTTGTTGTAGGTTGTAGCTCATCAGGCTTAGTTGAATGTTCCTGTTCAACTTCAATGACTGGAAGCTCTTCGATTTGAGTAACAAACTGTTGCCAAGACTTAGTTCCGAGATCTGGTTTAGAGGCGGACTGCTGTTTATCTTCAGAAACATCTCTAATTTGAGTCATAGTGTATTGTCCATCAGGCACAGTAACAGGTAGCAGTTTGGAAGTAGTGAGAAGTTTAGTTTCAGTGACAGGTTTTAGGAAATCAAATTCAGGTAATGAAGGTTGTTTAGTTTGACTAACAAACTGTTCTTGAGATTTTGTTGTCGGCTGATAGTAAGCTTCGGATGCACGAAGCTCTTCAGTTGAACTAACAAATTGTTGTGCAGATGTAGAAACAGGTCCTGTTTCATCAGATTTAGATTTTGTAATTATGAGTTGCCGTTCAGGAGTATGAAGCTGCATGGCCTTTGTTGAAAGTTGACGTTCAGCTTGAGCAGTGGTTTTCTGCTCAACTTGAGTATCTTCAACCGCTTGTGTTTCTGTTTGCAGTTCAGTTCTCATTTGTCGCATAACTCCAGTTGCTGGTTGCCAGTCGGACGGACTTACAGATTCTTGTTCAGATTGAAGTAGAGATTCTTGTTCAGTTTGAGTAAGAATCGTCAGTTCAGTTTGGGCGACAGGTAGCAGTTCAGTTTCAGTAGCCTCTGGTTGTTTATTTGTTACAACCAAACTTTTGGCTGAGATTGCAAATTGCTCTTTTGAATGCGTTATAGGCTGCTCAGTTTTAAGTACACGATGCGAAGTTGCCCCATCGGTTGATGATATTGTTTGCAATTGAGATGTGCTTCGCGCTTCAGTTCTGGTAGCAGTTGTGTCTTCAGGGAGGATACGATAATCGGGTTGCGTGCTGAGGTCAGTCACAGACAAAGGTGTGTCTAATGAAGGTGGAATTGCGTAGTCTACAATAGAGCCCTCGCTATCTCCATAATACACCGAGCCAAAATGAGGATTACCAATTGCAACAGAATCAAAAGGGAAAATGTCTTCTGCTGTGAGTGTTAGTTGATCAGCCTCTTGGGTTAAAGGAAAGGTGGTTGCTGGATTAACAGATGATCGACGTAACAAAGTTGTAGGCGTTTCAGTGGTCTTGACTTCCGTTGATGATCTTCCAGCTGAGGATGACCCCACCTCTGTTCTTGGTTCAAAGGTTACCTGATCGGCAATATAATCCGAGAATTTCACCGAGTCCACAGACTGGAAGCTGATTAGGAAACCTTTCCCCTCATCTTTGCTGTTTGTGTGGAAGATGATCCAAACCTCATTGGTGACAGAAAGTATAGCTGACGGCAAGGACGAATCTGACAATAAAGCGTTGCAGAATATCCCAAGGCGCTGTCCGGTTCTTGAGCCATCTCTCATCTTGACGTAATCCTCCCCCGGGGTGCAGATGCCTCTAGAGCCCCCTTTGACATCGAAAAACATGAAGCGAAACAGCAACTGTAATGGAAGAAATATTTGACAAATGTTAAGTTTGCATTTTTTATTTTTTATATATTTTTATGAGAGATCGCAGAACATCACAAGGCCGGACAGCCACTTCAAGGTGAGGGCTTCACCTAACCGATTTGGGCTATCGACCCGAATCAACTGCCACCAGGGGCACGTTGCCACCTACTCCTGGGGCTGAAACAGGGTAACCCCCTTAACATTCTGTAAGGATGTAGGCATGGGTCTCATCCACTAGGAGCCTGGCCGGTAGAGCAGGATGCACTACCTTTCCAACTTTTTAAAAAGTAATTATGGTTAAGTGCTTGCTCAAGGGCACAAGTGTCATGACCGGGTATCGAACCCACACTCTGCTGTTGACAACGTCAGAGCTTGGGTCCGGTGAACTAGACCGCTCGGTCATGACACGCCACATTGGGGAAAAAGAATATTATTTCAAAACATTTGTCAAACAAATAAGATATTTTGTGATAGTGTGCAAGCTGGCAGAAAGACTTCTGGAACATGGACTTTTGTTTTCATTTCTGTTATCATATCAACCTCAACAAAGCTACAAAACTTAATAAGTGCTATTTCTAAAATACTTAATTGTCCTAGGTTTCATTCACCAGGCTGTAAGAGTTCATGTAGGTGAAATAAACCTAGTGAGCGGTTTCTTATGATATACCTGTTTTGAAGCTGGAGCTTCTATTTTCCATACACAGAGGAGGTCTTGAGCATACCCTACCGGGAAGCCAGGAGATCGGAGAGATCCAATCCCACTTTGGACTGTCCCACCACATTCTGAAAACGAAACAATTACATATGGTATTCATGAGACTTCAGGCTATCTGAACAACCAGGATGTAACCTGGGGTCGATTTCATTTCATTTCAGAACATTTATTTCAATGCTGTCCTTAGAGAAGGAATCATACATAGGTTTGAAGCACAATGAATACAATATAATGCTTAATTTTTAAATATAGTAATACAGGAATTAAATATCAAAATACACAAAAGGACAACATTTAGGTATGGGTGAAGCATAAATGCTTTTGTGCCCGAACCTAGGGACAGACAAAATTACAGGAGAGGACAGGACAAAAGACATACATGTATACAGCAACATGAGTGTGCATGCAGGTACTGAGACATACAATACGCAATAAATTAAGAGTTATGAATTATAAATATGCTTCAAGAAGTTGTTGATTTAGTTTGCAGGCAAATACAGTCAGTGAGGGTGACTTTTTGATAGACTCGCTAAGACTATTCCAGTAATTTATACCACGCTGAATAAGACTATTTTTAAACAATGACGTTCGATTATAACAGACATGTATATTTTTTCTGGAAGAGTATTATGAGAATGTATATTAGAGGTTAACGTAAAGCACGAACTAAAACTATCAGGTAAAATATTTCACAAAACTCTTCCTATCTTAGGACTATGTCCTAGGCAATGCTAAGAGATAGGACTAGTCTTAAAGGCAGTGGACACTATTGGTAATTTCTCAAAATAATTATTATCATAAAACCTTTCTTGATTACGAGTAATGGGGAGAGGTTCATAGTATAAAACATTGTGAGAAACAGCTCCCTCTAAAGTGACGTAGTTTTCGAGAAAGAAGTAATTTTCCACGAATTTGATTTCGAGACCTCAGATTTAGAATTTGAGGTCTCAAAATCAAGCATCTGAAAGCACACAATTTCGTGTGACCATGGTGCGACAAGGGTGTTTTTTTCTTTCATTAATATCTCGCAACTTCGACGACCGATTGAGCTCAAATTTTCACAGGTTTGTTATTTTATGCATATGTTGAGATACACCAACTCTGAAGACTAGTCTTTGACAATTACCAATAGTGTCCAGTGTCTTTAAGTACTGGTCCTAACTTAAGACTAGTCCTATCTCTTAGCATTGACTAGGACTAGTCCTAAGTTAGGAAGAGTTTTGTGAAATCGACCCCTGCATATGCGGTTCTGAACCACAAACAATTGATCACGTACTCAGATGTCCCCTACTGGAGCAGAAATGCGACGCTGGAGAGCTAGCTGAATTCAATGAAAGTGCCAAAGACTGTGCTCAGTTCTGACTGAAACACAACATCTAGCGTGTGTGGACACGTTAAGAAGAAGTAGCAAATACCAACATTTAAAAACATCCCAAAGCAATTATTGATGTCAACAAAATTAATTTATCAATATCACTATTATCATCCAGCAAGATAGAATTCTCTCACTCTTTCATAAACCTTTTAAAGAATGTAATATATTCAGAAAATTGTGGGGGGGTTCTAAAAAAAACTAAAACAAACTATGATTTGTCAGTTCTTTCAACTTTTGCTGTACATAATGACTTCATAATTTTTATTCTTTACCTTTTTCTGCATCCCTGCGGGACCGACCGAGAGCAAGTTCCTCAAAGATTTTTGATTGCTGGGAATCCTGGAAAATGGCAAAGACATCACATAAAGAACAATTTTAGACACAAAATATAACAAAAAACAACAACAAACAAACGAACAAACAAGATAAAATATACCCACAAACTATTCACAGAAACTAATGCAGTCTAAATGTCGTATAAAATTCAGTAATTTGGAAAATAAATTAATTATAAAATAATTGCACCTTTAAAACAAAATTAAGTAAATCTATTTGTGAGAGGGGAATATATTGTTTAATTGTATCTCAAAAATAAAACCTTTTAAAGTACCTTCTTTTTTCAAAATGCACATTGGGACGAGTCAAACGTTTTTCTTTCTTGAAAGTTTGTAATTTTGTAATTGATTATTTGCAGCCCTTGCCAATGGATGCAAGCAATTGTAGCAACAAGTATTTAAAAAATTGCAGAAATTTGTATCCGTGCATTTTGATATTTTAAATAATAAACCACAACTGACTGGGTAAATTTTAGATGATTTGGGGTTGAACAAAGAAAAATTGACTATTGAGTGGGATCTGAACCAACGACCTCCGGATTAACGTGCCGGCGTTCTACCAACTGATCGCTATCTAGCCTTACGTTGGCGGTCTCCCTATTGGCAAAATAGAGAGACTGCCAACATAGGGCCTGAGATAGCTCAGTTGGTAGAGCAGCGGCACGTTAATCTGGAGGTCGTTGGTTCAAATCCCGCTCTAGTCAATTTTAATTTGTTCAACCCCAAATCATTTTTATTTTTAAAATTGTATTTCCGGCGACAAGGATCAGTTCAACAATTAAAAAACTGGGCATTCCTCTGGCTTAGCCAGCTGGTTATAAGGCTTAAGTGTCAATACAATTTAGATATTTCCATCCATTGTCTTTGACAATTACCAAAAGTACCCTGCCTGGGAATTGAGTATAACAAAAAAAGGCATAATTATAAGTCATATTTACTATGACTTGTATCTCATTATTATAAATTACCATTTCCTACAGTAAACTGTACATTTACATACGCTAACAAAGTCATAGTTATGACTTGTTCAAAAAAAGTCATATTTAAGACATTCAGAAGTCATATTTATGCGATATTTATTTAAAAGCATTTAGTCATTATAAAAAACTTAAGTAGGCCTATAAAAGTCATAATTATGACTTGTACTGAGTCATAATTATGAGATATAAGTGATGATCGACTGTCTTTACACCACCCCACGTGGTCCCCATCCCACCCATAGTTGTGCTTTTTAATTATTGTTTTTATGGCGGTTTACAGAAACCAAGACTGCTACAATTCAAAGAAAGATAAACATACGTCTCGATGAAAATTCATGCATTTCCGTACCCTGCGTTGCAAGTGACCAACTAAATTTTAAAACTAAAGCAATCTCCGTCTCATTCTCTGACTTAAGAGACAAATTAAGGAACCACAGGTTCTCTGTATGTGGACGAAACAAGAACCAAAGGTATGACAAAAGAACCTGCCTGACGATCAACCATTCTCAAAATCAAAGTCGGGCGTAGGCCTAAAGGGTTTGCTGATTTCATGGCCGTGTCGTTGAAATTGCAATTATTGAGATCAAGTTGTCTTATTCACGTACGAACCTTTCATCAATTCTCAATTTATAACATGAAAAAACAAAAACACCCGTCCATTTTACGTGAATAACGTCCGCTGTGGACCATTTTTAAACCCACCTTCGACAAAATGTTACGGAGAAATTGCAGGACCCCGCGCCGGTCTGGAGAGCCGTTCCCTTCACTACAACGAACACTACCTCCAAAGAGTAATAACATCAAGCAAAACGTCCCGATTTTAGTCCACATTTTCCCCGAAACGGTCGACACTTTCTGTAGGTTATAGAAGGAAAACGGAAAATATTCCAGTCACGATGGCGTTACTGTGTTAGTCTAAAAAGCAAAGTAGTGCCTTCGACTACCAACTCGGGCTGGCGGGTACGGTACAAAAGGCCGGGCAGACTTCATCCGAAGGCGCAGCCATGCGCGAATTCCGCAACTTGAAAGCGCACATTAATTTGCATAACTGTTTCTCTTTTATGATGTTGTGTTGTTGTATGCAACAACTGCATAAATTAAGCTTCTCGGAAAACAACCCAATTTTATTCGATCGAAAGCGAGTAGGCCCTATACGGGCATTTTTTTAACGGCTGTAAATTCAAGACCACCCGATATTTGACAATTTCTCATTTTTTATTTGATGGTATTTTGGCATCTCATTGCAAAAGTGGCAATTATTTAAAGGCATGAACACGTTTGGTAATTGTCAAAGACCAGTGTTCTCATTTGGTGTATCCCAACATATCCCAACATATGCATAAAATAACAAGCCGGTGAAAATTTGGGCTCAATTGGCCATCGAAGTTGCAAGAAAATGATGAAAGAAAAAACACCCTTGTTGTACAAATTTGTGTGCTTTCAGATAGGAATAAAAGGCTTCTTGCAAGAAGTCTTTTATTATTTTAGTAAAAAATTACCTCTTTTTCAAAAACTTCGTTACTTCAGAGGGAGTTGTTTCTCACAATGTTTTATACTACCAACAGCTCTCTGTTGCTTGTTATCAAGTCAGTTTTATGCTAATACATATTTTAAGTAATTACCAAACGTGTACAGTGCCTTTAAGTTTAAACTGAAAGATATGCAATCCAAGTTCTTCTCAAATTAGAGTGTTTTTTCCTCAGGCGAAGAAAATTGTTTTGCTTGCCAAGGTTTAGACTGGCATTTGTTTCCATTAAGTTAACAATTACTCGTTACCAAGGTCAGATATACAACCTCCCCAGAACGAGGTCACCCTTCCTAAAATCCTAATCCAGCCCCATCTCGTAATAAAGCCCCCCCCCCCCAAAAAAAAAAAACCCCCACAAAACACCAAAAAAAAAACAACAACAAAACAAACAACAAAGGTTAACAAAGAAACAAACCAAAACAACAAAAAGTGTCGTTGAACGAAAGCAATCTTCTCTATGTCAGTTAACTTTTGAGGGTAAATGGACTACAAAAAGGAGTGTTCTGTACAAAACGTTAATGCATACATTTGCAACATGATTTTCAAAGGAAAACAGACGCTTGCTAGGTCAGATTTTTTGCTGATTTGACCCAAAATTTCCATTTAAATTTTCGCAGTTGCAGTTGCAACTCGGCTCAGCATCGTAGCTAAGCAGCGGAAATCTCTTTGCCGGTTTGATTATTGATAATTCACGGACCAGTGCTTTTAATATTTACAACAACAAAATCTTATTTAGTTGAGGTTAATCTACTTTAGAAGGAAACCAATGAGCGATACCATAAAGCGGACCAAAAAGATGGGGGTGGGGCTGTCTGTGGTGCAAACCCATTTAAAAACAGTAATACAACAAACTCAGTCCGGGCTGGGGGCACATCATCTTCCCGCTGCCAAACAAAAATTCCAAATGCTCCATGAAAAACCCCCCAAAAAGTACCCCTTCCAAAAGAAAAACTGGTACACAAATTTTGAGTAGAAAATTATGTATTTGTAGTAAAGATAGCACGAACCCCCCCCCCCCCTTAACCAATGACAAAAACCTGAGATTTTTCGAGAATACTACTCCGGTGGGATTTGAACCCACTATGGCCCCCCCCCCAGACCACTGAGCGTGCAGCATGCCCAGGGACATGGGCCAGATATTGTTTAATATTTTGTTTTTTTCATCTTTCAAGGAATTATACATACCTATTTGGGATGTTGTTTGCTCTGATGCTTTGAACGTCTGGTCAGGCCCAGGGTAATTCCTCACAATTTCACTCCACCTTCCTCAAATTGATCATTTTGTAAAAATTACTTTCAGTCTTCACCACAAAATCTTCAGTTCTTTTCTACCGCATTAACCCGAACCAACTCTAAGCCGTTACAATCAAACTGCATGTTTTGTTTGATTCTGGACTGAGGACTTTACTAGTAAGCTAATTAATACGGTTCGCATGGGATCAGGCGTACCACCATAATCAGAGTCCAACAGTTTGGGTGTTGAGTTACTGTATGCTGTTGGACTGTTGACTGCACTAGTAAACTGAACATGGGATCAGGCATACCACCATAATCAGAGTCCAACAGTTTGGGTGTTGAGTTACTGTATGCTGTTGGACTGAGGACTTCACTAGTAAACTGGTTATGCTTTACATGGTTACAGGCATACCACCATAATCAGATTCCAACAGTTTGGGTGTTGAGTTACTGTATGCTGTTGGACTGTTGACTGCACTAGTAAACTGAACATGGGATCAGGCATACCATCATTATCAGAGTCCAACAGTGTGGGTGTTGAGTTACTGTATGCTGTTGGACTGAGGACTTCACTAGTAAACTGATTATGCTTTACATGGGATCAGGCATACCACCATAATCAGAGTCCAACAGTTTGGGTGTTGAGTTACTGAATGGTGATGGACTGTGGACTGCACTAGTAAACTGAACATGGGATCAGGCATACCACCATAATCAGAGTCCAACAGTTTGGGTGTTGAGTTACTGTATGGTGTAGGACTGAGAAATGCATTAGTCGACTATGTTTTACATGGGATCAGGCATACAACTATAATCAAAGTCCAACAGTTTGGGTGTTGAGTTACTGTATGGTGTTGGACTGAGGACTGCAGCAGTTGATTATGCTTTACATTGGATCAGGCATACCACCATAATCAGAGTCCAACAGTTTTGGTGTTGGATTTTGTCAGAACTCAGGATTGATCCTAGTAATCACATCTCTCTAGGGAGTTATGGTTAAGTCATTTCATCAAAAGATATTGCCTGAGCAGTGTTCAATTTTAAAAACCATTCATGAATTGTAGTATTCGGTGAGGTTTGGTTAGTAATTAAAAATGGATGGTTGAAAACATTTTTTGTCACTCCTATTTATGTGAAGGAAAAACATCTTTATAGTAAATATTGACCTTTGTTTTGTTGTCGGGTTGAGTAGGTTGCTTTTTCAAATTTAGATGTATAATTTTCCTATCAAATTTTGTAAAACAGAAAATATTGCTGAGTAAAAGAGATTTGTATTCCCCTCGAAAAGCTGACATGTTGACAGGTGATAATACTAGCCGTTTCTTGTATAGTGCTCAAAACCTATCACACAGTGACGCCCATAGCACTCAAACATTGTTACCCTGGTCACTGGGCCATTTATTTCATTCCTTAAAACCATCTCAGATCCCTTTGGAGTATACAGCCTGTGCTGCCAAGTAAATAGCACATCAAGCAAATTCAATCACATGAACCATCTCTGCCCTCACAGGTACCCATTTACTCCTAGGTGAAGAGAAGCAAATTATAGTTAAAAGTCTTGCTCATGGATACCAGTGTCATGACCGAGATTCGAACCCACACCCTAATGACTTGGCCACCAGAACTAGAGTCCTGTGTGCTAGATCACTCGGCCACAACACGCCACGTGATGCTGTTCAGGTTGCTTTAACTTGACCAACAATGCAAAAACCTACTGCAGAATTTTGTCCAAGCAGACGGAGAGGCACACATGTTAGCATTGAATCTCCCCAGTTAACATTTTGTGTCATTTGCGATGTGGGATTGTTGGAGAATAGTCAGTCGAAACAAGAATTCTAAAACGACCCCTCTGAAGCTAAGAATGATTGACCGATGAGCATATCACTGGTTATTGTGAACTTCACACTCCTTCCATGCAGGGCAATCAGGGACGAAGTTCTTGGGGACTTGTGCCATGGTGACTGAGGTTTCATACACATAATGCCCCAAACTGGTTAGACTTTTGGGCACTCTTACTGACATTATATATCTATAAACTCTTTTGGCAGAGGTGGTCACTCTGAAAAGATCTGGTTGGTTTATTCTCGGTGTGTTCAAGGTAGTGTGGCCTGGTTAAGTTTGGTCACTAGAGGGCTCCAACCAGGAAGAGGAATCGATGGAGAGCCTTTCATCTTGATGACCCCATGGAAGGAATGCACACAGCATCAGGGAGTACAGAGGTCAAGTCCTCTATCCGACAGCGATGACCGCCCCTCAGGTCCTCCAACTCCGACTTCAGTTTCTCGACGACCGCCGAGAGTCTCGTGATCTCATCCTGGATGTTGATTCTACTGACTGGTCCTTTCTGAGCTGCAGAGGGCGCCTTAGATTGTTTACTTGCAAGATGGAACCTCGTTGTTTGATGAGAGTGTCGTCTTAATGATGGTGCCGTGGGAGGTGCAGCGAGTCTGGATTTGACATCTGCTGCAATAAAGGACTGCTTAGAGGTGTATCTAGCCTGTTTGAAAAATAACATAATGGCGCATTCATTACAAAAATCTCCCTTAACTTTTTATCAATTTGTTTCAACATAAACTACCACTGGTGACCGAATAAGCACTTTCACGGTTATATGCGCCATCTTGTTCATCGAACACGCATTGCCGTCTGAGACTCAGTGCTCTCTTACTTCCATACACCTTCCAGACGTGTGCGTAAAGTTCTAGCGCCAAGTCGCTGGCGGCAACGAGTGTTTGTATTTAGGGAGCGATAGTATTTAGAACATTCCAGTGGTCCAATGGAACGGTCCCGGTGCACACGCTGGAATTCTTATCCGATAATAAGTCTTTTGAGACTCCCTAAAGTTGCAATGGATTAACAGTGTTCTGCTGGCCAAACGCTATTTAAAAGACCTGATGACCAATCAAGATTCTCTCCAAATAGTTTGGATAGGTTGATCAGTGTTGAAAAGCATCCCTCTTATGAAAAACCCCCAACAAAACTGATGAGCTTACATCTTCAACAGAGCCATCATCGTCAACGAGATGTTCAAGTTGTTGAGTGCATCCTTCCAGATCAATAAGGAGCTCCATGAGGTCACCTGATCTTGGTGAGGAGTTAGGTCTGGTGGCATCATCGACTTCTTCTTCCTCTACTTCATCTGAGGAGTCTTGAAGCTTGGCGTCTAGCACACTCTCCTGCAAGTTTAAGTACTTCATGGCAAACATCATGGGGTATTGTATAAACCAAACAATTACTCAGGCCTGGAATTTCATCTTTGAGAGGGCAAGGCCATTTTCATTTTGCAAAGGGCACTTCAAATGGAAAATCTTGAAAGTCTATGGGCAACTTTTAAAGGGGCACGAAGGCCAAGACCAGGGCAACAGAGGCCACGGCCTCCGTGTAAATTTCAGGCCTGATTATTACTAGTTAGCATGATAATTCATCTGTGTTGAAAATTTGACACAATTTACATGCATCATGCCTCAGCCCATCCCGGTGACTTTGGTTCAGGCAGGGGTTCAGAACCAAGCGAAGCTTCAGTTCAGAAAGAATAGACCTTTATCATGCTACCATCATCTTGGTCATGTTCCCTGTATCAAATAACAGTAATGAATGCTAATATTCATTTTACAAAGAGGAGCCAGACTATTTCTCCTTCGAGCCTCGGTTTGGTTACATTAATTTGAATGGGAGAAAATCAAGATGGCCGCACCATGATAAAGGTCTATTGCTCCATGGACTAGTTCACGGCAAGTAACCCACAGGTTACCCAAAAGTCAGCTCCTACAAAACCAATGCTTTGCCGAAATTCTACATTCTAAAAATCAGGGGAAAGAAAAACAAAATTCAAGCAAGGTTCAACCCAAAGAGGTCGTGGTCACCTGACCAATGTTGACATACTTACGCAGGGACACTGGCTTTGTGACAACAGATTAACATGCAGAGTGTGGGTTCGAGTCCCGGTCGTGACATTTGTGTCCTTAAGCAAGACACTTAACCATTATTGCTGCGTCTTTCGGATGGGACGTAAAGCCGAAGGTCCCGTGTGTTGTGTAATGCACATAAAAGAACCCAGTGCACTTATCGTAAAGAGAAGGGGTTCGCCCCGGTGCTCCTGGTTTGATTGGCTGCAAATTGCACCACAGCACCTTGTAAACCATTACATGGTGCTATGTAAAGGGATAGGTCTCATATTACAAAAACGTAGCTCCGCATACCTTGCAGGAAAAAAATACTGAGTGCTTTGATACGCCCATTGGGTGTGATAAAGCGCTATATAAGAACTGGGTATTATTATTATAACATGCATGACAAAAGCCCTTTTCACATGAGGAAAATAAGCAGGGGGTCCTTGGTCCTAAGAACACAACGTTGTTTAATTCACATCGTGTGAAATGTACCTCTGCTTAAATAAGCACGGGTCCCTAGTCCTTTTAAGACCATGGTTGAGACCAGCGTCTTAAAAACACAACATTGTGTAAATTATACCACGATCGTCCGTGCGTGCTGTGTGAATGAACACCGCTTGCGTAACGAAGGACCCTGGTGTAGCTGGAGCTACCACGCATGCGCGCAAGAAGAAACGCATGATGCAAGTAAATCAACATGCTCGACCCCGTTATACGATAACGTTGAAAAGAAACCTTTAAACGTGTTTATGAGAACGTGTGTGCACGACTCCTTCAAGTTTTCAAGATGAGATCGTTGAGAGAAGTTTTGACAAGTTCACTCTCGAAAATCATTTGATTTTCCCTAAAAACGTTAGATGTTTTTGAATCAAATTCCAGCACTTTAAATTTAGGGCTACTCCTGTAGAACTATGTGGTTCGAGACGATAGCGGAAAGAACCCCATAGTTAGGAATACGTAGCATTCGATTGGTAAATTTCATGATCGAGAACAGCACGGATTTATAGAAAACTTCAGTGGGCAATAAAATAGGAATGCGTGACAGAATTATGACAACATTCAACGGTAAGAATATGCACTCCCCAGTTTAATATCGATTGTTACCTTTTCTGTCCTTGGAATTTGGTGGTCGGAATGAATGTTTCGAGCGTAGATCACAACTACACATTTATTCTTCGTCCCAAAACAAAATCTTTTTTAGGGGCCGATTCACGACAGCGTGGGAAAATGAATGGTAACCTACACATGCATTAGCGATGTTATGCTAGCTGAGCGGATATCAGTGAAACGGATAATAAACAATGTTGACCTTTAGCACCACAAAAGACGAAGGTTCTGAGACACGGGACGTTGGTTTCTGCGCCGTGTGAAAGGTCCTGTTTGAGTTTGACCAACGTCCTTGGTCAAGACAACTGGCGCCCGAGACCAAGGACGCTAGTTTGACTTTGTCGTGTGAAAAGGGCTAAACAGGGAGATCTAGGGACACTTCTCTCGTGACATCATTAGCCGAGGACACCACTCGACATAAAAAGACGCATGTGGCCTTGCATATTTATTATTAATATGACAGATCCAACCTACCATCCATTGCCAGAAGGTTTGTTGCTGCTCCTGCCATCTGACACAGATGTGAAGTCTGGATTGCTCTGCTTCTAAGAAGTCCTGATGCTGCAAGAAAAACACCCAATGTCCATTATTTATTTTTTAAAAAAAATTTGGGTAATGAAACCAAAGAAGCTGCAAATGTTCTTTGTGCTTTAACCCGTAGACCTGCAGAAAAGATGACTACAAATATAAGGCCGCATCCGAATTGGGGACTACAGCTACGGCTAGGGCTGTTGCTAAGAGTGTTGCTAAGAACGTCCTATTCTTCAACGCATAATGACGCGGAAATCTAGCCGTAGCCGTAGTCGGCATTTTGGACACGGCCTCAGTCTTAAGTGTGGGAGTGAAAACCCAACGAGGGGGGGGGGGCTACATTTATTTCAGTAGATTGAAATGATGTTTAAGAATCAAAGGACTCCAAGTGGTTTTTAATAAGGGAATAAAAGAGTAGGCGACGAGTTCTTAAACGGCCGTTTAAAACCGGCAGGGTCGTGGCTGTGTGATAAAGGCCCGAGCCGAAGGCGAGGGCCTTTATCGCACGGCCACGACCCTGCAAGGTTTTAAACGGCCGTTTAAGAACGAGTCACTACTCATTTATTCCCATTCATAAATGCCCTTATGTTAAAAAGCAATATAATATCACAATTATAGACAATGTCACACTGTTTCTTTTGCGAATTTTTCGAAGTTTGCAAATTTCCAAAAACTTTTGTAAAAATGTTTTGTGCGCGTTGGTCGGTGTGTATACACGCGTGTACACACATATTACGCGCTGTTACTAATAGCTATGAATTGCGTTCTGCGTAATTTAAATTGGTGTACATGAGCTTGCGCGCCCAACACGCGAAGCCAGCCGGTCTTAAACAGCTTCAGCTGTGTCTTTATCAACCGTTTAAACACCCCCACGTGACGCGTTCTCCACCAATAGGAGTAGCGAAACTGTCTGGGGTATTTATGAATGATAGATATAAACTATGCCAGCCTGCAATATAATATATTATGCGGTGAATGTCTACACAGTACACAGTCAACCCTCCTACCATCTGAACGTTCAATATCATCCACTGTGGTTTTGAATGATAGCTAACCTGTGCCAGCCTGCAATATAATATCATGCGGCGAATGCTATACAGTACACAGTCAACCCTCCTACTCTCTGACCATTCAATATCATCCACTGTGGTTTTGAAAGATAGACAAATTATGCCAGCCTGCATTATGATGTGCATTGTGATGAATGCATACACAGTACACAGTCAACCTTCCTACTGTCTGACCATTCAATATCCACTGTGGTTGTGAAGGATGGATAAACTTTGCCAGCCTGCAATATGACATCATGTGGTGAATGCATATACACAGTACAAAGTCAACCCTCCTACTGTCTGACCATTCAAACAACATCCACTGTGGTTTTAAACTATACCAGCCTGCAATATGATATAATGTGGTGAATGCATCTGCACAAAACACACATGCACACAGTAAGTTCTGTGCACAGTTATGCCACCATATAAAACTCATGCAATTGAATGATTTCAAACGGTGAGTCAAGTTACTGGAGAATGTTGCAGAAGAAACAATGAGCATTTTGCTGGCAATTTTGGTCCAGCAAAAAACGTTCTATCAATCGCTTACTGTCTTGAGTTGGTCTGAATGCCTGGTGATGAAAGTTTCTAACGGCGACAGATGCGAGGTATCCATGGAAACACTTAATCCTTGGGTTGCTACGTGAATCTGATAAACACAAGGAATACAGTCACATTAGTGATTAATTGTGAAAAATAAATAATAGATTTTAAATTTAGGGATGCACATTTTGACATTCATATTTAAGAAGGCATTGTTCTAATAATGATAATAATATATAATTCTTATATACAGCTTATCTACAGGCATCTCACTGCGATTTTTTTTTTTTTGGACAAGTATGTTAAGTTTTTGAATTATGAGACCAATAGCAACTTGTAAAGGTTTACAAGGTGATGCGGGGCAATCTGCAGCCAACCATGTCAGAAACACAGAGGCAAACCCCTTCTCTTAACGATAAGTTTACTGGGGCCAATTTTCACAAGGAGTTAAGATTGATCCTAACTGTGTATCAACCTTAATTGCTAAGCAAAGTTTGATGCCACAATACAAACTACTATGGCAATGTTGACAACTCATCTAAAGATGAATCTTAGTGCTTTGTGAAATCGAGCCCTGGGTCCTTTTAAGTGCATTACACAACACACGGGACCTAAGTCTTTACATCCTATCTGAAGGACGAACCTATTATGGTTGAAGTGTTTTGCTGGAGGGACACGACCTCACACTCTGTCAACACCAGAACTTGAGTCTGGTACAAAAGAACACCCAGCCGTGACATTTCACTCTAATACTAGGCTCCAGTCATGCTGCCACCATCTTGGTCATGTTCCCTGTATCCAGCAATACTAACAAATGCTAATATTCATTGTACAAAAAGGAACCAGACTATTTCTCCCTCCAGCCTCGGTTTGGTTACATTGATTTGAATGGGAGAAAAACAAGATAGCCACCATGATAAAGGTCTACTCTAACCTGGGTCCACAGAGGTAAAAGGCAGGGAAGAGACCAGGAAGTCAACCTGAATGTATTAAAAACTTACGAGAGGCCACATTTTACCTGGTGAGTAAGGTTACAAAATTCCTGTTGTTGTTGGTATAAGCACCTCATTGCCATTCTACATCGTCCAACCATCCACCCCAGCCTCTTAGCGCAGTCACTTAGCGGCATGTCATCCGAGATGGAGTGACTTCTTCGCCAAGCTCCTTCCCTCTTCGTCATGACCTGTGCAATCTCCTCAAGGTGCAGATGCGCCGTGTCGGCTACCGCCAGCGCCCTGTCATCAAGCACGATATCGGTCAAGACATCCGTCTTGGCCAACAGCCAGGCGCACGCGAGAAGCACCTCACGACTTCCACGGCTCATGTCATCCGGGAGGCAATGAAACTTGTAACACCGATAGCCTTCTGCCCACATGGCACGCTTTGTTGAGTTGATGAGGTCAATTGGTGTCATCCGGCAGACTGCATCCCTCTTAGACGGGATGCACTTGTGGGTGTTACAGTGGGCAAGGGAGTACAGTAGCGACCATAAAGGAGCAACCTAAATATTTAAAAATCAAATCAATAGTATTATTGTTATATAATTCTGGTAATGAAACTAAGGATGCCTCATAAGTGATGCGTTACTGTAGCTTGCAAGCCTGAGGAAACCTGCAAATAAGGGTGCTTGCTATGTAAACCATAAACACGGGGGTAACCCCTACTCTTCCACCAGAAGTGTTCTGGGTTCTTTTACATGCACTACCAATCCAAGTACACAGGACCTACGTCTTAATGCCCCCGTCTGAAGGACAAAGCAATTATGGTAAAGTATGTTGCCCAAGGGCACAACACAAGTGCCATGAACGGGGACCCAAACCCACACTCTCTGCTGATGAGAAACACCAAAGCTCAAGTCCACCGTTCTTGACCGCTCGGTCATGACATAGATGTAAGCACAACATGGTTATAAACTTACAGCTTCTGCTTTGTTGAACTTGGCCTGTCTGAAGATCTCAGGGGTGAGTCCAGGGATGCCTTTGAGATTCAAGAGTTGACACAGAGACCCGATGGCTTCCCTTGGTTGTCCGGCTGATGATCTTGAGGATGCCATCATCTGCCTTCCTAGAGACTTGTAGCTCTTGTATTTATGCGGAAATTATGACACAAATGTCAAACTTCCCATGACCGATGTAGTATCATGCCTGACGGAAAGGCCATGGAATGTATTAAGGTCAGTGTTTTTTGTAAACAAAGGTTACGTGGTCTTTAGCTGTAGTGACCAGCAGAGTTGCCCTTGCTCCTCCTGACATGCAAGAGCTACAAAATCGTAGTTGCGATAATCTTAACCCTCGATCCTCCTGACACTGACAGTCAATTTGTAACCTTCAATACTCTTATATTCTGTAAGTTTGCGATAATCGTAAAATTCGATTCCCCCATCGGTCATAGACCAATGTTAAGATTATCGCACACTAAATATTATCGCAGCTAACTGTTACAACAGCACTCCACACTAAATGCTAAAAAGTAGAAGCTAAGCCCAACCAAGTACCTGAATCAATGATAAACATGTCAAATTTCACTATACGCGTACGCTTGTCCAAGTTTTTTTGTTTACTCGCGTGCTGTGACTATACTACAAGTGCAGTTTGGCGCAATGATGATGTGGTGACCCCGTAAGGGGTGGAATGTTTGTCTGACAGCCGGGTATTTTTAGCAAAAGTGACGTCATTGGTGCGGAGTGCTATTGATTGATTATCCCATGACAGTTAGCTACTTTTAATTTTGTCCCTCTCCCCTGCACCCCAACTCCGAACATTTACTTAGGTTGAGAGAGCCAGAGCAAACCAATTACTATAGTTATTTGGAGTCCCTTCTTAAATAAAAAATAAAAAACAGTGCCATGGGGGGGGGGGCACAAACTAGTTTGGTGGAGTACCGACCGAAACCACTGCACTGACACTGCCGAGCTAGTTTCTAGTTGCGCCTACCTGCCATGCCTGCCTCGACCACGGACGGCTGCAAACTAAGCTAGTTTACCATTGATTGTTTTTCTTTTTCAAGAAGGGACTCCACTCAGTTAGAATAGACTAGGGTAGACTAGAGTTAGAGTCAGTCAATGGGGTGCTGGGCTTTTACCACCCACCCCCCCCCCCCCGTACCATCCATACCAACACCGACTTAGATAAACGATGGATAAACAGAACGAATGTCGAATGAACGAAGGAGACATGACCTACACATTGACTTGTTGGGGGACATAAAAGTTCATAAACGGTTTTGTTTCTAGCACAATGCTATCTTTAGTACCTATGTCACTCCTTACAAGAAAGACACAAATCGTAAAGTCAGATTTACCAACGTATCTGAAGTTTGTCTCCAGAAATCCTGTCACTGTTTCAAAATTGTCGCCTTGTTGTCGCCTTGTGCAGTGTCTGAAATAGCGCCCTCTCTTGTCAGTGTTTTGTTAGGCTCTGACTGGTAAAAGGGGGCGGGCCCTCTCCCTGTATATGAAAAATGAAAATACAGTAACATGTTCTTACAAAATAAGAGTGACTCTGGAGCCGGAGTTAGGCGTAGTGGTGTACTGAACATTTAAACTGTGGACACACTCTTCAGCTAAAATAAAATGGTACTAGGAATTCATCAACAATACCAATGATAAATGGCATATTTGCTTCAGTTACTGGCTCATCAGGCGAGTGGGATTTAGACTACGGATAGGATGTTTTTATTCAGTAAACCATTATCGAATAGCACACCACAATGTTTTCCGCCTAAATGCAGAAGGTGAAATCAATGCCTGTTTTCTGTTTATACGAAGCCCAAACTTGACTTTATGGAAAAGTCAGTACCTGTGACGAGCTGAAAGAACTACGGCCTACTATAAACAAAGAAATGAGAAATAAAGGCATGACGAGATTAAGCCATAAAAATAGTCACTGATAATCAACATTTAGGGGCCTAAAGATGCTCCACTTAGTAAATTAAATCACAGCACGTAATCAACAAGCCATATTATGTCTGACATCAGTCAGCTTACAGGCAGGCAGGCAGGGTATACTTTTGGTGAGTATCCCATTATGCATAAAACAACAAACCTGTGAAAATTCGGGCTAAATTGGTCATCGAAGTTGCAAGAAAATAATAAAAGAAAAAAAACACCCTTGTCGCATCAAATTGTGTGCTTTTATCATGCCTAAAAAAGGCTTCATGCCTGAAGTCTTTCTCAGATTCAAATTTTTGCGTGAAAAATTACCTCTTTCTCTAAAACTACATTACTTCAAAGGGGGTCCTAACAATGTTTATAATATCAACAGCTCTTTACCAACGTTTTTATGATCATCTTGTGGATCCAAAAGTACACCCTGCCTTTTATAGTTTTTATCTGTGAAGTTATTTTTTCTACTTTCCGTTCATGGTGTTCAATTTATTTATTTGTCTGTACATTACCTGTGATTTTCTGTCAAGTTCATCCTTTTGTTTTACCTTTGTAAATATTTCTGTGAGTTCCTTGACGAGATTGCGATACAGTACGTACAGCAGCGCCGTAGGCGCGCATAGTCATAAACTCCACAGAGAGAAAGAGAAAAAAACCTTCCCATTATTATACATTGTTGGTGAATTATACAGTGCTCGTGTGTTTCTGGTAATAAAAATCCTTCTTCCATGTTATGATGTCACTTCCGTGTTCCTGGCAATCGTGCGCATTCATCCCAATAGGTCATGGTACAGCATCATTGGCAGTAGCCTATAGTCACACCCCTAAAAAAAGTGACGGAAAACTCGGATAATTATGTAGAAGTGGGCGTTAACTCGTTCTGCCAGTGCGACCCAGCATCGGAAGTATTACGCTATAAAACATTATCATAATATTCCTCAAATCATCTACAGCCGTTATAGTTCGGGTACCATCTGTTTGCTATCGGTAAAGATTTTACACACACTGGAATATACCAGCATCTGTGTGTGTCCGACCTGTAGTATAACGTACAAGGTTGTGCTCGGTCGGCGGTGAGGAAACAGCCTTTGCATACAAACTCAAGACGTGTTGGGTTTTTTGTTCACCAGCCAACACACAGACGGGTTGTGTGTTCGTATGAACTTTGTGAATTCAGGCAAGACGTATGTCTACTTCCTCCATGGTCTACCTTTGGTAATTTTTATAATAAAAAACCCTGATTTTGGAGCTATAAATACTTTCTATTTTGAAGCTACAAAGTTCGGTTATTTGGAGTTAGCATGATGTGGAAGCGACTAGAAAACTCGAATGCCACAGGAGTGCGCTCGCGGTGGTAATATAACATTACAAGCAATTACAACGTAAACGTTTATATTTGAAGCTCGTAAAGTTCATGCTGGATTTATAAACACCGGGGAAAAACATGTCTGCGCTTACGGAAAACAGTTACTTCCGATTTCTGGTGCTGACGGTGGCCTACGTTGCGTACCTGTGTGTAGGTGCCGGCGTTTTCGTCGCCTTCGAAGAGCCCGTGGAGAGTAACTACAAGCGAAGGCTCCGGGTCGCTACGGGCGCGTTCCTCGTCGAGAACCCTTGCGTGGACCCGATGAAACTTCACGGATTCGTGGAGGAGGTCATGACGGCCGGGAGCAAAGGGATCAAGCTGGAACCCGATGGCTCGTCCATTACGGTGTGGAACTTTGCTTCTGCCGTATTCTACAGTGTCACGCTGGTTACAACCATCGGTTAGTTTTTCTTCTTTGCAAATATTATGTAAAGTAGTCGAGAAAAAATTAATAATCTAAGGGGAATCGCTTTTGGAGTCGTACCAGATAAGTGTTGCAAAAAGGTACGGACTATGCCTATTCGTCAAAACTGTTTTAAGTGGACACAATTTTAAGGAATGACCGTCAGAAAGGGGCGTGGGTACAGACACGTTCGTTCGGAGGAGGGTGCAAATAACTAATTTTTGGGGGCTCTCAGTTTACCAAGAGTTGCATGAAGTGCAAGAAATAAGCCTACGACGGTGTGCTGAATCATACACTTAATTAAGATGTTTCCAGACAGTATTAATAAGCTTACAAGTAATACACAACAGATGTTTTAATATTGCAAAAAATAAACCGAATAATATAGGTTATTTTTTACTTCAATCTCATTTGGTGGGTTGGACTGGCAAGGTGGGATTCTGAGCTGGGGGGGAAGCGGCGCCCCCTCCCCTGGTTACGCCACTGGCGCTTCTAAAGTCAAACATGAAATTATTTTATTTTTTTGAATTTCGATATCCCTATCTCTAAAACCACACTCCTTATAGTAGGGAATCATTTCCCAAAATGTTATATGATCAACTGCTGCAGTGCTTCTTACCAAGTAAGTTTTTATGGTCATACATTTTTGGAGTAGGCCCCTAACTACCAAAGGTATACCCTGCCTCTGTATGCCATTGTTGCAAATTTTCGATGTAACCAATTCGAGGTTTGAGAGGTGACAGGCTGATCTCTTTCGTGTAAAATGGGCGTTACTATCCAATACTGCAATTGGATGCTGGGAGCCAGACAATAAACTTACAAAATGGCCGCAGCTAAAGACAATAAACCTATTGAAAACATGACAACTGTTTCCCCCATGTCATGATAACGAATAGATCCCTGAAGCTTTAACTGTCAACATTCATAGAATATTCGGCTGTGATGTTCAGTCATCCCCAAACAAAAATGTATAAACAGCGTTGTCTTAATCTATGCAGTATGCTAATTAGGTCACGTCATATGCAAATGAGGTCCAAAAAACAAGTAGATGATCCCAAATCACCACTTCGAAATATTGCGTTGTGAACGGAAGATCGATTTGAATGAGTGTGGAGTGTTGTGTGTCAACAGCTGGCTCTGCCCAGAGGGCGAGACATTGTATTGATCAAACTCAAACTATTAGCAAACACAAAAATCAGTGTGATATTATAACCTTCCGCAAGAGTAATTTTGAAAAGGCCACTTAGGTCAATTTGTTCAAGTTTTTGTTTTACCGTCACGGGTGGTTTGCACGCTTAATACGTTTGCCATAAAAATTCCATGGTCGAATATAATTTGTTTTTTTTACCCTTGCACCGATGTGTACACTGTTAAAAATGTCCGTAAATTTACGGACTCCGTAAAGTGAAATATTCCGTATTTTCGCCGTAATTTTACGGACTTTCCGTAAATGTAAATATTAATTATGCTAATAAGCGTAATTACAATCAACCACATTTGCCCAAACACCTACACATAATATAGTACATGTAAGTTCATACTGTTATTTCACCCACAACCGTGTACACATGTACAAACTCATGTTAAGGGTTTTTTATTTTACGGAATTAAACAAACTTTTCCGGTAATAGAGCTGCCAGAACAAAAATATAGTTCAGTATTCCCAGCTATTAAAAGTTTAAAAAATTTGTTTAAAAAAAAAAAATAAAACATGAGTTTGTACATGTGTACACGGTTGTGTGAAAATAAACAGTATGTACTACATGTACTATATTATGTGTAGGTGTTTGGGCAAATGTGGTTGATTGTAATTACGCTTATTAGCATAATTAATATTTACATTTACGGAAAGTCCGTAAAATTACGGCGAAAATACGGAATATTTCACTTTACGGAGTCCGTAAATTTACGGACATTTTTAACAGTGTATGAATACTCAGATACTTTCCCGAGTTCTGTGAAAACATCGGTGTAAGAGTAAACAACCAAATTATATTCTTTATCCCCGATGCAAAAAAAAATAACATCTATTTAATTCCATGGTTGGTTTGAACAACACTAAATACAATTGTACCATACTTTAAACGGTATTATTTTGGAAAATTGTGGGGAGTTGGAACGAATGTAAAGTGGTCTAAACATCAGTAGAATTCACATGAAGACGAGTAGAGTATACTGTTCGACACGTCGAGACCACACCAGTTCTTCTCTCAGAGCCAACACTTCTCCCAAATGAGTTTTTTATACATACCGCAAATTTACTACTAAAGGTTTTCTTGGTAGAGTTGACCTTCAGCAATCAAATAATAATCCTGAAAAGAGAACCAATGATATACATAACATAGTCTCCAATGATAGTGATATCTTTGTGAAAAAATTTACACACTCATTCTTAACCAGCAGGCATATTTTGTACAGAGTCCAATGGAAGAAAACACAATCGGACATTAGTTTCTATAATGGAAAAGCTGCACCGTACTTTTTTCTTTTTCATTTGGTGCTTGATTATGTGGCATGGTGATATCCCTCGTATTCTGTCTTCATTGTGTTCTGGGTATCTCAGGAATTCTATAGAGGATTTTTGTGGGGGGAGGGGACCGTAACACCTCAGTAATTTTGACACTTGGCCTAAATGTCAGCACAGTCTAACAACACCCTATTGTCGTTAAAGTATTCATTTTTGTTTACCAACGACCTTGGTGAATAGTTGAAAGGATTTAGTGTTTATCCATCCAGCCGAATCTTAAGTAAATACCACAGGTATTATGTTGCCCAGTTACAGCAAAGGGTAGCGTATTACAACACATATACAGATAGACATAGTCATGCATTTATGATAAGCTAACAACGTCGAGAACGCACCGTTTGTATATTATTATAAGCCCACCCGTTGGAATATCAAATGCTGCATATAGTCGCCATGTTTATACTCTGTTCAAAATAATTTGAGATGGAAAATATCAACATCAAACAATCAACTATCCATAGACCTACGTACAAAAATCAACTGCGTTCTGCCAAACTGTTTCAACCATCGACTGTTTTTCTACTGTCATTAACCCACTGGCATTGCCAGTGTACCACTGGTGAAGAGAATGATCTAATAATACTGATTCGAGCTAGAGTTCTTTCTACATAGTTTTCGTAAAAAAAACATACTTATCGAATTCAGGAGTGAATAGGACCATGGATTCCTCCATGATTGGACTGAATAATGTGACGAAATGGCTGCCATCTTAACAGATCCAAGATGGCCGCCACAGAATGTACATCATAAGAAGTGGTTCCCGTACAAAATGCAAAGCTATATAAGGCAGTAAGCGTGTGGAAACATTGGTGATTCATGTCCGAAAGTGTCTAGTATCCATCCCAAATAATGGTCAAGCCAACAGACTAATTAAGTCAATCTTCTGCTTAGTACTTGTATTTTTAAATTTTCAGGTTTTTTTTCGTTCTATTGATTGTACTTTTTCAAAATCGGAATTGTACCAACGGATTTTTAAACGTTGCGGCGCTCTACCAACTGAGCTATCTATAATCCCGGCCATATCTCGTTGGGCCCCCGCTCCCCCGGCCCCCGTTCAATGTTGGTTCTCATTGCGCAGTCTCCGCTCCTAACAACATTGAGTGGGGGAACGGGGAGGGTATACTTATCGTCACATGGATCACGCATTTTGGCCGGGATTGTGGCCCTAATGTCGGCGGTCTCCCTATTTGTCAATTCGGGTGTGCCAGTCAGAAGCCATTCAACCTGTAACTGTCGTAAAGCCAGGGATCACACCCAAGTTTGCTATACAAGGGATTCGCGGCAGCCAGGGGATCACCGTAAAGGCACTGAACACGTTTGGTAATTGTCAAAGACCAGTGTTCTCACTTGGTGTATCCCAACATATGCATAAAATAACAAGCCTGTGAAAATTTGGGCAGAATTGGTCATCGAAGTTGCAAGAAAATGATGAAAGAAAAAACACCCTTGTTGTAAAAAATTGTGTGCTTTCAGATAGGAATAAAAACTTCTTGCAAGAACTTTTTATTATTTTAGTGAGAAATTACCTCTTTCTCAAAAACTACGTTACTTCAGAGGGAGTCGTTTCCTATAACGTTTGATATTATCAACAGCTCTCCGTTGCTTGTTACCAAGTAAGTTTTTATGCTAATATTTGTTTTGAGTCATTACCAAACGTGTACGATACCTTTAAGGGGATGTGACTCTTTATTTCAAATATCAAGTACCAAACCCTCGTGGTTTATTTCTTGCATCTTTTCTTTTTTTCTGAACCATTTTCTAGAAAAGGGAGAGATACAAAGTGAAAATCAACCAATCACGTGTGTATGCACCCACTGTAAATAAACTCATGCTGACATCTATCTTTATGTGGGTCCTTCTTATTAGTGTCCCGGTAGCATTATTCGTTTATTGACATTATATGAATAATTGATGTTGCGATACATCATGGAGGTAGATGGATACGTCAAGGCCATACTGGCACAGCTGGTTGGAGTCAAGCCGTGGGCTGAATGAAGCGAGCGTGTGTGGGATCAGGTGCGGGGTCTTTCGACGCGATACACGGCAGCGAAGAAGGGCGCGGATATGGGTTTTTCCGTCGATCTTCATTCCTGAGCTATCAGTAGCCTACATATTTCGGAAATCAGTTTATGTCAATAGATTGTGCAAGTCTCGCGCATATCGAAAACGAGACAAAAAACTCGAACGGAGACTATATTTTTCAATGAAATCAAATCTTCTTTTAAAATTATATTTAGGCCTACACAAAATTCTTGAAAATAAAAATACCCATAGCAAGTTGTTATAAAAAATGTCTATTTTTGTATAATTTGTACAAATTAACATTGAAACAAAAATAAAACATGGGACGAGGATGCTCATTAAGAAACCCCATTTGCCAATCACGCCCAAATGTGTGCGTCTATCACATAGGTTTAATGACAACATGCTAGTCAGTTGATGGGCAGCTAGTCAGTTGGGCAGCATTCTTATTTATTTTTTTTACAAGTAACCGGAAACGGAGGTCAAGTCTTATTCTCGATTTTTCTTCGTTATTGGTTTTACTTCCATGTTGTTTATCACTTTTAAGTATAACTTTCCCAACATCATATAATTGTCATGGCCATAAACTACATTAAACTATTTTTCAGTCGAGTATCGAGTATGGACTTCGAGTATTAATATTTTGCAAGCCGAATATGAGTCGGTGGATATTTGACTTTAAAGGGTGTGTACAACATTGGTAAGGTTGAAAATATAAATGTTCACAGATTTGCACATAACTTATATGGTATAAAGATGGTCATGGTGGCAAACTTCCCACGATATTGCTTAAAATGCTAGTTTTTAGGAAATGAGTAAAACAATTAGTCTTTATCATTTTTGATAAAATCCGATGTTTGAAAAAAGTGAAAATATACAATGGGGTTTTTCACTGTTTTCTCATGACTCCGAAGACCGATTTAGCTTAAACTTTCACAGGTTTGTTGTTTCATATTGTACAATATGTTTGGTCAAATCAAGTGTGGATACTGGTCTTTGACAGTTACCAATGTTGTACATTTGCTTTAATTTATTGTTTCATTTTCTTTTTCTCTCACAGGCTATGGTCACATGACTCCCCTATCCGAAGGAGCAAAGGTGTTCACTTTATTCTACGCCTTGATCGGAATCCCTTTTACCTTTTTATTCCTTGGCATGATGGTATCGCTATGCAACCGGCCATCACAGCGTCTCCTCGACTGGCTCATCAAGAAACTACGTAAGTAAAATATTGTCTTCTCGATTGTTTTAAGCAGCATTCTTTTATAACATTTGCCTCTGGGAGTATACTTATTAAATACCAATGCACAAAATATCAAACAGGTTTTTTTTAAACATGTGTGTCCCCCCCCCGGCTGAACAGACTGTGCACACCTCGAACGTTAGGCCCCGCGACTTGGGCCTTTTCGAAAACCCGGCTTGTGCTTGGGCTTTGGCTTGGGATCCGTCCACCTATATTTGAAGCCCCGTATGGAAAGCGCAGGTTTTCTAAATAGCTGATGGAGCGTGGAAGCCAGAACCCAAGCCCTAACCCTGGTTTCGAAAAGGGCATCTGTTTCCATTCACACTTTGGCCCAAATCCTGCAACCGGAGCGACCCTTAAGTTTATATTTCATAAAAGGCATTCAAAGGCCCGTGTTTAATTTAAAAAGATGTTAAAGTATGGCATACAAATTTACTTACCGGAAAATAGCTTCAAGAAAGTTGGCCCTCTGCTTTTGGGATGTCAAACTTCGAGAAGCACACGATTTATTTTAATAGATCGTACATTTTTCGATCTTTTTTTTTTCGAAACTTTTTTTTTTACAGAAAATCCAACCTGAGAAAGAGGAAGCAAAGCGTTTGCATTTGGACGAAAACATTCCTTTCGATCCTTTAGTTTAATAAAATTACCCTTTTCAAATTTAATCAGGAAATTACTGTCTCAACTGAAACAGGTAATTTTATTGTGACATGTTGATGACTTGCAACCGTATTTTTGTTTCAATTTCGCACGTATCGTAATCCTGGGGTGGGGTGCACAAATGTCTTGGTTAAGGGACACGTTGCCTTGGATCGGACGAGTTGGTCAACAAAAAATGCGTTTGAAACCTTTTTTTATAAAATGCATATGGTTAGAAAGACGTTATAAAAAGTAGAATACAATGATCCACACAAATATGCCTCGAAATTGCGTGGTTTTCCTTTTACTTTGCGAACAAACACGGTCGGCCATTTTGACTCCACAAAATGGCCGACCGTGTTTGTTCACGATGTAAAAGGAAAACCACGCAATTTCGAGACATATTTGTGTGGATCATTGTATTCTACTTTTAAAACATCTTTCTAACTGTATGAATTTATAACAAACGGTTACAAATGCTTTTTATAGACCAACTCGCCCGATCCAAGGCAACGTGTCCCTTTTGAAGCTTCACAATATGTTGACCTCTTTAGCCATAGGTTTAATGCATAGCTTCTAAACCCATTGAATGAAGGGTCATTTTGTGATTCTATTACTAACCTACCAGTAACTATACATTAATAACCCACCTTTTGCACAATTATTTAACTACTCAATAAAATGACATACACGGAAATGAAAGGGGCAAACAGGTCTTTATAAATATTTGACGTGTTTTTGTTCCGCAATCGGACCAGGGAAGAAAGAAAACAAACGCAGTCCCTCTGCCAAAGGTAAGACAACTTCGTCCTACGCGCCCATTTTGTTTTTCTAGGATGGCAAGGGAAGTTCCAATTTACCTTTTTCTAGAGTTAGGGCGTTTGCCGTTTTTACTATTTATATAACCAACTATATTTCTGATATATCCCATTGCCTTTTAGTTCGTAGAAGATGGCGATGGAAGGTTCTTTTTATGGATAGGCTACACAGTCAATTGAAAAACAAAATAAATGCAGAACAAAACGTAAGCGAAAGTATTTTTAAACCTATACTTTAGAGGCACGGGAAGGGTCGAGGCTCGCCCTCTAATTAAAAAAAAGGAAGAGCATTCACTAAAATACTACAGCAAAATCCACACGATGACATCTAAGATATAAAATGACCTCCTGCACTTGAATTGATTTCAATCCTCCAATCAATAGCACACAATACAAACATAAATACCATAGCCAGTCAAGTAGATTTGAAGCGCAAAAGGTCAACGCCTAGCTATACATACAAACAAAATTACAAGTCATAAAATACCTAATTCAGTTATAGCCCTTAAAAATACAATATTACTCAGATACAAAAAAAAGATTAATTTTAAAACACAACAATACTCAACCGCGTTGGACAACACAACCAACGTCAAATCCCTCCCTAAACCATGTCAGGCAAGGAAACAAAGTAAATAGAACTCTATACCAGCAAAACATATACACTTGAAGTATCAACACCCGTCATCCGATAGGGCAGCAGCAATATGAGTAGGGAATTGAATATACAGAACAAGCCTTTCCTGAAAATGGTCAAACATACAAATGGTATAATTGCATGGTAAAAGTGTCAGACACGCAAATCTCACTCTAAAAGGTTAGTATACAAATTGGTTTAAATCCTCAAATTTAGCACACAAGCACAGCTCAGTCTCATGGATGTGAAGGGCAAAAGGTCAACGCCTAGCTACATACACAATTACAAGTGTACAAATTAAGTGGAATTAGGCCGAGGCTGGCTCCAGATTAGGATTCTTTCTGTGCTGTACAATACGAACGTGAAAGTAACCCAGGGCTAGGCCAAGGCTATCTGAGAAACCTATGTGTAAAATTGTGTTCAGGGCCCAATTTCATAGAGCTGCTTAAGCAGAAAATACTGCTTAAACAATTTCTGCTCAGCAAGAATAAGCAGAATACCAGCCACAGATAGTACATGTGAGATGGTATTTTGGCTGGTATCCCTATTCTGGTTAGCATAATAGTGTTGTGCTTAGCTACTTTTTGTGCTTAAGCAGCTCTATGAAATTGGGCCCTGTTAAGATCTCAAAATGACTACAAACACGTGTATTATTTTCTAGAATCCAATATTTAGAATAAGTTGGTTTTACTACAACCTATAGTTATTAACGATTTTGATTTTTAAAAATAGTAAAAGAAAAAAATGTAACAATTAGTTCAAATCTTCCATTGCCATCCTAGGAAACGAAAGACAATGCTCAACCCGTCTGGTACACTCATACATAAATAAAACTCCATTACACGCATCCGCAGAACAAGCTTGCAATAGTTGCTACTCTTACGTCAGTTTTTTGTCTCTGTTATATTATTTCTGCTTCCCCCCAATGTTGGGCTCTCCTAATCTTGCACTTGTCCAACCCTTATGCTGGTAACTCAGCAACAGGATGTTTGTTCCGTTTTAATCAATGTTTGCTCAAAGTCATTTTATGGTTCGTTCTGTTATGTTTAAAGGGTCTTTATACGTTTGGTAATTGGAACCCAGTGTTTGTTTCAATCCTATGTTGTAATATACCATAAAACTAATCTGTGGAAATTTCATTTCAAAAGGTGGTAGCGTTTTTGAGATATTGCCGAAAATCTGGAGCGGTTATGTCCACGCAGGAAGAATAATCTGCACAATCTGAGAAACGTTACTGCAGTAACGCTTCTCAGACTCAAATTTTTGGGGATAAAAAGTGATATATTTTTCCATAACCGCAGTACTTTGAAGTGAAAAGTTTCTCAAAATGCATTATACTATCCAAAGCTGCTGTACTCAGTTTTACCAAAATTGTAATTAATTTGAGAGTCATTACCAGACGTATACAGACCCTTTATTAAGTGGTCTGTGTGGCGGGACGGACTTGTCTTTGGTTATGGTTTTATTGCATTTGTTAATAAGGACTCCCAGACATGATCTTTTAACTATATTTTAATTGTCAATTCATTTTTCAGATATTTAATTGTTTCTAAATATGTTAGCTTCAGCCATGGGTGTCTTTCGTGGATGCCTCATAAGTGAACTTAATCACTGTAGCTCGCAAGCCTGAGGAAACCTGTTAACAAGGTTGCTTGCTATGTGAACCAGAAACACCGGGGTTAACTCCTTGTGTTCCACGAACAGTGTTCCGTGTTTTTTAATGTGCACAACCAATCCTAGTATACGGGACCTACGGCTTAATGTCCCTTCCGAATGAAGGACAAAGCAATTATGATAAAGTATCTTGTTCAGAGAACAAATTACAGGGACTCGAACCCACCCTCTGCCGACCAGAAACACCAAAGCTTGAGACTGGTGCTCTTAAACCACAGACCAGTATCGATGCTTTTGCATGCATGTAACAATTTTTAACCGTCGGTTTTATAGAACAGTTTGTAAGAAAAGTTGGGACGTGAAAGAGTTGATAAAGGTACTTAACACTGTCAGCAAATCAACAGGGAAGTTCCACATTCACACAGTAGTTCTACCAAAGCCGGTAATATTTAGCCATTTTCCAAAATTTATATTTTACGCTTGTGCAAAGTTTGGGTATAGGCCTTAACTTTAATATTGGAAATTACAGCATCTCAATTGACACATCTTACCACACCTTCTCTTTAAGTGCACACACGGTTGTTATAAGTCCTAAACTCAAAAACCATTTTCACCATAAAATGTATTCCAAAGATTCAAAAACACACAACAAAAATGTACTTAGGCAAATTGCTCCGCACAGAAAAGTACTACTGAGCAGAGCCAGGTCACCAGCCGCCAAAATGACGTGTGGTTATTATACTGTTGAGACTGGTGCCTATATAGTTATTAATTCACCTAGCAAAAGTTTTCGAGTAATTGTTTTTCTTATAAAAATTGAGGCAAAGATCATGTCACTCGAGGTAATTTTACAGGCGACCGGTTCCAACCAACGTCTAATGCATGTAAAGATAATAATAGTAGTGTTTATGAAATGCACCATGCCTAATGTCATGACACTCCTATCGCCGAATGATAAAATCATGTGGCAATTGTTAAAACATTTTTTTAGGGGAACAAGGGACCGCCCACGTGCGTGCACCGCCTGAATTGCACATTGGGACTCTGGCTTTCAAAATGGGGCATGTCGTGGGTAATGACGTCAGGGCTCGATTTCACAAACACTATATAAGATTCATGTTAAAGATGAGTTGTAAGTATTGTAATAGTGATTGCATTGTGACATCACACTTTGCTTAGCAGTTAAGATTGACTCGCTCTTTAGATCAATCTTAGCTTCTTATGAAATCGGCCCCTGGGGATTTGGGTCAATATTACAATAAATGATAAACAATCTCGCCAGCTGTTCAAGTAGTTTCTTCCCGGGTAGTTTAATCATTAAGAAGAAAAAACGCTCCATCCTCTGCTTGTTCGTTAAACCCAATACAGAGGACAAATTCAATAACCTCGGGATCCACATTCTGCACGTGGCCATCATCGCCGTGATTGTCTTCACTTTGTTCTTCCTCGTCCCGGCCGCCATCTTTGATAAGTTGGAAAACACGTGGAACTATCTGGAGAGTCTTTATTTTGTGTTTATATCCATATCGACTATTGGTTTAGGAGACTACGTGCCTGGGAGCGAGCCCTATCAAAGCCCGTATGAAGACTACAGGAGCCTATATTACTTGTGTGTTACAGGTTGGTGCTAAGAACAAAATGTCATGTGCTTTTAATAATGTTGTTTTAAAAGGAAAAATTTGTGGAATGATTTGCTCAAATTAATTGTTATATATTCGTCACTGTTTTCACGAAGAGGCAATTTAGGCCATTCCACAAAACTTTCATGTTTGGAGAAACCCACGTTTGAAGTTAAGCTATTTTTGGAATCACTGTTTCGGACACTGTTTTTTATTGAAACGCTGACATTTTTCCAAGCATAAAAGTGGAGATCTTAGATCATGCAAATCTGTTGCTATTTTAATTATTAGTTTAATTATTGAGTAATAAACACTGTTAAACACAAGTTTCCCTTCGTGAAAACTTCAAAACGAGGTCTTAGACCCCTTGCATTATCATTGGCTGAGAGTCCAGCGCAGCGCGTACACGTGTGCACTTTCCCATTGTTTGTCATTAAAGATGGCGGTCAATGACGTCATGTGCAATCCATCTATTGTGGTCTAATGTTTCGAGCTGGCAGGAGCCTTTCTCAAAGGCTTTGACAACAACACAAATTTATATATGTATATAAGTATATTGGTATAATAATATTTTGCCTTCAAATATCCCCTCATTCGCAAATACACAAATACGACTGTATATTGTTTTAATAATTTGTTATTTGTATAATATTGTTTTAATAAATTTTATTTCTTTGTTTATTTATTTACTTTTTTTTTCTTTTTTTTCTGGGTCCCCCCTGTTTTTTCTGTTTTGTTGGGGTTTTTTTCGGAGGGGGGGGGGGTTACAACGATCTTATCCAACTGAAAAGTACAGTAAATGTAGATTCGTCACCAATTTACTGCTACCTAAATAAGGTGAACTATAATCAGTATCATAGAAATTATTGGGAAAACTGGATGAACATTCTGAAGATAAGTAACATATGACCGGCGTCCATTTTGTTGCTTTTATTTGCTCACATTATTTAGTCTGTTAGCGATATCAATCTTGTCATTGTAATTATAAGTCATCATTTTGATTTATAGGCCTACACAATAATAGACCCCCATCTTCATTCAAAAGCAATTAGTTCGAACTAAACAGTCTCGTTTCATCGCCATTATTATTATTCCCTATTGCTGGTGACAAGCTTTATATTGTGATATAAAAACAAAACCATATTCATAATATTATCAACCCATTCATGCATCATAATTTAAAGACTCCCTTCCACGATAACAAAAACATCTGTGTGGGCTAGCGAGCGAGGATAGTATTAATTATATCTAAGACAATACAGCTACACAACCGCAGCTGGCAACATACGCCTCATGCACTGCATGCAAACTACATGTTAATAAACAACAATCTGAAACTATTATACACGGGACGTTCAAGGGGAAGTGCCAGTGTGGTAACATCGACATTCTACTCGGACAACTTAGTATAGACGCGTACCAATTTGGAACAATAGAGGGCCAGTTTGAGTTGGAAGACAGTCTTAGGTGCACAATACTAATTATAAAGGTCCCCCATATTAACAAATGCATGCCTTCAGAAATCTCAGCCTCTTGAAATAAAATAAAAGTATTTGCTGGCAACCCCTCAGCCACAGGGACACTGCCACAGGTTGGCACACCCCTCCAACGTTAGTCTATGCTCCGAAAACAATCAATTAGTAAATGCATATAAAATCCATACTAAAAAATGTGGTTACACACCTAAGTTCCGACACCCCTATGTTCCGACACCCCTATGTTCCGACACCCCTATGTTCTTACACACCAGTGTACCCTATTCCTATATTACCCTAACCCTAACCCTAATCCTAACCCCAACCCTAAAACATGTAAATTACGAGAGTTTTTTTTCGGAATATAAGGTTGTCAGAACATAGGGGTGTCAGAATAAAGAGCAGTCACCAAAAATGTAAAACATTTTCTGGTTACAATCTGAGGATAGTTGTAAAATAATCCTTGTACTTCTGTGTCTTCTCCAGCCTATCTTCTCATCGGCGTGGGTTCGCTCCTCCTCCTCTGTGAGACCGTAGTGAAGATCCCACAGATCATGGGCGGCATCTTCGCCAGTATGGTCCCCGTGACGGAATCGTCAACGGGAGGCGACGACGACGACGACGACGACGACTCTGAGAAAACGGACATTACAAACATTCCATTTTCCACTTACAATAGTATAAACGCCGACCAGCCTCAATGATATCGGATTACCTTCTCAGTCAACGTGGATACTGTAATGCAATCTTTTATATATAAAGACTTTTGATGAGTATGAATTTTTATGAGTATGATATTATTAAGTATGATATTATTTATTCATGATTTTGTTCATAAAATACCTCAGACAGATTAGGCAGTCCTATTGGTTGAAAGGTGGTCACATGACCATGTTTCCCTGGACCCAATTTCCAAAAGGGAGTGCGGCACACAGCATGGAGATTTGGCTGGTTACCGGTTTCTGTCTGTTAGCAAGATTTGGTGAAAGTGTCAGACACACAAATCTCAATCTAAAAGGTTAGTATACAAATTGGTTTGAATCCTCAACTGGTAGACCAGTCGCAACAATGTAACCTGTTTCTGGTGAGCGAGATTTGTCTGTGCTTAGCAAGTTTAGGCTTCATGAAATTAAACGGCTGATAAAAACATAGCTGGAGCTGTTTAGGACCAACCTCGTCCCAAGGGTGTGTCGAGCAGTATACGAGGTGTACGAGGTTGACCGCTCTCTCACCCTGGTATTGGATCATTTGCATATCCAAAATGTTTGGATACGTATGCAAATTAGAATAGTCTGGCTGTAAACTTAACATGTTTACGTTAGACTTTTGTACACCAGTCGTTGTCCAATCAGGGTCCAAGTAAGGAGTATCCCTCCCAGGGTTTACTATTGTAAACATGGTTGGAAATAAAGTAAACCATGGGAATGAGGTTGGTTTAAGACCGGTTGGGTAAAGCGCGTTTTTGCGTTCATAGCCATACGCGTGCTGACGCACAAGCTTACGCAATCAATATAATACGGTACTCAATGTAAAATCTATTGGTACGCGCGCGTACGCAAAATCGTTGAGCGTCGCGTGCAATTTGACCCTTGGCGAAACAGAGAAGAGGAATTGAAACGTTTTAACAAAAAGACAAGCTCTTCCAACTTACAATTTTTCCTTGTTTTTTTACACTTTTGAACAAAAAGGCTATTATGAATGGGAATAAAAAAAGTAAAGTGACTCGGTCTTAAACGGCCGTTTAAAAACTTGCAGGGTCGTGGCCGTGCGATAAAGGACCTCGCCTTCAGCTCAGTCCTTTATATATCGTATGGCCACGATTCCTGTCAGTTTTAAACGGCCACTTTGGCTATAAGACCTCGTCGAAACTCCTTTATTCCCTTAGTTTAATTATAATAATACTTTAAGTGCCATAAATAAATGTGTAGTATTGTCCTTTTTGATAAATTACTTAACTGAAAAACGATATTGCCAAGACTAAATGGCATCGTACACGTTTGGTAATGACTCTGATAATTAATGGCAATAAAAACTTGGTAGCAGCTTCGGATAGTATAATGCATTTTGAGAAACTTTCCACCTCGAAGTACTGCGGTTATGGAAAAAGATATCACTTTTTATCTCCAAAACATTTGAATCTGAGAAGCGTTACGTGTACCGGTAACGCTTCTCGGCAAAGATTGTATTCTAATGCAGATTAACCGCTCCAGATTTTCGGCAATATCTCAAAAACGCTACCACCTTTTGAAATGAAATTTTCACAGGTTAGTTTAATGGTGTATATCTACAACTATATAGGTTTGAAATAACAATATGCTCCAATTACCAAACGTTTACGATGCCTTTAAGATGTTATATAGTGTGAATCCAGTTAACGTGTTTCTGAAATCCATAGTCATCCAGTTTAATGAGTTTGAACCATTTTAATTCGTTGACACAGTTTTCGAATCCGTTAACTAGTTTTAATCCATTAGCTAGTTGTAACCCATTGACTATAATCCATTGCCTGTTTATAATCCATTGACTAGTGTTAACCTAATGACTAATATGAATCCATTGACTATTGGTCAATGGATTAAAAAAAGAAATTCATCTAACGTCAAAAATCAACTACGGCCGTTGGTGGGGTGTCGTCTTTTCCGGAATAAAGTTTAATTAGTCCAAATTGTGTACAGATCATACACCATGAACATAGAGAGCAACTCATATTTTATCTTTTAATAATTAAACTATGAAAAGAAAAGTTTAATTCTTAGCCTCAGTACTTCCAAAACAATAATCTTCCATATTTTTTGGTTGAGCCAGAAGTGTAGATAACTTTTAAACTGTGCTTCGCAGCTGTGTAAAGGGTTTTTAAATAATCAACTCATGTATAATAATGTTAATGTCTTATTATGAACATAAAATTGTACAATATGTATGCAATTTTACAATATTTCAGAGTATAATTTTTAACTATCGCAGAATGATCAAACTAAGCCATGTTAACATTGTTTTCATCATCGTTTTGATCATACCAATTTACAAAACATTTATTCACTCATTTGTTTTGTTGTTGTCCTTCCGTTTTGTTTTTCAAAGAGATCAGCAATTAAAGTAGTCCCAACCATAGCAAAAAATGTTTCATACTCGATGAATAGTCGGGATCCTTTCAGATTTTAAAGGGTGGGGCGGCAGAGTGGTGATGGGGTGCCACAGTAGAGAGAGAGACGCATGCAAAAAGTAGACCCAATTTTACGGCTTTGCTTAAAGGCAGTGGACACTATTGGTAATTACTCAAAATAATTATTAGCACAAAACCTTACTTGGTATCAAGTAATGGGGAGAGGTTGGTAGTATAAAACATTGTGAGAAAGGGCTCCGTCTGAAGTGGAGTAGTTTTCGAGAAAGAAGTAATTTTCCACGAATTTGATTTCGAGACCTTAAGTTTAGAGCTTGAGGTCTCGAAATCAAGCATCTGAAAGCACACAACTTCGTGTGACAAGGGTGTTTTTTTCTTTCATAGTTATCTCGCAACTCCGACGACCGATCGAGCTCAAATTTTCACAAGTTTGTTATTTTATGCATATGTTGAGATACACCAAGTGAGAAGACTGGTCTTTGACAATTACCAATAGTGTACACTGTCTTTAACACAAATTCTGTGCTTACGACGCCCTGTAAATGGGCGACGGCGTCTTGGTCGTCATTCCGCGGTAAGCCACCCTAAAAAACCTCCGTCAGAATTGACCCGGGTCCGGTTCCCTAGGGGCCTGACCCATTTCTGGGTCACTTTGACCTGGAATTTGTGTAGAAATTGACCCAGAAAAGGGTCAAACTGATGGAGAATCTGAGCTGAAATTCCATTGTAACCACTTTCCGGATTGGCCTGACCCAGTAATGGGTCAGGCCTCCTGGGACCCGGAATCCGGGTCAATTCTGACCCGGGAGTTTTGAGAGTGTGTGGGTACCTATTTCATACAGCCGTAAGCTTACGGAGTTGTCCTTTAGCACAGTTTCTATAGGCCCCTACATAAATACAACTTTCCTATAGAGCAAAAGCTATTAGTTTCTGCCGGCTCCGGTAAGTAGGGCCCGATTTTATAGAGCTGCTTAACCGCCGATTTCGTGCTTACTGAGCGAGTTTCCATTTCATAGCGCTGCTAACCGTAAGCACACGAAAAGGCATGCTAACCTTCCGGTGCTTACTGTATGAAAATGAATGACGTAACAATGCAAATCCATGGTGAGCGCGCAAGATGGCCGCCTAATTTTCTTGCTAACCTGTGAAATACGCTTATGAGCAAGCAAATTTTTCTGCTACAGTTAGCACGAAAATTTGCTTACCGTTAAGCAGCGCTGTGAAAATGGACCCAGATGAGGTGACGCCGGCATCAAACGCAAATCCAACATGGACGCGCCCACACGTGCTGTCAAATCTTCCTGATTTACGCACTTTTGCACAAATATTTGTCTACCGGTAAACAATCATTATATTCCTACAAATTGTCTGAACCAAACATCTGTTAATTGCTTTTCTTTTGATATAGTCTGACAGCCAGTGTCGCTGGTGTTTCAATTTGCTGGGGGAGCGTGGGAGAACTAATTGTTATGCTCCCTGCAAAACAGGGCCCTATTACATGGCTCTGCTTACCGTAAGCAAAGAATCGGCGCTTACGGAAGCAGGAAATTCCGCGCGTACGTCAAGCGTATTTCACTGCAGGTTAGCAGGGAATTTCTGCTTGTGCCCGTGCGTAGTCAACGTTAGCGCAGAAATTCGGCGCTTGCATTGCAAACGAAGAATGGCGAGCGCAAGCGTAGAATTCGGCGGTAAGCAGAGCCTTGAAATTGGGCACTGATCATTAAAGCTTCACCGAGAACCCATTGCAATAAGCTTTAAAAATGTATAAGAGGTGACATTGTATATAGAGTTGCTGGAATAATTTAATTTTGTCCGTCAAAAGTGACACTATGTCATAAACTGGTAGATCAATTATCAATTAAGAATGTAAGGAAAATATAAGGTCTCAGATGGGTTTCTTGTGTGACGGCCGTGGTTTGCTACTCAGTGGTTGCATTAAAACGACGCAAGCGTTGACTGCATTTTGCACCCGAGTTCACACACTGCACCTGAGGGCCCAATTGCACAAAAAGTAGCTAAGCACAACAACATCATGTTTACCAGAATAAGGATACCAGCCAAACTACCATGCAACATGTACAATTTGTGACTGGTATCCCGCTTATTTCCGCTTAGCACAAAATTTTTAGGCAATATTTTCTGCCAAAGCAGCTCTATGAAATTGGGCCCTGGGTCCAATTTCATAGAGCCTGTAAGCGCAAAAATATGCTAAGCAGAATATAATCTTGCTTAGCTGAAACAGGTTACAAGCCAAAATTCCATAAAATTTACATTGTTGCCACTGAGGCCGCACTCATTTTTCGCTTAACAAAAGAAATTGTTAAGCAGTGTTTTCTGCTTAACAGCTTTATGAAATTGGGCCCAGTCTCTTGGTTGGTGTACAAAATGAAGTATTTTACAGTTATTTTCATATTTGGATAACAAAGTTGAAACATGTAGATGTACGAACATTTCTCACTCATTGACTATTCACGTGTGTATCATACAGCGGAAATAAGGGTTGGAGGTTGGGGGGGGGGACACACCCAATATAGTGGCTACTAACATTCTTTGATTAAAATGGGAACCTCCTAAGCATGATCCAATTATATTTACCACTGTTTACTAGGACCTGAACCATAGTGTTTCTGTAACTATAATTGTAATTTCATAACTGATATTTTACTGTAGTATTTATACATATTTATTGAGATAAATATGGTAATTACAAAACTATCTGAAGGGTCTGAAAGCACACGGCTAACTGTTGTAATCGTCAAAGACCAGCATCCACACTCTCAGCGACCCAACATGTTTTAACATTCGCTCATCCTTATGGAGACCGACCGAGAACAAAACAGAAAAGGGAAAACGAAAGGTGTCCAATAGACTGGGGTGCTCCACAAGGATTTGTTTGTGTCTATGCTGGGAGGTTGTTAACTACAGGGCCAAAAGGAATGAACAAAAGATGACTCCACGGGGATGTACAAAATAAGAATGGGTGTACATTACATTGTAAAAGTTCAAAGCAAATGTACAACATTGGTAATTGTCAAAGACCGGTATCCAAACTTGATGTTACCCAACATAAACATGAAATAACAAACCTGTGAAAGTTTAAGCTAAAACGGTCTTCGGAGTCATGAGAAAACAGTGAAAAACCCCATTATATATTTTCACTGTTTTCAAACATCATATTTTATCACCAGTGATAAAGACTAATTGTTTTACTCATTCCCTAAAAACTGTAGCATTTCAAGCAAAACTACTTCAAGGGACGTTTTCCACCGTTACCATCTGCATAACATGTAAGTTATGTGCAAACTTACCATTGTTGTACACACCCTTTAAGCGTATAATCGGTCATCGGAGTCACGAGAAATTAGTGGAAAAACTCCCCTTATTATGTTTTCACTGTTTTCAAATTTTGGGAGTTGGACTCGCGAGATCAAAACTTATTGTTTTACTGAAGTTCTCTAAAACTATGGCATTTCAAGCAAAAATGATTAATGGGAAGTTTTCCACCATAACAACCTTAATACCATGTAAGCTATAATATGCAAATCTGTGCATATTTATATTTTACAACCTTGTGCACTCTCTTTGACATTAATTACCAGAAATATTAGTAGGTTTGTCCATTTTCAAAGCTTTTTTGGATGAGGAACTCGTGTGTTATTTTACCAAACATGATCTTGGTTCCTTTTCCGAAATAAATCCACATTTCTTACTAAATATCTAAATGGCCTCCTTCTTGTACATAGGAAGATGTTGACTTTTTTAAACTCACATTTTGAGGAGAATAAAAGCTGAAAGTAAAACTCTCTTGCGTTCGTGTGACTGAAATGTATTGACGAATTTTATGCTGGCTCAAATAAATATTTAAAGGCATCGTACACGTTTGGTAATTGGAGCCTATTGTTTGTTTCAAACCTATATAATTGTAGATATATACCATAAAACTAACCTGTGAAAATTTCATTTTAAACGGTGGTAGCGTTTTTGAGATATTGCCGAAAATCTGGAGCGATTATGTCCACGCGGGAAGAATAATCTGCATTGGAATACACACTCTGAGAAGCGTTATGCTTCTCAGATTCAAATGTTTTGGGGGATAAAAAGTGATACACTTTTCCATAACCGCAGTACTTCGAAGTGAAAAGTTTCTCAAAATGCATTATACTATCCAAAGCTGCTGTACTTCTTACCAAGTAAGTTTTTATTGCCATTAATTATCAGAGAGTCATTACCAAACGTGTACGATGCCTTTAAATTAAAATATGCTGACACCCCCTGAATCTATCAATCCTGTTCGTATTAAAGTTAGACGTAAGCCTTACGTCATAAAGCCACGCCCACTTCACACACAAAAAATAGCTCCACTGTTTGCGAGAGGCCTATGTGAGTTGCATTGAGCTAATTTTATATTCGATTATTTACGCAAGAACAGTTTAATCATTGAACTAATTTTTATTTTTATTTCCGGAAACCACATTAGTACACCCACCACCAGGAGACGCAACCACCATGCATTATAGACTCTGTTGATTTTTTAGTAATTCTGATCTGGATTAGCAGTGCCAGACATCCCCAGCATCATGTACATGCTAAGCTTCACTGGCCAAGCAATCCCAGTTTATTACATTTTGTATGATGAAGGTTATCCGTTGACTACACTCGTTTTGGGGTTTTTTGAGCCGTGGGTGGTAACGTTTCCAGATATATATATTTTATCAAGTGAGAATATACCCGCATGTATTCCGACTCAACAATCAGTCAGGCGCATCGATATGAATATTGTGGCATATCAGCGTCTCTTCATCGGATGTATCGCCATATTAAGCCCGCCCCCTTTTTAGACGTATTTGGGGCGTAACCTTCGGCAGCTGCCACTCTGTTATCTAAATTAGCGTATGCATTTTAATTCATTTTGGTGGTTTATTTTCGACACGGGAAAAGACAGAAGAATGTAAAGGCACTATAATAATATGCAAAACTGCAGGAGTTATGGACACGTCATGAAAACTGCTCTCGCTAAACTGTCAGTTGTTATTAATTCAAATCATGCAAACAAATAACTCAAACAGTTTTTAGCACATTGAATCGTTAATCATTATGACTGCACGCCCTGTGAGCTTACATTTCAAAATACATGAGGGCTCATCAACAGGAAAGTAACGACTTTTACTAGCCATAAAAGAGCGTCTCCAATGTCAACTTCAGTTTTGTGATGCAATCATCTTCCAATAGATATAGTCTTTATGAAAGAGGGGAAAAAATTACAAGTCTCTAACCTCACGTTCAAACGGTGTGAAATGCCATTGTAATCGATATTCTTCCATGCAGTGAGAATATTGTCAACATCCAAAAACATCCAAGGACGTCCAATTTCAAACATGGGTCTGTACATTTTTGTACGGGAAATGCGTAGTTTCTTTCTCAATTTGATGATATTCAATCAAAAAGGCATTGAATTAGGCCTTTGGAATTACGTAAAAATTCCTTTTGGGAATGTACGGACCCAGTTGTTGATATCCGATAATTCAAATTTCGGTCTGAAAGAGTATCAAATAACATAGGAGAAGAAGATTAGAGTATATCTGATCGAAACGTCGAGTTGTGACATTGCCGGTTCTTTTCCGAACCAATACAGGTCATAGAAAGAGATTTTCATTTGCACGGTGTTTACTCAAACCTTACTAGAGGTTGTTATCTTTGGTAGTTGGAACCTACTGTTTGTTTCAATCATACTATAGTTGTAGATATATACCATAAAACTAACCTGTGAAAATTTCATTTCAAAAGGTGGTAGCGTTTTTGAGATATTGCCGAAAATCTGGAGCGGTTATGTCCACGCAGGAAGAATAATCTGCAATTGGAATACACACTCTGAGAAACGTTACTGCAGTAACGCTTCTCAGATTCAAATTTTTGGGGCTAAGAGGTGATATCTTTTTCCATAACCGCAGTACTTCGAAGTGAAAAGTTTCTCAAAATGCATTATACTATCCAAAGCTGTTGTACTTCTTACCAAGTAAGTTTTTATTGCTAGTATTTTTCAGAGTCATTACCAAACGTATACAGACCCTTTAAAAAAAGCATTCATAAAAAATGTAACATTCTTTTAACAGTTTTCAATTGAAACTAATGTAGCCATAATAAGGCCGCATGGGAAAAAAGTCTGAACCCTATAAAATACACCGATATTCATCACTAAAGCAAATAGGGAACACGACAACAAAGGTTTACGTATTTATTTTACGCAAACGTAAACGGGAGTGCGTGAATTATTCCCGTGACAAACAATAAAATGTTTCTCACAATTACTTTGACGTATTTACACACGCACCGTGCACGTAAAACTCCGTATCAATGTCTCTTTCGTCAAATGAAATATTAAAATGTTCGATTACTTAAAGGTATCGTACACGTTTGGTAGTGACTCAAACCAAATATTAGCATAAAAACTTACTTGGTAACAAGCAACGGAGAGCTGTTGATAGTACAAAACATTGTAGGAAACGACTCCCTCTGAAGTAGCGTAGTTTTTGAGAAAGAGGTAATTTTTAACTAAAATAATAAAAAACAAGGGTGTTTTTTCTTTCATCATTTTTTTGCAACTTCGATGACCAATTGAGCCCAAATTTTCACAGGTTTGTTATGTTATGCATATGTTGGGATACACCAAGTGAGAACACTCGTCTTTGACATTTACCAAACGTGTTCAGTGCCTTTAACTCTCGACAGAACTTTAAAAAAAAAAATAAAATAACAAATATATAATCTCAGCCGACTAAATCTATCGAGAGTAAACGACCGGAACTGTCCAGCCCACACAGTATTCAAATTGTGTTGTTTGTTCTGAAGGTCAGCAAATATGTATCAGTCAGCAGTATGGGAAAATCTAGGTAATAACTCAAAATTAATGATTTCATTACAACAACACTTCATTGCAGAACAATGGCTATCGACGCCACTGATGTCCTTTGTATAAACAATGATGTGATGTGTCGTTAATGTATTGTTTGTCGGAGTGTTGTGATGTGACACCATTTCACAAATTTCTCGTACAACAGCTGCTATACTGTTTCCCACATTAACAATCCTTTTGTTGGGATATGGAGACACCATAGAATAAAACCCACAGGGACAGACAAAATCTAGATTTAATTAAAACTCACTATAGACCGGGGATGTTATGTAAAGGAATGTTATTAAAAATTAATCTGCAATTTTTGTTGAGAAATGAGTGGTACAAAACTGAAGCTATGGGAATGGAACATTCAATCCTTCCAGTTTACACAAATCGTATAGACGTTATAAATTAATGTTAATCTAAAAAATTTGTGTGTGAAAGGAACGGCACAAGGGGATTTTGAATCAAGAGTTCGTTCTTCCAGTCTACAAGAAGCGTAGACGTTGTGGAAGATTAATGTGAAATTTCTTTCGAGAAAGTAGTGGTGAAAGATTGACATTTTGAATGGAATATTACATTCCAATTCTGCAAGTTTACAAGAATCGTATATCATATTAGATTAATCTTCAATTTATTTTGAGAACAAATTGGGACAAAACTGAACTTCAGAATGGAACAATCATTCCATTTCTTCACGTTTACACAAACTGTATACGTTATTAACAAATTATCTGGTTTTTTTTTTTGAGAAATATGTATGGAACGAACATTCTTCTCGTTCACAAAAATCGTAGACGTAATAAATTATTAATATGCAAATTTCTTTTAATGGCAGCGTGTACTTTTGGTAATTACTCCACATGTTAATGACCATAAAAACTTACTTGGTAAAGAGTACTTGAGAGCTTTTGACATTATAACAAAATTGTTAGAAACGACCCCATTTGAAGGTAGTTTTAGAGAAAAAGGTATTATTACACCCGCAAAAATTTGAATCTGAGAAAGGCTTCAGGCATGACGCCTTTCTAAGGCATAGCACACAATTCTATGCAACAAGGGTGTTTTTTTGTTTAATTACTAACTTGCAACTTCGATGACCAATTGAACCCACATTTTCACAGGTTTGTTATTTTATGCAAATGTTGGGATACACCAGGTGAGGAAACTGGTCTTTGACAATTACCAAAAGTATACCCTGCCTTTAAGGTACGATTGTTGCAAGACTGAAACTTTTGTCAGTACTTGATTTTATGTGGACTAGACAGTACCGTACCGGTAAAACAAAATGTACAACTTCTTATGATCAACAGTGTTGTGTCTTGCCTGCCGGGAAATGCCTTGGAATGCACAAAGCTGCTCTGTTAGTAAACATGGTTTGTATAGAGGCATCTGGTAAACACACCCACTCCACTTGACGTGGCGAAGTTAATGTCCTTGCTGATGTTTTTCGTTTGTAACTGTGTTGTCCGCCTCTGGCACCGTAAAATTACGAAATTTCTCCAGCCTTTCCGGTGTTTGCCGACCTTCAATGTCGCCACGTGGTATTGAACTCTAAACAGAATTTTAAAAAACAAAATGAAATAATCGATACGTTGTTGTATCGATGACCTTGGAGAGTGTTATTGAAAAACAAGTTATGAATGGAATGTTTTCTTCGGGATCAATACCAAACGAATACTCGTATTTTTTGTTCCGACGTATACGGTGCATTAAAATAATGTTCGTTTTGTTTTGTCACTTTAGTACGGAGATCTGAAAGTGTCATCCGGTTTGTTGAGATTCCTGGAATTATCTCAGGATGAGAATATCTTGACAGTGTCGACTTTCCGAGTCTAGCCAGTGATGACTATATCTTGGAAGTAGGGTGTCGACTTCCCGGGTCTTTGGTTAAAGGCACTGAACACGTTCGGAAATTGTCAAAGACCAGTGTTCTCACTTAGTGTATCCCAACATATGCATAAAATAACAAGCCTGTGAAAATTTGGGCTGAATTGGTCATCGAAGTTGCAAGAAAATGATGAAAGAAAAAACACCCTTGTTGTACAAATTTGTGTGCTTTCAGATAGGAATAAAAACTTCTTGCAAGAAGTTTTTATTATTTTAGTGAGAAATGACCTCTTTCTCAAAAACTACGTTACTTCAGAGGGAGTCATTTCCTACAATGTTTTATACTATCACCGGCTCTCCGTTGCTTGTTACCAAGTAAGTTTTTATGCTAATATTTGTTTTGAGTCATTACCAAACGTGTACGATACCTTCAAGGGGGCAGAGGGGTTGATTTGCCCGAAATTTTAAATTTTAAGTTTAGTTTTTTTGCTTTCTCACTCCGACTGTTTTTCTTCTTTCTATACCCTAATTCTCCCCAATGTTTTTTTCCCGAATTTATATGTTTTAGGGGTATAACCTAGGTAAAGAAATGTAACACAAAAACAGACAAATGTCATTTTCCTTTAATTGGGCTTTTTATAATTAAAGTAGACGTTAATAAATAGGGCTTAGTGACACGACGAGCCAACTCAACCGTAAACCAGTCAAATCCATCGCGTCGGCGATGAAACGGAACTCTTACTAAACAGTCAACAACACCACATCTGCTTGTGTAGTACATGACAAAAAACCAATTACAGAGGTAATTTTTTGGAGTCATAAATTAAACCGGATTATAGTGTAACATTTTATTCGACAGCCATAATGTTGTTAATTTAGGGCGTGTATTTGTGGTGTCTGTCAATTTTATTACGGTCGAAAATGAAACGGAATGATTGATAACTATATTAACAAATCTTTGTTACACAGCGGCCATCTTGTTTTTGCTGGCTTTGTTTTTGTTTTGTTACTGAGAGGTAAAAGGGCTAGTATGGTCCCCTTGTTGGTATAATGCGAATATGTGTTGCTTTCGAACAGAGGGAAGACGGCAGAGAAATCTGGACAGTGTGGCACTGGTCAATTGTGCAATTTAAATGAAACAATTTCTTTATGGGACATTGGTTTTTGTGAATCATTTCTGAGAATTCACGATTTATAACCAATTTCCAAACGTGTTCAGTGCCTTTAATTGGAGATTTAAATATTTCTGTTTCCTGGTACTGGAATGAGAATTGCCATGTAGGTCTTAACAGTCAGAGTGAGGCCTTGTTGGATGTATTTAAATCTGCTGGACTTTTTTCCAGGTTTTGTGCTCTTCCTAAATTTCAGATTTTTGTTTTATATACGTCTACTAGTTTCAGCAATTTCATTTATTCGCATAAACTCACCATTCTCGATGAAAAACTTTCTTACAACAACATTTTTTGCATTGATAATATTTACAAGCCCCTGAGTAATATGTCATGTGCTTGTACAGATTATTTGCCGTCCAAAACGCATATACAATAATGGTTGCTCTATGTAAATTTCGGAATATATTCTTTTAAATATAGATCATTGAGATATTTTACATAAAGTGATCAAGGGTTGAAATAGCCGACAATGTCTTTATATATATTTATATATGCATATGTTGTTGGAGTATGCTTCGGACCTATCAGCCACACATAACAAAACAAAACATGAAACGAGATCAGCTTAACAACTTGATACTGATCAAACATCTGCTAACATCATCAGAATCATCATCAACAAAGAAAAGAAAAAAATAGGTACAGTGTTGATTTTTCTCCTCTTCATTTCCTGACGCAGAACACCGAGAGGATCACTCTCGTGAAATATTATATAAATATGTATTATTTACAAACAACAACTAGGCAGATGGGTATATGTCTGGCGATACCACTTTTAAAGGGGGACAAAACGACGGGTAAAATAAGTCATGAATGCATGGGGTTAGTTAAAGGCATCGTACACGTTTGGTAATTACTCAAAATAATAATATTAGCATAAAAAATGACTTGGTAACGAGCAACGGAGAGCTGTTGATAGTATAAAACATTGTAGGAAACGACTCCCTCTGAAGTAACGTAGTTTTAGAGAAAACGGTAATTTCTCACTAAAATAACAAAAACTTCTTGCAAGAAGTTTTTATTCCTAATCTGAAAGCACACAAAAGTGTACAACAAGGGTGTTTTTTCTTTCATCATTTTCTTGCAACTTCGATGACCAATTGAGCCCAAATTTTCACAGGCTTGTTATTTTATGCATATGTTGGGATACACCAAATGAGAACACTGGTCTTTGACAATTACCAAACGTGTACGATGCCTTTAATAAAGCCAGTAAGCTTTATATATCTGTGCGGCCCCAAATGTATTCCCAAATTTGTAGGCCTAAATGTAGCCCGAACCTAAATCACGCTACATTACGGTTCAATGTTGGGGCCACATTTAGGTATATTGGCTACATTCATGTAGAAGGTTGAGCTACAGTTATCTCTGGGCTATATTTAGGTCCTTGCTGTACTCAGGTAAGGGTTGGAACTAAATGTGGGTGTGCGGGCTACATTTATGTCCGAGCTATACAAGTAAAGGGTTCGGGCTAAAGTTCAGGCTACACTTGGGTACAATGTTGGGTTTTATTTAGGTTCGGGCTACATTTAGGGCAACATGTAGGTATATAAGGTTGGGGCCACATTTAAGGTCGGGCTACATTTAGGTCCAAGCTGCATGTAGATAAAGGGTTGGGCTACATTTAGGGTCGGGATACATTTAGGTCCTGTCTACACTGGCTCCGAGCTATATTTGGGTAAAAGGTTGGGGCTACATTTTTGGTCGGGCTACATTAAGGTCTTGGGCAACATTTGAGGCCCACCCCCCCCCCCAAACCTCGACTCGGGCTTAGGGTCTAGGTTCGGGCTCCGTTTGATGTTGAAGCACCGTGCAAAATGCACACTGCTCCTAAATTGATGACGGGGAAGTATGGCACTTCCAAAGCTCCGTAAAAAAAGAGTGGCACTGACTGGTTGAAGACTTCTTAATCTGTCAGATTGATTTTATTCAGCTGTTTGTTTCGGTAATTATCAATTATATTCAGCTCTGTTCCTGTAAAGCCCTGAGATTTATTAGTCTCATCAGGTGCTGGTCTTAATCTTTGTGCAATGGCGTAACTGGGAGGGGGCATGGGGCAAATGCCCCCCCCCCCTAAAAAAATAAATAATATATGCATAATAATAGTAATAATAATAATAATAATAATAATAATAATAATAATAATAATAATAATAATAATAATAATACACAAGACAGGAGTACAGATATAAAAGTGTTATCTTGGCACTGTACTTTACCTCTTTGAATCAATATAAGGCACAGTATTTAAGGCAACGGTAAGAATATCCTACAACTGGAATGCTTAGTCTTCTAACTATTTGCATTTTCTCTCTCTCTTTAACTTAAGATAAGGTACAGTATTGGAACTTTGCGTTACAATACTTCTTCTGCATCAAGCTAGCATACAACGGAGAGGCTTCTGTAAGCACACTCTCTTGAATCAAGATAAGGTACAGCAGTACTGATATGCTTACTCTCTTTGATTAAAGGAACGAAGCATGGCTATGTTAAAAACTGACTAGATAGCTAGCTCAGTTCGTAGAGCGCCGGCACATTATTCCGGAGATCGTTGGTTCAAATCCCGCTCGAGTCAATTTTTCCTTGTTCAACCCCAAATTATTTTAAATTTACCCAGTCAGTTTCCCTTATTATTCAAAACTGTAAATTCTAGTTTTAAGCAGTCTCTGAATCAAGATGAGGTACAACATAGAGAGTCATCAGCATGCATACTCTCTTGAATCAAGATAAGGTATGGCAGAACTGGTATGCTTAATCTTTTTAATTTATGGAACGATGAATAGCATGATTATGTCGACAAAGCTGTTATTACTAGTTTTTATCACCCTTTCAATCAAGATAAGGTGCATCATGGACAGGCAACAGTATGCATACTCTCTTGAATCAATATAAGGTACACGTGTATAGCAGTACTGGTATGGTTACTCACTTTGATTTAAGGCTTTATAACGAAACTGTTCATACTAGTTTTATCAGTCTTTGAATCAAGATAAGGTACAACATAGTCATCAGTACGCATACTCTCTTGAATCAAGATAAGGTAAGAAGAACTGGTATGCTTACTCTCTTTGATTTTAGAAATGGTGAACAGCTTTATTAGGTTGACATAACTATAATATAGTGTTTATCACTCTCTTTGAATCAAGAGAAGGTACAGCACCGACTCTGAAGCATCAACAACAAAGCTGACCAGAAGGAACAGATTACAAGCAGAAGATTGATATGTGAAGCAATTTATTTGAGGTTGGCTTCCTGCTGTATTTGCCCTGGAATATAAAAAAACCCCTGACAAATTAAAAATTGATAGCTAGCAATAGTGCAGTGGTTTAATAATATCATTACAATGTTGCAATATCATTACAATATCATTATAAATGAATACATATTGGAATGTAGCAAACGAGTAATTAATGCATTACCAAATTGTTAAAATATTTGAATGAAGAATAGAATACTTGCTTTCATAGAAATACAGTAGAAAGTTTTATTAAAACTTTAATGACAGTGCCTTATATATTACAATATATAATATAGTATATGAATATAAGCCATTTGTGAGTTAACTTTGAGTAATGCCTGGTACTACAATGCCTTGGTCGGTCACAAGTAAATTCTCAATTTGAATTCCTCAAACTGCATTCGGTGTTACTATGTCACATGGTTAGGGGCATAGTTACATATGGGACTGAAAACGCCCATACACAATTTCTGATAAAATGTGTGCTAAGCAAAGCGTGATATCACAATAGAAATCACTATGGCGATACTGACAACTCATCTTAAGATGAATCTTATTACGTTGCAAAATTGAGCCCGGTCTTTGCCGATCTGGAGTTCAAATTATGCCAAAAAGGCGTGGTGAGGCAACAGGTATTTCTTAGTCAGAGAAATTAAAATTAAGCATTTAAGAGTAACCAGGCAAGTCACTGTACCAGACATTATTATAATTTGCCTCAAGAAAGACCTAAGCCGCGACCGACAAGTGGCTGCGGCTATGTATTGAGAAAGTTGCGACATAGAGGGACCAGTTTTCTTCGGTCATGTGGTTGCTGGATGCCATTTTCAGTCTAAATGCAACACAACCCAATGGGCAGACTAGTCTGGCACCCTATATTCGCCAATGGTTTTTTTTTTTTACACAAAATGGCTTCTAATTGCAAGTTGTTGCAACGTTCTCAATATACGGCTATGGCTATATGGCCATTGGCTGCAATGACAACATTGAAAAAGATACTTTTGGTATTACAGCCATAGCCACTGCTGAAGCCATCAATTTGGACACGGCCATACTGGGGCCAAGTTCACGCAAGGACTATCGTTGACCATAGTTTGACTAAGTTAGCCGAACTCGGTCTAGTCGAAGATGTTTGGACTACTCTAGTTGACTATTTGTAACCAGCCTTACCGGGCATAGTCGCATGGCTGGTTACCAATAGCCGTTTTCATAGCACAATGCAGAGTGGACCAGTTATAAGCAAATGATAACGTATATTGAGCCGCCGATCCCATTGACATGACATGACTAGAGTCGTTCACACTTCAACTTCTATGCTCATGCCCTACGTACGTCACTGAACAACCACTACTAAACCATTGGTCCTTGCCCGAACTTGATTTGGAATGACTGACTGGTATTTCAATAATTTCTGAAAGCACGCTCATAATCTGGGTTCTTTAAATTTGTAAAAAGGTCATTAGATATTGCTGTTTTAATACTGATAAACATTAAGAATGAAAGAATACAATTATATTTATAAAGATTAATCTATTTTGATAAACACTAAATTTAAATTTTATAGATCAAAAATTTAACATTTGAATATAACTGTATAGAAAGACAATATTCAAATAATGTTTTGAATTTAGAATACAAAGGAAATGGCTGTTGGCAACTAACTGCTTACAAAGCTACAAAAAAATCTGTACATTTTGAAAAGTAACGCAGACTAACGTACCAACCCCTACATATGAAAATTACGGGGTCCTTCATAATTACATTATCAAAATATATTTTTGTATATCACGAATACTAGACAATTAATTTTCATACTTGGGGGGGGGCACACTAGAATATCATGAAGCAAACGAGATTGCCAAGAATATTTTCCCCTTCTGAACAATTCCCTCGAAGATCACAACAAAATTTCAAAGAGTAGTTAATTTCATTTTGGCTGGCTGCCCATTTCAGCAAAAAAAATTGGCAGGGAACCAGTCATGAGCAATGTCCATTACGTATAATTTTGGCCCGTAACCCATTTCGGCTAAGACTAAATTGTTGCGCTCAGCTTCATAATAAAAGGGCCATGTCTAAAGTTGACAATTTCCCCGCAAGGGTCGTCATTCTTTTTATTGGCTGGTCGGTTTCCTAGACAGCGTTATTAAGAGTGTAGGCGATTGGTTCATTCTCATCCGACTGAAGTTCCTCATTATCTTCCAGACCCTCCGGGCCGATGTTCTCCTCATCCAGTTCTCCTTCAAACATGGCCTGTAGGGACAGCTGGACATTTCTGGATTCTTAGAGAGAAAAGAGACAAGGTAGCTAGTTAGTTAGACGAGGTAGCTAGTTAGTTAGACGAGGTAGCTAGTTAGTTAGACGAGGTAGCTAATAAGTTAGATGAGGTAGCTAGTTAGTTAGATGAAGTAGCTTGTTAGTTAGACAAGGTTAGTTAGTTAGACGAGGTAGCTAGTTAGTTAGACGAGATGGGCTAGTTAGTTAGACGAGGTAGCTAGTTTAGATGAGAGCTAGTTAGTTAGAAGGAATCTTACAGGTTTTTTGTTCTAGTCATTGACCAACCCTTAAAATGTGTCAATGGTTCATTAGGAAACCAGTTATCTGAGTAATAAGGCCCTTTCACGAGCACCAGTAACAAAGGTCCTTGGTTACTTGGGTGCCGGTTGTCTGTCACTTTGTTAGATTGCGATTATTTAACAAGCTTTCACATGACTCCTTAAAACACAAATTTACAAACATCCCTTGTTTTTCGGGAGGGGGGGGTCAAGGTCATGATTGTTCATTCACTGACCACTTTCTTCTACTAGTGACACGTTCTGCGCATGAGAATAATGATATGGCCATAGCAAGGTTGTTCTTGGTTATAGCACAGTAATTGTTTCATACTACATATCGTGGTGACTTTAACATGGTTGCAATTTTTTTGGAGGTCTGGATCTCTGTTAAAAATAACAAGGGTCCTTGATTATTATTTAACAAGGATAGCTTCCACACGACTGGATTTTTTTTTTTTAATCATCGATGTGATTTTAGTGAAGGTTTCTTGTTTATCCCAGTCATTGGGCCATTTATTTCATTCCTTAAACCATCTCAGCTCTCTGTGGAGTATACAGCCTGTGCTCCTACGTATGTACCGCACCATACTAAATCAATCTTATGAACCATCTCTGCCCTCACATGTACCCATTTACTCCTATGAAGTGTCTTGCTCAAGGACACAAGTGTCACGATCGGGATTCAAACCCACACCCTTGTGACTTTTTAGCCACCAGAACTAGAGTCCAGTGTACTAGACCGCTTGGCCATGACACGCCGGACATGTAGAGACCACAACCAGGGCACGGACTCAAAAGGCTTGAAAACTGTGGCATGAGGGTTGAGTGAGCACTTAGACTGACATCTCCTGACCCAAATGTGAAGAGATCCAAATAAACACAATCGGCAACCGGAGTCACGTGACTCACAGTGGGTATACAATGTAGACAAACCAAGCAAGCAACGCGCAGTATGCGTGGAAAAGCATGGCTGCTTCCGAGTGCTTCTGTCGTAGGTGTAGAAGAAGCCACGCTTGTCCATGCACACTGGGCGTGGCTGCTTGGTTTATTTACATTGTATACCCACTATGAGTCACGTGACTCCGGTCGCCGATTGTGTCTATTAAAGTCAGCCATTGCTCAGTACCTGACCTTTGATACAAGTATATATATTTAGAAGAGAGAAAAAAAGTGGGACTACTTCAAACTCACTTTTCCCAATACGGAAGCGGATTCCAGGATCCTTGGGTCTTTTGTCGCTAGACGTCGAGTTATTTCCCTCCGCGTTACTGACCAGACCAAGCTTGTCTAGTTTTACTGGCTTACTCTGTCTGTTTTGATTCTCTTCGGTCCTGTGGGTTTTTTTGCAATAGAAATTGAAAAAAATAAAATCAAGTAATATCAATATGAGTGAGGAAAGTTGAAAAACAGTGAATATTATTATAAAATATGCTTGAGACATCTCTTTACATTTTGTGACAAAAGAGTTCAGAAATTAAATTTTAAAAAATATTTATAAAGCACTGAAATACACATTTAAGATACTTAAAAATGCTTCACAGTATTACAGTTAAAAAAGCTCAGAAAACATTAGAGACCTAACTCAAGAAAACAACATTATTTATCAAACAAGTTAAACAATGAGAATTAAATAAGATATAATATGTTATAGTATTTATAAACTAAATAAATCAATTGAAAGTCAGATTTGAAACTCTGCATGGTGGGATTACAGTCAAATAAGTTTTGCAGGAACATCCTGTTACAATCTCTCTGTGTTGTGGTGTTTCTAAAAAGAACTGGTGGTTTCAGAACTCGATGTTTCGATGAGTAAGCTCAGATTGTTTTCAGGGGAAAGAAGACGATCAGAACATAACTTCAAGTTATTAAACCACCTGTTCTTTTCAACCACCACAACTCATTGAGATATTTTAACACAGTGTTACCACAAATCGTACTATATAGCAACAATAAAATAATCAGTGTAGTGTTTCTTAGGTAAAACTTGCAAATTTGCATAATAGAACAACATCATGAAGAAAAGATTTGTGGAAGCACCACAATAAAAGAGTTTGATAGCCTCTGAAAAAGCCATTATTATCATTTTGATGATAATTTGTTTGATAAATATAAAACTACAACAAAATTGATGATCAACAATGAGCACATTTTGACCAAAATAAATATGAAAATATGAAAGTATAAATGTAGTAATAGTACAAAATAGTTCAGGATCATTAAGGAACCCTATCATGTCCAAACAAGCCATCAACCATGACAATACTTGGAATGGTCTCCCATCCAAAATACTGACCACAGTCAATGGTTCTTAACTTCGCAGTTATACCAACAGCTCTTTCACTGAGCTATCTGTCTGGAAAGTTCATAAAAACAATAAAACAAAAAAATTAAAACCCCCCGAGCATTTAAAGGCATCGTACACGTTTGGTAATTACTCAAAATATCTATTATCATAAAAACTTACTTGGTAACGAGCAACGGAGAGCTGTTGATAGTATAAAACATTGTGAGAAACGACTCCCTCTGAAGTAACGTAGTTTAGTGAAAGAGGTAATTTCTAACTAAAATAATAAAAACTTCTTGCAAGAAGTTTTTATTCCTATCTGAAAGCACACAAATTTGTACAACAATGGTGTTTTTTCTTTCATCATTTTCTTGTGACTTCGATGACCAATTGAGCCCAAATTTTCACAGGCTTGTTATATTATGCATATGTTGGGATACACCAAGTGAGAACACTGGTCTTTGACAATTACCAAATGTGTACGATGCCTTTAAGGAGACCAAAAAGCAAGGGGGCAAAGGGTTAAAGAGCAAAGTCAAGCCGGGTCGAGTCCGTTTCTCAGAAGCTTATCGCCCCCAACCCGTGAAATATACTTACAGGTCGACTCCCAGCCCCAACTCGTCGATCTTCTTCTCAATAGCGCCCTCATACTTATTCTTGGAGAGCGAATACTCCACCATGAACACCTCCAGGATGAACGCGATGAAGATGCTGTGTCAAAAAAACGGAAAAGGAAACATTTTGAGAAGGAAACAAATAATAACAATAAATCCCTCACACTATTTCAGTGTCATCACTGGAGTCTTTGTGGAACTATAACAGCAATAAAACATTTTGAATTTTCCCTCTCAATCAAAAGCATAACAAACAATGAAGGTCCTGAAATTCAACTTGGCCCTTTACGGCCTCCATAACAATGCATTTTCTTGAAAAAAAGATGTCAAAAATGTCAGTTTTAGATGTGGGAGGAAAACACCAATTACAGAAAACTCGAAAGATCGAGTGGGATTCAAAACTCAAGACATTCCACATTCCAGAGCAGAGCCCAGAGCACAAAAGGTAACCAAGCACAACAAAATTATGCTTTCCAGAATAAGGTTGCCAGCCAAAATACCATGTCATGTGTACCATCTGTGGCTGGTACCCTGCTTATTTTTGTTCATGAAATTTGCTGAGCAGAATTTTCTGCGAAACAGCTTTATGAAATTGGGCCCTGATCCCCAATTCTGTTGTAACAAATGAGCGCAAAATTTTCCTTTCACTAACTAAACGGCTGTTTTACTTACTTGACGATGATCACAACCATGACGATATGAAAGGAGAGGAAGTATATCCTGGCCGCTTTATGTGTGACGAGAACAAAGCCATTAGCAATCAGTGTGAACAATTAAGGAAAAACGTAGAAAAACAGTTTCCGTGATATCAAAACAAAAACACTAAATTTGTTTAAGTTTTGAAGGGGTTGAGAGTTGTCTTTTACCTCCCATTGAGCTGAATACAATTGTGGCAGCCCATCCATTTTTGTAATCCTCATTTGTATAACAAAAGGACAACAGTCTGAAATCAGGGATAACACAACAACCCCTGGGAAAAGGGAGATTTCGAGCATGAGTTCCAGTACGCTCTGTCCCTCTTTATATGGGGGGAAACAAAGCTTAGCATGGTAGGTGCATGCCTGTGCATGCTACACAATGGAATGTCCAGGTAAATATAAACATCAGCCGGTTAACTGGCCACATAAAAAGAGGACACTCCAAAGTTGTTCCGGGGAGTTTATAAACGTTCACCTTAAGCCAGTTTGGAAAAGTTTGGCGTCTGACGGGAAGTGGTTAATAAGCAAGCAAGTTGTCACGACTTCTTCAGCTCTAAAATGAAATCTTCAGGGTAATAATAGAGCTTGTACAATTGGCCTCTAAACACACAGGTGTTGTTTTGTATAGAAAAAGTGCATCATGCTTGAGTGGTCAAACGATTCGGTCACCAGTTGTTTTCTATGTCAAAACAATTGGTAATGAGAGGGATACACAACAAAAAACTTTGCTCTCTTTTTTTAAATGAAAGTCAGTTTTTACATTTTTTGTGAACGTCCGAGCCAAGTAAAAAATGAAGTTAAAGTTCATTCACTGGTTCCCTGCAATCAAAGGATATCATGCCATTGGTTGACGACCATCAGCTCAAACAGCACAACGAAGGCCTTCGTGATGTCGTTGAAGTTGTTGCTGCAATAATGGTGGTTGTAGAATTCCGACTTGGTGAAATTAGCATTGCCCGTCCCGCAGTAAGGTTTCTTAGGGGACTCATATTTGTCATCGGGTAAGTAACCGTAGAAGGTGATCCGCCCCCGGAATATTCCCATACCAATGATGGCAAACACATAGAAGATAACCTGTCAAGGTCAAAGATTGAATAACAACTATGAGAAAGGTCAGTATCTAGTATGTAGATAGTCTTGATTGGCGACGCTGTTGTTTTCGTATTAGTATTACCCCCTCAGCCTATTGGACTGAGAGGTAAAAACCATTGTGTTGTCAGGCATGTGGGAATTTGGACTAAAATCAACTATTGGCTGCCATCAAATGCCCATAGAAAATACAAAGCAGAAGGTCCAAAGAACATGTCCAACAATCACTGGAAGTTGTGTGATGGTTTGGAGGGCCTGGTTTGGAGAGCCCCCCTCCCCCCCCCCCCCGAGTCAAATGTATGGGCCAACCAGACTTTCCGGGACCCTAGGTGGCAGCAGACTCACCAGGTAAATCCAATGTTCTCGCAAACTTATGCGTGCTCCTAACTACCTAAACAATGGAAAATGATCTGGTAAGTCTTGCTGCCAACTAGCATTTCAAAGTCTCTTGATACGTGGTCCAACTGCTCAGGTATACATCATTTACAGCTATTTCAGGAATTCACATTGGAACTACAGATTTTTGCAAACGTGCATAATATCATTTTTATGATGTGACATAGATGTAACACCCGGTTCAGACAGGCGCTCTAGAGTTGCGCCGAACCAAATTATCGACTGTTGCAGTCATTCGAAACGACTCTGGAGCGTCTTGGTTTCAGACGTCGATCTTGTCATGAGCCAATTTTAATGTAAATATTATGTTAAATTCGCCTGTCTGAAACCAAAATTTAGTTGGGTCGACCTAGAGTCGCTCCTAATCTATTTGGTTCGGCGCGACTATGAAGCGCCTGTCTGAACTGGGAGTTACAGCGTTAAGACAGGGTGGTTGCTTGACTTGTCTGAAAGTCGTTTTACAAATGACAATGGAAGTTTTAGTTGATACTTAAGAGTGGCAGTGATGTTAAAAACGGGTATGAGTTCTGAGGCGGATCGGGGTATTTCTAAAATCTCTTTTTTGAAATGGATTTAGGGTTGGGATTTCCTGGCAGCTTACTGTTAAGATTAGTTTATATTTCCGATATGTATGAAGCATTGGAAGTTAGTCTGAGGTACTCTGAGCCATACAGGGTTTGCCTGGAACTTTTTTAGTGACTGGCCAGCAGGACCAGTTAGCTTGTCATTTCACTAGTCCATCAGCGTTTTCACTAATCCCTATTTCAAATGAAATAGAGATGCTTTCAACACTGAACTTGCCAGCTGGACCGCTTGGAGTGAATTTTGACTGGTCCTCATGTGTTCTAACTGTCATTTGGCCAGCGAACCACTGTTAAGGGAGAACGCTGCCATATGTGGTAGCTGGGGGCAATCAACATGCATTCTTGTGAGTTAGATTTGGTTATGTGTTTGTTTTTAAGTGGAGTGGCTAGACAGCAGCAAGCTTATTTTGATCACAGCATGCAGGTTCGAATCCAACACCCTCCATACATTGTGGAGTGGCTTTTTTATCACAATACCTTGGCCAAAGTTTTGTATTCAAATTCTTTCACTTACAGTAGTGGGTTAAAATCCCATCCTGGCTAGTCCAAGTACTCGTGCCCTTAAACGCGCCAACTTACAGGGTACTTTTAACAATAGAACAATGCTACCCCACAAGGTTTTCTTTGTTCTAGTGGTACCCCACAGAGAATTTCTTCAGAAAATAAAATAATAGAACAACAATGGAAGTACCCCGTTACTGCCATATGTAAGGGTGGGTGTTCTTACAAAAAGAAACTCAACCTAAAATATTTAGTTCAGACAGCAGGAAGCCTTAGGTCTTAACTAGAATGGAGAGTGCATCTTCAAATATTCAAAAAATATTCAGTATGGCAGTGCAGTAGCTTTGCTCCAGTGGGTCTAAGTTCTAGCAAGAACACAGTAATCCAACCAAATCTATTAATGCGCTAATAAAAGAGCGGTGACCAAGTCTTAAATGGTAGTTAAAGACCAACAGGGTCATGGCCATGAGATAAAGGCCCAAGCAGAAGTGTACTGGATTAAGAGGGTGTAGCTTAGTTAGGACGTGTGCGTAACCCAAAATCACCAGCGAGTGTCAACCATAAAATAAATAAGTCGGCCAGAGGACAGAGCTCTGGTTCCCAATGTCTTTATTCTACGGTGAACTGTAATATCAAATACATGAAACAATTCTGAATAACTCATTATGCAATGGTCCAGTAATCGAAAGGTCAAGTTAAACCAAACAATATGAGAAAGGGAATGCAAGCGATGCAATCGGTATTTAGAAGTCAAAGCGAGGTGAAAAAGGCTATGCAGCCACGAATCATTAAAGGCACTGAACACGTTTGGAAATTGTCAAAGACCAGTGTTCTCACTTGGTGTATCCCAACATATGCATAAAATAACAAGCCTGTGAAAATTTGGGCTCAATTGGTCATCAAAGTTGCAAGAAAACAATGAAAGAAATAGGCCTAACACCCTTGTTGTGCAAATTTGTGTGCTTTCAGATAGGAATAAAAACTTCTTGCAAGAAGTTTTTATTATTTTAGTGAGAAACTACCTCTTTCTCAAAAACTACGTTACTTCAGAGGGAGTCGTTTCCTACAATGTTTTATACTATCAACAGCTCTCCATTGCTTGTTACCAAGTAAGTTTTTATGCTAATATTTGTTTTGAGTCATTACCGATCGTGTACGATACCTTTAAATCAAGAGATCGTTCCAGCATGATTAGCTAATAGTTGTGTCCAATCAAATCACAAAGCTAACTAATAGGGATTGCTCACCGAACATAAATCTTGGGGAAACAGTAAAATGCTGAAAACTTATATTTCTCTGAACTATTGTAAAGATTACTTGGCTCTACAGACCATTCTACCTCCATAGAGTCCATGTACAGACTAGCTACAAGAATTTATCATAGTAAATGGTGATTAACTCTAAAGATTAGGAATATAATTCAGGGTTATAATTCATCTAAAAGAGTAGATAGCAAAGAATTACTTACAAGACTGTGGACCTCCATGGTGGGAAAGGAAAACCGATTAAGAAATATTGTGTTCAAAGTGAGAGTGCTAAAAAACATTGTTGACTGTGTAAGAAATAGTTAGCAAGTGCTGAAGAATCTGTGTACATAGCAATGGGGCTATTGAAACAATCGGCTGCCTGCGAGGGCTTGCAACACCACAAAAGGAATGTGCGAATCCCAAGACTATTTCTTGGAATTTAAGGGACCAGCAGCCAATTTCACGAAACGCAAGGATTAATCCTATCTCCAGTTAGGACGAGTAACTCGTCCTAACTTAGGATTAATCTTAAGGTTTACATGTTACAGTGCAAGGCTGGGACTCGTCCTAAGTCCTAAGATTAATCCTAAGTTAGGAAGAGTTTGGTGAAACCGACGGCAGCTACTAAGCATACATATTTACATGTAGGCCTACATAGTATCTAGGGTAAGGGATGGTATTGAATTCAAGGAGGCCCTGTAACTGCTGTATGCTCAGTGGGAACTAGTGAACTAGTGAAATAATGGAATGTGATCGCAGATCATGACAAGAATTAAGACCAGCGGGGTCGTGGTCTTGCGGTAAAGGACTGAGCTGAAGAAACGACCGAACCGAAGTCCTTTATCACACAGCCTTGACCCTGCAAGGTTTTAAACGACTGTTCAAGACCGAGTCACTACTCTTTTATTCCCATTCATAAAATACCCCTTTGGTTAAAAAGCTTAAAAATATTCAAAAATCTGGTTTGAAAATTTTCAATTCTTGTTCACATGCTCTGTTTCACGACAGGTCAAATCGCACGCATCATTGCAACAGGCATACCAATCTTATATTCAAATCCCAACATTTGGGTATGTTGGAGAATGGTGGGAGGGTCTCAAGCCAAAGACACGAGGGGGGGGGGGGTTAAAGGTTAAATGTGTTATTATGAACCTGTAGCTGATGATGGTGTGCAGGATGGAACACTGAGATGGACTCTCTGCAATGCACTGAATGGAGATGTGGTCATGGTGATGGGTCTGTGGAAAGAACTATAAGCAAAAAGAAAATATTAAATCATATAAATGAAATGTTCAAATGCCTCCATTTATCATGATGAAATTGTTTTTTAACAAAGTAAACCAATCTAACTTAATGTATAATGTATACTTGCGGTAACACCATGTGTATATCTACTTTGCTGTGTAGATTTTGTTCTTTGAGAACTTGTCTTGCTATTTATTCTACTGCCGCAGAGTAGATTTCGGAATTTGGAAGACTATTCTACTGCCGCGGAGTAGATCTCTGAGAAGAACTGTCCTGCTTATTAACTATTACCTGGGCAGGAGGAAGGAAATCGGCCAAGACTGCTACTTTTACTGAGTGGATTGAGGGGACTTCTCGTTTTTAACTTCACTGCTGCGGAGTGAGTTCTTGATTGGTCTCAACGTTTCGCCGAGCTTGCTCTAGTCATAGTCATAGGAAACTCAATCCAACTTAATCATGGAGTATTCCATGCTCAATATGGGCAGAGGGTTTCCCCCCAATGTTCCCATACTTTAATACCCTTTTTTCCTCTTCTACAGAAGTACCCACTCCCCCCCCCCTAAAATCCTCAAAAGAATTCCTGAGATTCCAAGCACACAATGAAGACACAATAAGGGGGTACACCATGCCCCATATCGAGCACCAAATGTCATGGAGTTTCATGGCCCAGCAGTCTAGTGCATCGTATTAAAGTTCTGTAACAGAGTGTGAGTTCAAATCCTGGCCTTGCTGGTCATGATGCTTGAGCAAGATACTTCACCACAACTGCTGTGATCTTCGGACCAGAAATTAATAACAACAATCATCTTAAGAGATGTTAATTTTGCACCCGAGTGATTTGCCTGTGGATTTTTTTCACAGAACTTGGGAAAGTACGGAGTATACAGTGCTTAATACACATTGTGTAAGGGTAAAAAGGAATTATAATAATCATCTTAAGCTGATAAATATAACTGTTGAAGAATGGGTTGTTTGGGTGATGGAAGATGGAAGTTTTTTGTAAAATGTATTTTTGTTACAGATGCAGAGTTTAGTTTTTAGGCAGTCTTATTTTTTGGGGGGAGGAGGTTGTGGGGAGTGAAGTGTGGGGAACTGGAGTGAGATGAGTAAATTGAGTAAGCTTTTTGCCAGCTAGATTTGAATGTTGTCTGGTACATTGCCTTGTTCAGTCACAAGTGAATGCTCAACTGGAATTCCTCAAACTCTGGTGTTTCTGATCAGCAGAGTGTGGTGGGGGTTGAATCCCCGACACTTGTGTGCTGTCCTTTAACTTTTACAACCATTGCGTCCTCCCGGATGGGATGGACGTAAAGCCGTTGGGTCATGTGTTTGTGTGTGTATGTAAAAAGAAAGTGCACCAGTGAAGAAGAAAGAGAAGGTTCGCCGGTTGTCCTGGCTGCTGCTTGCGCCATAGCATAGCACCTTGTTAAAATTATTATAAGGTGCTACATAATTCTCATTCAATAATTCACTTTTATAAATTCTTCTTCTTGTTTAAAAAGTATATACTAAGCGCCTTGAGTACCTTGTTTGGTAGATAAGTGCGCTATATAAGACTTCGATATTATTATTATTATTATTAAATCCAGTGTTGCTATGTCACATGGTTGGGGCAAGCTTTTTTTTACAGTTACCTACAGACACAGCAAACACCCACACACAATTCTTAAAGGGATTGAAAACGTTTGGTAATTGGAACCAACTGTTTGTTTCAATCCTATTTAGTTGTACATAAATACCATAAAACTGTGAAAATTTAATTTCAAAAAGTGGTCGCGCTTTTGAGATATTGCCAAAAAATCTGGAGCGGTTTGTCCACACAGGAAGAATAATCTGCAATTGGAGTACACAATCTGAGAAGCGTTACTGCAGTAACGCTTTTTAGATTAAAATTTGTTGGGATAAAAAGTGATATCTTTTTCCATAACTGCAGTACTTCGAAGTGAAAAGTTATTAATTAATTTTCAGAGTCATTACCAAACGTATACCCTTTAATGAAATGGGTGCCACAAGGACACCAGTCCTTGTTAAATCTGAAGGTTGCTACACAAAAGCTTGCCCCGGACCATGTGACATAGCAACAGTATTTTTAGTCTGAGGAATTCCAATTCAGCATTCAATAGTGACCAGGCAAGTCACTGTACCAGACGCTATTCAAATTGAACTCACAAATAGCTTTATCGACAAACGGAGAAATTTGACTGAGAACTTACAAATAAGACGCCACCAAATGTTAGAATTGACGGACCAATGTTGCTGATGGTGGATATGATTACTTGATATCTGTACATGAAAAAAGAGAAAACAAATTTAGCAGTAAAACAAAAGTCTTTGATGCTTTCAGCTGTTCCTTTGTTGCTTTTTTTTTCAAATGAAAATTTGGAACTGTGTAATCAGACATCTAGTAATTTTTGGGGGTGAAAAAAGAAAAATGGACTAAAATGGGATTTGAACCTGTGACCTTCAGACTAGCATGCTTGGAACAAACATTTTTAACACGTTTATATGTCCAAAAGAAATTGTGGAACTTTTTGGAGCTTCTTGGGTAATTGTTTTCCTTTTGAAATATCGTTGCCACAATGAAACCCTTACTTGACAAAGGAAAGACAACAAAGGTTCTGATAATTAGTTCGATGATTTGATGGTGTTGTGTGGGAAAATTGATTAGGCACTCACTAAGAATTTTGCACGTAAACACGTCATCCAACATAAAGTGGTTATTAATATTCACCTTTTAATGCCTCCAATGACTCTAAGGATTCTCAACACTCTGAGGACTAGGAGGAAGTCTAATGTAGGTTCCGTGAAATCTCCTGAAATAGCAAATGGGGCACACTAAAAGACTTAATGCAGTACAAATACTTTTTTGATAAACGTTTCACTTACAAATACCACTCTGTTTTAAAAATAGTAATAATAATAATAAAATAACAATCAATAGAAATATTTGAGGGTAGATCTATTGCAGAAGGTGGCACTTTTGGGAACATGAGGATCCAGTGAAAGACCTTTGAGATCATGATATCTAAGGCTACGGGACGTAGCCCTAGTCGAGGAATTACCGGCACAAAGGATAATGTGATCTTTCTTTTGCATGCAGTGATATCATAATATTAATAATTTGTTACACAGTATGCCCTATCCATCCGAGGATGTTCAAAGGCATACATTACACTAAAAATTCCATCAGACATAAACAATTACATCAAAATTCAATCATTCAATAAAGCATAAAAATACATACTATGAACATCAAAAATTCCTTCAGACATAAAAAGTTACATCAAAATTCAAGAAAGCATAAAAAGGCATAAAATGAACATAAAATATTCCTTCAGACATAAAAATTACATCAAAATTCAATCATTCAATAACGCATAAAAATACAAAAATGAACATCAAAAACACTACAAAATTTAGCATCAAATCACAGTTATTCTGAATCAGACACCTCAACCCTAAAAAGTGGCAACAAGACAATAAAAAAAAAAACAATGAAATAAATAATGAACAAAGACAACAACCTTGTCAATGCACACGTTATTTTCATTTCATTTTTAGAAACATTTCTTTCCCTAAGAATAATAACAGGAATTTAAAACAATGGAGTTTATACCCAAGAAGCCAAAGCTTATAAAGGGAGAGCCTTGAACATAAAATAAGCCAGAGCGGGAGCCCAAGCCAGAGTTGGACCCCAAGCCATAGCCAGACCCCAAGCCAGAACAGGACCCCAAGCCAGAGCCGGACCCCAAGCCAGAGCTGGATCCCAAGCCAGAGCCAGACCCTAAGCCAGAGCTGGACCCCAAGCCAGAGCCAGACCCCAAGCCAGAGCTGGATCCCAAGCCAGAGCCAGAGCCGGACCCCAAGCCAGAGCTGGACCCCAAGCCAGAGCCGGACCCCAAGCCAGAGCTGGATCCCAAGCCAGAGCCAGAGCCGGACCCCAAGCCAGAGCTGGATCCCAAGCCAGAGCCAGACCCTAAGCCAGAGCTGGACCCCAAGCTATAGAGCCGGACCCCAATGCCAGAACCGGACCCCAAGCCAGAGCCGGACCCAAAGCCGAGGTTTGGAAAATTCCCCTAACATTACAAATACGAGCTCACTTTGGCGCAACTGTTGTCGATCAATTATGAAGTCAAAAACACATTTAAGAGTCAGGTTAAGAAAAAGTGCCCCTAAAATAGACAGCGGAGTGCACAGTGAAAACAACTTACTTGATGTTTTCTGTACTATTTCTTCTGTGGCGCTGATTGTGAAGGCTACAGTGATAATTATAAAGTCAAATCTGCAAGAGATAAATAAATAAAAAGTAAATGATATGAAGTTCAACATGCTTTTTTCTATTTAAAAAAAGTAAATTTTCAGTTGAGTGTCGAGTATATGACATCGAGTTCAGATTTTTTTTCATACGAGTATTGAGTATGGACTTTGAGTACTAGTACTTTGCTAGTTGAAATTGAGTACAAGTACCATCCAAACGGTACTCGAGCAGTAGTAGTACCCGAGTAGTACTCTAGTAGTACCCGAGTAGTACTCTAGTAGTACCCGAGTAGTACTCTAGTAGTACCCAAGTAGTACTTGAGTATTACTCGAGTAGTACTCTAGTAGTACCCGAGTAGTACTCAAGTAGTACTCTCGAGTAGTACTCAAGTAGTACTCGAGTAGTACCTGAGTAGTACCTGAGTAGTACTCGAGTAGTACTCGAGAAGTACTCTAGTAGCACCCAAGTAGTACTCTAGTAGTACCTGAGTATAGTACTTGAGTATGAGTACTACAACACTGCAGGTTACTTACATATTCCAAGCACCGTGGAAATACTTGTAGAAACCAAAGACGTACATCTTAATAAAGATCTCAAACATGAAGATGCCCAGGAAGTACCACTCTGCTTGGTCAACCTTGACGATGATCAGAAATGCATTGATCATGATCACAAAGTCAAAGAAGTACCGGAAAAACCTGAGTGGATGACACACCAGAGGAAACGTGAACAAATCGTGGCAGAAAATTCAATGATTAAATAATAAGTTTATAAAGAGAAACATCTCATGCTTTCTATGTTCAGGCATGATCAGCTAACAACTTGGCATGCCTGCATGTTGTTTGGGGGAATTCCAAACAGATACTTTGTTTTTTAAACGGATCTGAAGACAAGATATCACAAGTTTTCCATTTGACTTGTATTCCCGCTATAGAAAGGTCTTACGCACGTGTAACCCTGTTGATGGGTGTAGCATAATTCCAAACAGTGAAGAGTCGGGGAATGCTCCCAATGCGTGCAAATATGGCACACCAGTTTACTAAGGTTGGGACGTTTAACCTGTTAACCGTTTAACCTTGAACAAATAGTGAAATCCGTTTCAAAATGTCCTTAACAGTTAAACTAAGCCGATAGTGAAAAGAAAAAAAAGACCTTCCTTCCCAGACACTATCCCTTTTGTTGGTGGAATGTAATGGAATCTTAAGCCCCTCAACAAATGTAATGCACTATTTTCAATCCCCTAAAATTTGTTATACATTTTGCTTTGTATACTGCCCCACTGTGGTTTGTGGTTTTGTGACTATAAAGACTGGGTATTCTATTTGTAATCCTTGAAAGTGTGTTGACATCTGCTCCTTTTACAGATGGGCTCATACATGTCATAATTCTGATTGGAATCGGTCCAAACGGTTTAACCGTCAAGCTTGGAAGTCACTAGTTCCGTTTTAACCGACTATGAAAATGAAAGTAAATGGGCGACTCTACAGTTTATCCATTGAAGTAACCAAATTACTTATGTCTGTTTGCAGTGGCAACCTCGCCTTCAAAATATCACCCTAGGTGGCATGCCGCGGCGGAGCGGTCATGCACAACAGTCTCTAGCTCTGGTGTTTCTGATCAGCAGAGTGTGGGTTTGAGTCCTGGTCTTGACACGTCCTTAAGCAAGACACTTAACCATTGCTGCTTCGTCCTTCGGATAGGATGTAAAACTTTGGTCCCGTGTGTTGTGTAATGCACGTCAAAGAACCTATAGTACACTTATCGTTAAGAGAAGGGGTTTGTCGCGGTGTTTCTGGCATGATTGGCAGCAGATTGCACCACAGCACCTTGTAAACTCTTACACGGTGCGATATAAATGGGTCTCGTTACTCAAACCGTTGCCTGTCTTAAACATAATAAGCACTGTGAGACGCATATTATCTGTTTTCACTCGCATTTGGTGAGTAGGCGACTGCTAAGGTCAAACTCTAGCACTTGTGTGTTCTCTGTTAGGCAGAAATGGGTTGAACTACTTACTTATGTTTGACACATTTGCAGATGAATTCGCTGACTCTGGAGTTGTAGCATGTGGCCATATACTTTTTGAAGAATGGCATGCTTTGGTTGATCGTGGAAAGCTTAACATTGAGGAGATCAACGATGCGCAGGAACTCCCATTTGGCTGATGGATAAAGAATTAGGATCCATAAAACTAATGTACTCAATCAAAAATAGAATTGCTAGATTTAGAGTCTCGAGAGCAGGCAGTAAGGGAACAGGGTGGCAGACGATCTCATATACCTGAACTCATGAAACCCAACACAGACCAACCCAGCGCAACCCAACCCAACTTAAACCAATGCAACCCACCCAAACCCAACCGAACTCCATCAAACCCAACTCCAACCAAACCAAACCAAACCAACGAAACATAACTCAGCCAAACCCAACCCAAAACAACAAAGCCCAACTCAACCTATCCCAACCACACCCATACGCACCAACCCAGTTGTGCCCACCTCAACCCATCATAAACCGATAAAATGTACAGTTCTCTCACCGATTAACCCACTGTAATCAGCCTGCTGCCAACCCAACCAAACTCACCAACCAACCCACTGTGCCAACCCAACCCATCTGGACCAACCCAGTTGTGCCCATCTCAACCCACCGTAACCCAATAAAATGAAAACATCTTTCACCAACCAACCCACTGTGCCAACCCGACACAACCAAATCCAACCAATCTGGACCAACCCAGTTGTGCACCCTTCAACCCACCATAACCCAAATAAAACAAAAAATATCTCTCATCAACCAACCCACTGTGCCAGCCCAACACAACCCAACCCAACTCTACCCAACACAACCCAACCCAACTCTACCCAACCCAACCCAACCCAACTCTACCCAACGAAACCCAACCCATACTTAAACCCACCATAACCCAATAAAAAAAAAATGAACATTTCTCTCACCAACCAATCCATTGTCATCATTATCAAGGACCTTCCACAGCAGATGTACTTGCATGTCGCTGTGTTTTGGAACGACAAACTTCATCACTGCTCTCCATCGCTCCCACGTCAGGACAAACTTACTGTCAACTGTCACTTTCAGGATGTCCCACGCCTTGGCCAGCTTCCGTCTTTTCAGAAACACTGAGGTCTGAACTTCATTCTGTCCAACAACAATTACATGAAAAGGTTAAATCCTACTTTGGGCACATCAAAAGGATGCCAAACTCCAGATACCCAAAGATCACTCTGGAGGGAGGCGTAGCTGGAAATAGACAAGGCTTAAAACCGTTAGCTCTGAAGAGGTTTCGTTAAGCAGCAGCCATCTTTAGGCCTAACCTGAGAGGACAGCCTACTACTACTACTACTACTATTTGTGACGTGTCGTGGCCGAGTGCTTAGCCTCTGGTGTTTCTGATCAGCAGCATGTGGGTTCCGGTCTCGATACTTGTGTCCTTAAGTAAGGACCTTAACCATTACCTCGCCCTTCAGATGGCATGTAAAGCTGTAGGTCCCGTGCGTTGTCTTATGCAAATAAAAGAACCCAGTTACACTTATCGCTAAAAGAATGGGTTTGCCCCGGTGTTTCTGGCAGCGGATGCCGAGTGCCAAGGCTGGTAACCAGTTCACAATGCAACAGGGCCCAATTTCACAGAGCTGCTTAAAGGCATCGAACACGTTTGGTAATTACCAAAATATATATTAGCATAAAAACTGACTTGGTAACGAGCAACGGAGAGCTGTTGATAGTATAAAACATTGTGAGAAACGACTCCCTCTGAAGTAACGTAGTTTTTGAGAAAGAGGTAATTTCTCACTAAATAATAAAAACTTCTTGCAAGAAGTTTTTATTTTTCTATCTGAAAGCACACAAATTTGTACAACAAGGGTGTTTTTTCTTTCATCATTTTCTTGCAACTTCGATGACCAATTGAGACCTAATTTTCACAGGCATGTTATTTTATGCATATGTTGGGATACATCAAGTGAGAACACTGGTCGTTGACAATTTCCAAACGTGTAAGATGCCTTTAAGCACAAAAGATTGCTTAACAATATTCTGCTAAGCAAAAATGAGCAGGATACCAGTCACAAATGATATATGTGACATGGTAATTTGGCTGGTAACATTATTCCGCTAAGCATAATTTTCTTGTGCTTAGCTACTTTTTGTGCTTAAGCAGCCTATGAAATTGGGCCAGGAACCGTCTGTTGCATTCTGCCTTATCTAGGAGGATTTTCAATTCAACCGTGTTGCATAATGATGTAATTAACAGGGTGCCTAGAAAACACCTGGGCCAAACTTCATGAAGCTGCTTACGCACAAAATTTTGCTTAAAAACAATTTTCTACTAATGCAACAATGAGCAGGATACCAGTTACAGATGATATACACGTGATATGGTATTTTGGCTGGTAACCTTATTCTGGTAAGCAAAATGTTTTTGGTGCTAAGCTACTTTTTATGCTTAAGCCAGGTCCAAGACTTTGGGTCCTGATGGTGGTGTGGGTTAGGTCACAGTAAAATGTGATAAAACATGTAAAGGAAACATAAAAAAGGATAAAATTAATGAAAGTTCTAAAATAAAAGTTAAAATTACCTTAAGATGTTTGCGGTAGTTCTTGTAGATAACGGCGAGGAAGATACTCATGAAGATGTAATTACACAGCAAGACGAATATCACAAAGAACACTATGTAAACATTATTCCGGTCATACGCTGGCATCCTACAAAGTGAACAAGGCACAGGTTAGACCTTGGGCTGGTTCAGTGAAGGTTGGTATTTAAAGATGAAATAATCAACAAGGTATATTTCCGAGTTAGTGCAATGAAGTTACGTTGTTGTTTTATTCAACTTATCTCTTATTTTATTACACTTCTTCACTGGCACAAATAGAGAGATAGATAAATATATATATAGATAAATAGATATATAAATAACGTAGTATATACAATTACATACAGTATACAATTTTGTTTTTAAATTTACAACAAATCGCCAGTGAGTGGCAAGATGGAACAAGTGACCGGGGCCGATTTCACAAAGAGATAAGACTAGTCTTATCTGAAGTTAGGACCAGTCACTGGTCTGAACTTAAGACTTGTCCTATCTCTTAGCATTGCCTAGGACTAGTCCTAAGTTAGGAAGAGTTTTCTCTACAAAGCCATCCTACCACAGTTGAAGGGGAGGGGATGGTGTTGGGGGAGGGGGTGGGGGTAAGAGGGAGGGGGGTAAACTGATAAGAAAGGGGCAACAGGAAGGACTTTCTATCCCGGCAGCTAGCGCAACAGCAGTTAATTAATTAACCCTCCTAATCTTGGAAACATTTTCCAGCTAGTTGATCAACCATTTAAGAACCATTTAACTGCACAGGTTGTGTATGGTAACACAACTGTGCACAGAGCTATAACTGTATCGTGTGGATGCATTCACCACATGATATCATATTGCAGGCTGGCATAGTTTATCTACCATTCAAAACCACAGTGAATGGTCAGAAAGTAGGAGGGTTGACTGTGTATTGTCTAGATGCATCCAGCACATGATATCAAACTGCAGGCTGGCATAGTTTATCTATCATTCAAAACAACAGTTGATGATATTGAATGGTCAGACAGTAGGTAGGAGGGTTGAATACTGTGTATATGCATACCATATAATATAATATTGCAGGCTGGCATAGTTTATCATTCAAAACCTCAGTGGATGATATTGAATGGTCAGACAGTAGGAGGGTTGACTACTGTGTAGATGCATTCATCACATAATATAATATTGCAGGCTGGCATAGTTTATCATTCAAAACCTCAGTGGACGTTATTGAATGGTCAGACAGTAGGAGGGTTGACTACTGTGTAGATGCATTCATCACATAATATAATATTGCAGGCTGGCATAGTTTATCTATCATTCAAAACTACTTTGATATTGAACGGAATGAAATGAAATGAAAATGAAACAGCATTTGCCTGTTTGGGAAATCCCGTAGTTAGGCAGAGTAATTACTCAAGGGGTTAATACGCAACAAGAGGAGATCTGGGGTAGAATAACCCCAGACATGTCTACTTACATGACGTCAGGACTGTTGGCCGTAGTCACAAGGACATACAGTTCCCAGATATTTTCAATGTAGTGTGTGAAGTAAGGCTCCGAAGATAGAACTTCTTTCAGTTCGCTACAAAAGGAGAACATTTAACGCTGTAAGACATTTTACTTTAAAATACAGCCCTAAGTTATTTGGTCGCAACGCCACCGTGGTACATTGTCAGACTGAGCAATTTATCAGGCCTGGAATTACACGGAGGCCACAGCCTCTGTTGCCCCTGGTCTTGGCCTTGGTGCCCCTTCAAAAGTGTACCATAGACTTTCAGATTTTACAATAGAAGTGCCCTTTGCAAAATGAAAATGGCCTTGCCCTCTCAAAGATGTCTAGGCCTGATTTATTGTTAACTTTCTTGTCGTGACCAGAATTTGAAACCACACTCTCGACGACTAGGCTATCAGAACTTGAGTTTGATGTAACAATATAATAATAACGGGCATTTATAGAGCGCTCTTACACTGGCTACCACCGTGCTTACCAAGAAAACTATACAATAAGCGAATAAATATAAGCACTAATAATAATGGGAAAGACAGTAGGTCCTGAGCAATCAACCATTGAACAGGAAAGTTTTGAGATGTTTCTTGAAAACCTCAAGTGACTCTGCGGAATGAATTTAATGAGGGAGACAGCTCCATGTGCGTAAAATGCATGATCCCAAACAGCAGAATGCACCTTTGGAACTGCCAAGAGTGTACTGGCTGAACCAGAGCGAAGGCCAGGTCGTCCGACGATGTACTAAACCGCTCTGCCATGACAAACAATAGTTACAGCGCTAGTCGCTATTGAGGTTTCATTTACAGAAAGATATAAATATTATCTACAGGTTTGAATTTTCTTTATCATTTTTAAACCATGTCGTTACCAATTTAATAATAATAACTAGTTCTTATATAGCGCATTTTACAATAACATATCATTGCGCTTTACGTTAGTGCCCTGGTCATTGGGCCAATAACATTCCTTTAATCTTTCTCAGCTCCCTGGGGAGTATACAGCCCCGAGCTGCCGTGGCGCTCCAAAGGCTTTTTCAAACACAATATCAACCTCTACCCTCGCAGGTACCCATTTATACCCCTGGGTGAAGAGAAGCAATTATAGTAAAGTATCTTGCTCCAAATCATTTATCAAACACAATATCAACCTCTACCCTCGCAGGTACTCATTTATACCCCTGGGTGAAGAGAAGCAATTATAGTAAAGTATCTTGCTCCAAATGCTTTATCAAACACAATATCAACCTCTACCCTCGCAGGTACCCATTTATACCCCTGGGTGAAGAGAAGCTATTATAGTAAAGTATCTTGCTCAAGAATAAAGTGTCATGACCGGGATTCGAACCCACACCCTGATGACTTAACCATCGGAACTTGATTTCGATGCTCTAAACCACTCGGCCACATGACACCTCATGATAAGATAATTTGACTTACTCATCGGTGAAGAGTTCCCGGCCCAGAAGTGCAAACAGGAACAGAATTAAGAACATAAGTATGAGAACAGTTAGAATCTCATTCAGTGAGTGGCGGATATTACGGAATGAGCGCCGGATCTGGAAGAAAAAAACGATTTCAAGAACGTTTACTTATAGAGTATACTGGTCAGACAGGATACTCTGGAACAAGATCTTTGCACATTGTACTTGCATTAACCATCCTACTCTTGGTACCATTTTTCAGGTGAGTAGACAAACTATCCGATACATTTCAACTGCATGGGTTGTGTGTGGTGGCACTGTGTGCACTGAACTATGTCTGTAGTGTACTGTGTAGCTATGCATTCACATCATATTGCTGGCTGACATACAGTGTAGTTTATCTATCGTTGAAAAGCACAGTGGAACGATATTCAATGGTCAGAGAGTAGGAGGGATGACTGTCATCTGTGAATGCATTTACCACATGATGTCATTGGGGTTTGCCCTTAACTGTTTCAGTCACTGGTCAGCGGGACCAGTTAGCTTGTCATTTCACAAGTCCGCCAGCTTTTTCACGAGTCAATATTTCAAACAAAATATGGATGCTGTTCAACAGTTGAACTAGCCAGCCAGGCCACTTGGAGAGAATTTTGACTGGCCCTCATGGTGTTTTAACTAGAATTTGGCCAGCAGACCACTATTAAGGGAGAACACTGGTCATATTGCAGGCTGGCGTAGTTTATCGATCATTCAAAACAACAGAGGATGATATTGAATACGCCTTTCTTAATACTTATGCATGATGTCATCATTGTAATCCAAATCGAGGCTATAGGCCCAGTGCCAAATGGGGATCACAGATTTCATGGCTGTGATTGGTCAAATGAAAATCGGGGCGGGGCTTACTGGATCGGTGTATTGGTGGCACTGCGCCAGTAGCCTCGCTTTGGATGACAATGATGACGTCATGCATAAATATTAAGAAAGGCGTATGGTCATACAGTAGGAGGGTTGACCGTGTACTGTGTAGATGTATTCACCACATGATATCATATTGCAGGCTGGCATATTTTGTATACATGTATCATTCAAAACCACATTGGATAATACCGAGTGGTCACACAGTAGGAGGGTTGATTGACTGTGTAAATGGTGTATGCATTCACCACAATGCACATTATACTGCAGGCTGGCATAATTTATTTGTCATTTAAATAAATGGCCAGACAGTAGGAGGGTTGACTGTGTTCTGTGTGGATGCATTTACTACATGATATCATATTGCAGGCTGGCATAGTTCATCCATCATTCAAAGAGCACAGTGGACAATATTGAAGGGTCAGACAGTAGAAGGGTTAAACAATAATGTTTGTTTTTTTAACTTGACAACTTGAAACAGAATCTTTACCTCTCTCATCTCAGGGAAGTTGACAAGGAAGAGTGGTCTGAGCATTCTGGACCAGCGGAAGGGTTTCCCAACCACTTTAGTCTCCACTAGAATGGTCACTATTATCATATCCACAATCATCAGCTGTAAACAAAGACAACAACAGTGAGAGTGTGATGGAACAGAACGCAGGTGAGAATAGTACTAATAATAATAACAAGTTCTTATATAGCGCATTTTACAATAAACGTCTCAATGCGCTTTACATTAGTGCCCTGGTCATTGGGCCAATAACATTCCTTTAACCTTTCTCAGCTCCCTGGGGAGTATACAGCCCTGGGCAACCTTGGCGCTCCAAAGGCTTTTTCAAACACAGTATCAACCTCTACCCTCGCAGGTGCCATTTATACCCCTGGGTAAAGAGAAGCAATTATAGTTAAGTGTCTTGCTCAAGAACAGAAGTGCCATAACCGGGATTCGAACCCACAACCTGATGACTAACCACCAGAACTTGAATTCGATGCTCTTAATCGCTCAGCCACTACACCCTACAGAAAGGAAAAAACGTGGCAAAGAAAAAGGTCGAGAGACAGTGGGAGGTACTTACACTTATAGCAATGACTAATATGATATTCTTAGCATCTGTCCACCATATTTTCCTCGGTGTGAAGGATCGATGATGAAGCATTCGCAAGACAAAATACCCCAAGCAGGCAAGCTCCAGTACTTGGGTACTCTACGCATACGGAGAATTAAAGAACATTATAGAAATGAGTCAGGAATGAAAATACAAAGAATTCTTTTTAGAATTCAAAGCCCTAACTAATTGATAAACTTTAAATGGACACGTTGCCTTTGGATTAGGCACTTTGGGCTATAAAAAGCAATTGTTATGAAATAAGTAAGATTGGAAAGATGTTTTAGGCGTAGACTATAATGATCCAAACAAATATACCTCGAAATTGTGTGGTTTTCCTTTTCCTGTGTGAACTAACAAAGCCTGCCATTTTATTGAATCAAATTTTTGACTCCACAAAATGGCGGACCGTGCTAGTTCACAAAGTAAAAGAAAAACCACACAATTTTGAGGTATTTTTTGGAGGGATCATTATATTCTATTTTTGAAACATCTTTCCAAACGTATTCATTTCATAACAAACGCTTTCTACAGCCCAAAGCGCTCAATCCGAGGGAGCAATGTGCCCCTTTAGCAACAATGAAAATCAGTGGTCATGGCCGCATTTTTGCTGTGTCATGAAGTACTGTACAACGCCATCAGCTTGGTGCTAGCAGTGCCCCAGGCCAATTAAATCAAGCCAATTTGTTGACTGTATAATTGTATACAATGTATTGGCAGGGCAGATTAGCAGGCCCTATTTATAATGCATTATATTAAATTTTGTGATGAACAAAGACAAATTGACGAAAACAGGATTTGAACCTATGTCTTCCTCTACCAAATGAGCTATCTAGCCCTGATGTTGACGGTCTCCCAATACTAGGGCTACATAGCTCAGTTGGTAGAGCTCTGGCACGTTAATCCGGAGGTCACAGGTTCAAATCCCGTTCTGGTCAATTTTTCTTTGTTCATCCAAAAATTGAATTCAGTTTAACCTGGTCAGTTTCCCTTGTGATTTATCCTTGGCGTATTATATTGGTTATAACACAACACATGTCCTTAAAATATGTAAAATGACCTTTGTGAAAGTTCAAGTTGTGACCAATATAACGTTTGGGATGTCAGCTTTGAACTTGTGGATGCCTTGACTGCAGTCATTGTTTCTGGAATTTTTATTTGCAAATTCTAATGAAAAGTAGTAATTTCAATACAGCTTAAAATGCATGCAGAGCTGCCAACATTAGCATCTTGCAATCAGGGAGATATTGTGTACAACTATCAGGGAGATATTTACAATAACATTCAACATAATAGGAATTTTTTTTCCACAATCAGGGAGATTTTCAAATTCGTTGATCGGAACATGCAAAAGGTTGGTTTATTTTCAGGGAACTTTCTGCTGAATCAGGGAGAGTTGGCAGCTCTGTGCAAGGCATATACTATATTAATACAGGGCACTACTATACGTGAGGTTAACACACACTAGGGTTTTCCTAATGCACAAGATAGCGTATCAGAACGCTCCAGTTTTTTTAAAAACCTTAGGAGGACCCTGCACACCCATGACCCTGCTAGTCATAAACTATAATTGACATGTTCTTGTTGAAGCTTTTTTATTCCCTTATTAATTTGTATATAAAAACAAGAAGATGCGTGGCTTACCCAGTAAGGCATAGTCAGACTGTTCACTGCAGGCTCTTCAAATACGGCCAGCGTAAGTATCACAAGCACAAAGAAATATAGAACATACTGCATGAACTTATTATTGTACAGATGGTAGTTTCTATAAGGGGAAAAAAGGAAAACAGTCAGATTTGTTGGTGTGCGGCAAATGCAATAGCCTATTATGCACAAGCGCCATCTTGAACTTATCATAAACCAACTACAATTAACTAGGGCCCTTTTCCAAACCACAGTCCAAGTTCGAGCAAGGACTATCATTGACCATAGTTTGACTAAGTTAGCCCGAACTCTGTCTAGTCGACGATAGTTGGACTATGCTAGTCGACTAATTGGAACCAGCCTACCGGGCATAGTCGCATGGCTGGTTATCAATAGCTGTTTTCATAGCACAGTGCAGAGTGGACCAGTTATCAGAAAATGATAACGCACGTTGAGCCGCTGGTCGCGGTGACATGACACGACTAGAGTCGTTCGCACTTCAACTTCTGTGGGCATGTCCTACGTATATCACTAAACAACCACTAGTTAACCATTGGTCCTTGCGCGAACTTGACCCCAGCTTGGGCTCGGGCTCTGGCTTTGGATCCGTCCGCCTGATTGAAGTCTTGTAAGGAAGTCTAAGCCAGGTCGCTGTTTCGAAAAGGGCCATTTAAAAATCAAGTTGCCAAGATGGATGCCAAGGTCACGTGTAAGCAGCTGTGGTTTAGTACTACATTGCTTCAAAATCAGTGTGCAATGATAGTTGCCGATGTTGCTTGGACTCAGATTTCACCCAGAATCTTTTGTACTACGACAAACTTCTGGTCATGCGCATTGGGGCATGCATATGGGCTATTGTACATGATCCTGATTCTGACAATAACCCTCCCCCACACACACAACAAGTTTTTACCGCATGGCTAGATTTTCCGTACATTACCTCATAGATTACAATTTACAATTCATACTATTATTATCATCAACGATAGAATATTCACAGTAAAAAACAATTCACTAACAGCAACAGTTACACAATTGCAAAGAATATCACATTGGAAACTAAAATATTCCACAGAGAATATATAATAGAGTAAATAAACAATGACAACGGCAATACAAACTGAACAATGAAGTGACTGTTGTACCCCAAACATAAGGTGTTCAAGAACACAGTACTGAAAAGTCATAAAAGTACAAACATCAATATGAGGCAATAAAAATAAATCGTTTAATGTCTTATTCAAGGCCTCAAAGCAATTTACATAAAATTTACTTGTGTAAGCAAAATATCAACAGTATGCAGACATGTACAAACTAAAAAACATCAAAAGTGCAAACTTTACAAGTTTCAAATTAGAATCACTATAAAAATGACAAAATACTCAAACTAGAAGAGGGGTGAGGTTACCAGCATATTCACCCTCGGCGAAGATCCTCATTACATGGCTTTCGCAGTCAAAACAAATTGTTAAAACTGAAATAAATACATAACCCGATTAACACATAAGTAGAAAGTCACCCTGTGCAAAAAAGAAATCCAGGTTGCAACTGATCTGTGAAAAGTGTTTTGGACGAATGTTGTATTTTGTTTCCGGTTTATTATACAAGATTCAAACTCAACTGACCTTAAACTCCCTGGATCGGTGTTGAACTGGTAGTTACGTGATTCTATGGCGTCAATGATGTATGTGGCTGCAAGATATAGGTCCTGAGAAGAAGAAGAAGAAGAAGACAATTAGGTCAATTTTCAAACAGCAAATACTCTGCTATGTTTTTCTGGATTCAAAACTGGCCTCTGGTTACTTGGGGGTTAAAGGGTCTGTATACGTTTGTGGAAAAAGATATAAATTTGTATGCCCCAAAAACTGAATCTGAGATGATGCTTCTCAGATTGTGTATTCCAATTCCAGATTGTTCTTCCTGCGTGGACAAACCGCTCCAGATTTTCGGCAATATCTCAAAAACGCTACCACCTTTTGAAATGAAATTTTTACAGGTTAGTTTTATGGTATGTACAACTATATAGGATTGAAACAAACAGTGGGTTCCAATTACCAAACAATCCCTTTAAGACATCTAGAGTGCAAAGGTCATGAGGTGTTCGGAGGAATATTTTTGGAAAAGCTTGGAAAGCGCCGAGTATGGACCCCCTGCAGTGCGACTGACATTATACGCAGCGACAGTCAGCTGCCCATGGTCTGCCATTTTGGGAGTCAAATTGCATGTAAACATGTATGTTGTGCGTCTCACCATGTGCGTGTCTCACCATCATGCGCGTGTTTCACCATCATGCGCATGTCTCACAATCATGCGCGTGTCTCATCATCATGCGCATGTCTCACCATCATGCACGTGTTTCACCATCATGTGCGCATCTCACCATCATGCGCGTGTCTCATCATGCACACGTTGCCTAAATTGAGCATGACAATCTACAGGGAATCGGTGTATTCATAAAAGTGAAGTTTGCACGCACATTAAGAACAAGTTTCTTGCTAACCTTTGAAATATGCTTATACTAAACATGGATTTTCCTGTAACTGTTGGTGCAACTTTTGTGCTTAAATGTGGTAAGCAGATTGGGCCCAGGGGCAGGGCTTAAAAAGGTTAAAGAAGAGAAAGATATCACTACATCCTAGTCCCCCCCCCCCAAAAAAAAACATAACAAAAAAACCACCCCAACACCCCTCCCAACAAAAATAAGAACAAACAAACAAACAAAAGCAAAACAAACACAAGGCCTGAAGCTCTTTGAAATTGTTGTCGCTAAAAATGTCATAGAGCTGCTTAATAAAAAACTTTGATTAAGCATTTTCTGCTTAGCAAAACTAAGCAGGATACCAATCACAGACGGCACATAAGACATCATATACTGGATGGTAACCTTAATCTGGTAAGCATAATTTTGTTGTCCTTAGGCAGCTCTATGAAATTGGGCCCGGATTGTAAAATGCTACCAGCATGATTCTTTTGTTTACAGGTTAAAGAAATATCTTATTCGTAAAGATAACTTTTGAGGCTTCGGTAATTTGAGCACAAAAAAAACCTTGTAATAAATTTCTTTTCAAGTGTTTCAAAATGGGTGGAAAGGTAAACTTAGAAAGACTCCTCATTGTACATGCTACCAGCATGATTCTTCTGTTTAAATAATAGAGCCGTTATAAAAAAAGGGTTATCTGTAAAGATAAATGTTGAAGTGTATATTGTTGTTGACTGTAAATATCACTCACATGGTGTTAACTCCATGTAGTTAGGTCTTTAGGTTAGTGCATTTGTACCACCATGAACTAGACGCGCGTCAAGACATCGCGCATACATAATTTCCAGGATACAGCTTCCAAACCGGGCAATACAGCCTACTCAAATTTTTAGACAGATTACAGCGCCCTCTCATGATGTGAACAGTGAACAGCAAGTAAAAAACTGAATTGTTGAATTGCCTTCATGCTCATGAATTAATGGTTGAATTAAAAACAATTCAGCTAAAAAAACCCTGACAGATTTAATTTCTTGTTATTTTGGACTGAGGTGTGTAACCAGAAGAAGGTTCTCATGTATTCCCCCCACCATCCCCCCCCCTGGCCTTCGGTCTCTCAGGAAATAAATGCAAGTGTAGGACTAGACTGGTCCCAATCTTTATCAGACAGGCACTGGTCTTACAGGCCCAATGATTTCAGTGGATAAACTTGCAGTGACGTAAGCTTTCAATTTCTGTGTTGTGATTGGTCTGCTGCGAAGTGACGTACATGTAGTTTGTCAGTGAGTACTTTCGATCGTCTGCTGCATGCACGTATACACAATGTTTGTTTGAAATGTGTGTACGTGTGTAAAAGACAATGAATCTCCGTCCGTCTGAATGGAATGCGAGGTCAAAGGTACATCTGGCAGGATCCTGACAGGCACTCAAGAAAGGTATCTGGCGTTATTCCTAGCCTCTAAGTGTGAGGTCAGGGCCCAATTTCATGGCTCTGCTTACCGTGGAATTCTGTGTTTACGTATCATAGAATTGCGTGCTACAAGGGCTCCGTAAGCGCAGAATTCCGCGGTAAGCAGAGCCATGAAATTGGGCCCTGATGTTCAGGCTAGTATAGGACCCTCTTCTGGTCACTCACGTACATTAGAAGTGCACTAGTGACCTCATTGCCAGTCCAAATGTCTTTACCCGACTATAATTGAGAGGTTAATATCAAAGGTCTGCTCCGTACACGCTCTATTTATACAATCCCTCTTTCAACTGATATCAGTGTCAATCCTTCAATTTTATAATCACCTGTGACCTTTGAACCTCTTTTCACACCAGATGTTATCAGTCAGACTAGTTATATATATCCAATAAATATTCACATGTAATCTGATGGTATCGATTCTGTCAATAGTTCTTTCTACAGTATTTCCATGCATTTTCTGTGATGTGTTTAACAATGGAAGCAAACTTTCTGCATTTTATATGATGAGGACAATACATATTTTGAATTATGTCACACCCCCCCCCCATCACTACAAAATCAGGCACAGAAACGGTGCAACACAACACAACTGAAACATCAGCCGTTGTAATGTGATGTCTTAAAGGTATTGATATTGGCTGAAGTTGGAAATACTTCACCCTAATTAAGAGTTATTTGAAAGCTCTTAAAGGCACTGTACATGTTTGGTAATTACTCAAAATATATATTAGCATAAAAACTTACTTGGTTATGAGCAACGGAGAGCTGTTGATAGTATAAAACATTGTGAGAAACGACTCCCTCTGAAGTAACGTAGTTTTTGAGAAAGAGGTAATTTCTCACTAAAACAATAACAACTTCTTGCAAGAAGTTTTTATTCCTATCTAAAAGCACACAAATTTGTACAACAAGGGTGTTTTTTCTTTCATCATTTTCTTGCAACTTCAATGACCAATTGAGCCCAAATTTTCACAAGTTTGTTATTTTATGCATATGTTGGGATACACCAAGTGAGAACACTGGTCTTTGACAATTTCCAATTGTGTTCAGTGCCTTTGAACGTATTGATGTTGGCTGAAGTTGGATACTAACGCCCTAATTAGGAGTTATATTTAAAAACTCTTAAATTCTCATCTACTTGTTGAGCAAATAAACAAAGCTTTGAGTTTTGACAGGACGTTACTGGTTTTGGCATGGAGCACCAAATATGATTTGTTTCTAAATACCACTTTGTCAGTACTCCAAAATATTTTTCCGTGCCATGGCACAGTATTATTTTTTCCTGTGCTTGTCTGTGCACAATGGAATGTGCGGGTGAATATATACAAGTCAACCATCCGAATGACCGCAACAAATAGAGGGCACTCAGAAGTTGTTCTGGGTGTTGATAAACGTCCACTGTATTTTATTCAGTTTGGAAAAGTTTGGTGGAAAAAGACATCATCAGGGCTGGAATTACATGCAGGCCAATAGCCTCTGTGGCCCCTGCTCTTGTCCTTGGTGCCCCTTCAGAAATTTCCCATAGACTTTCAGATTTTCCAATGAAAGTGCCCTTTGCAAAATGAAAATGGCCTTGCCCTCTCAAAGATGAAAGGCAGGCCTGCATCAATCCAATATGAAGTGGTCAAGTGGCATAATACAATTAGTTAATATAATGACAAATATTAACAAACAATACTTGGACAGCGTTCTCCCTTAACCGTGGTTTGCTGACCAAATGCTAGCTCTAAAATACCCGAGGACCAGTCAAAATTCACTCCAGGTGGTCCGGCTAGCTAATTCGATGTTAGAACATCACCATTTCATTTAAAAAATGGACTTGTGAAAAAGCTGGTGGACTAGTGAAATGGCAAGCTTACTGGTCCTGCTGGCCAGTCACTAAAAAAAAGTTAAAGGCAAACCCTGTTGGAGGACTTACGCTTTCATTCATGACCGTTCGGCTGGTCCTCTCTTCAGCCTCTGGCTGGTTGACCAGGTCGATTGTGATCATCTCCCCGCCATTCTCGTTCTTAACGAAGCTCACAGTGCGTGAACGCACAACACGAGTTGCCCCCTCCTTCATCAGGTTAGAGTCCTTGGACTTGGTGCTTTGTGATGGCTTGTAGCTCTCCATGTGATTGTCCATTGTGTTTGGTGTCCTTAGGACATAATGCTACAAAGTAAGATAAGGTATGAAGCAAGATAAGGTACAGTTTTAGTTATTCTGTTAAAAGCACAGTTTTAGTGATATGGAACAGTTTTAGTGATAAACTATCGGCAGATTAAACATTGTAGTTAAACTCATTGACTGGCCTTACACGTGAGCCACATGCGTGAGTAAGCGCATGCATGAATTTATCTACAAGACTCTGAAAATAACAATAGGCCTAAAGAAAAGAGTAAAAAATGATTACTCGTGGAATGGGAGATCAGTCAGAGATTGATCATAGAGGAGTGAGGATCTGAAGAAATAAATTTTGTGAGCGCTGATTTAATCAAGAATCATCTGTCTCATTGTAACTTCCTTGTGTATCTCTGTCTCAAGTTACAAACTCCTTTCCCTTCGCAAGAAGCACATATTCTACCGCTCGGACCCAATATCTTTACAATGGTAACATGGATGAAATGTTGTTTAGCTGGTTGTAAGTGCCAAGGTACAGGATATTTACAGCAGGGTTCTCGCAGTGCAGAAGCTAGCACATCAGGCTGATAGGAGCGAATTGGGGCCGATAGATTGAAGGTCGAAATAAAACCATTTTAAATTCTCCAGATTGCACAGTAGAGCTTTTAAAACCAAACATAAAGTTGGAAATATTCCAAAGAAGCTTGTGTCAATTCAATTCAGCATGCTCTGACCAAATATGAAAAATTTGGGTCCAAAATGTCCCTCCCCCTCCACACCAATTTCCAGACAAAAAGACACTTAACCATTATTGGTTCGTCCTACTGATGGGATGTAAAGCCTTAGGTACTGCATGTTGTGTAATGTATGTAAAGTATACTTTTATCGTTAAGAGAAGGGCTTTGCCCCGGTGTTTTCTGGTATGGTTGGCTGCAGATTACACCACAGCCTCTTGTAGTTGTAAACCGCTACATGGGTCTTACAACTTAGGCTTCACAAACATTGTAGTAAAACTAAAAACAATATTTAGTGCTTTGAGACATTGGTTTGGTGTGATAAAGCGCTATTGTAAGAACTGCGTATTATTATCATTTACCTGTTCAGAAAGGTTGACATTATACAGTGAGAAACAGGCAATTTGAATTATTACAATTTACAAAGGAAAGTGTCAAAATAATGAAAAATAAGCCATGTTCGGGTCTGCAGCTGGTAATATTGACAACCCTACTCGCGAAATGCTATTTTAGTTATTATTTTTGCTCGAGAATTCCTGCCATGTGATGAGATGTCCCCTTGAATTTTTCTTTTTAAATTTTACAGGTTTTAATTAGCATTTTACTAGACCAAGTAACTGGGGCGCTGTACTCCCTTAAAACATTTTTTGACATCTTTGGTTGTACGACCGAAGATGTCAAAATTTACTGGGTCTAGCGTTTTACCAATCCTCAATCGAGGTCGAAAGTCCAACAATAACTTTCCATTCATTATTTAATTTAAATTTTAAATTTTAAAAAAAAGTATGTAAAAAAAAAACTCAGACTGAGTCAGACAGAAACTTTAGTCGGATATGTACATTTTCCCCATAGGCTGATGATAGGCATAGGGTAATGTCAATGAATGTAGAAACTACAAATTGATAACTATTAATTAATTAAATTAAACTTAGTTTAGTTTGCAGACTGTGGTAGGTAGTTGTGGTGTTGTCACACACACACACACACCCTCAGACAGTGACGTTAATTTTTTGTTGGCAAGTTCTGCCGCCGGGGCATTAACTGGGATCTTGGAAACAGTTATTTGATAAAATCTACCATGAATAACTTCAAAATGCAATGAAATTTCACTTACCTTCAATCAGCATGCAATCATTTTTCCAAGTTCGGTATCTTGGACCAATTTTTCCGGTCGCAGAAGCCTCAAAAGGGGGAGTAACTTCATCAATCATCAATCATCCCACAGCTGATATTGACTTTAAGCAAACATAGCAACCAGACTGGCTTGATTTTCATATAACCTTGTCATCATGTGGAAAAGAGACGTCTCGGTACCAGTCTATAAAAAGTTTAGGTGGTTTTGTTTTCAATAGAGGGGGTACCACCGAGGCGCGAGTGCCAATTTTACTTATATTTATTAGCAGAGGGTAAATTTACCGTGCCCGATATATGGCAGAGGGCGGTCTCCACCCCCCCCCCCACAAAAGCTCCCACATTCTTACATGCTCTTCCCCTCTTGTTCCGAAGTATTTTCCACTCCAAAATCCTCAACAGAATTCCTGAGATTCCCAGAACACAGTAAAGACCCAATGTGCGGGGGGGGGGGGCGCATATTAAGCACCGGGTTTCGATTTTGAAATTCTTTTGACATAGCATTGATATAAAAATGCTGATGACAATTTTAATAATTTGGTCGGCATCTTTCTTACAAAAAATTTAAGAAAATTTGCTATACACACAAATTAAACTACTATAAAAATTGATAAATTCAATTAAATGATTGCTAAACAAGTTTCAGTTTATAACCCAAAAACCAAAGTTTTTGTAGTTTATTCACGAACTCAAGTCAGTCACGTAGCCATCAATCATCTTCTCAACTAATTGAAAGTTGCAACAAAAATATTGTCATAATCCAAACACAAGAAATTCAAATAATGAAAGAACAACCAATGGCAAACAAAATGTATTTTACGCAATATAGATTCAAAATAAGTCTCAAGGATATATAAGTTTGTCCTCATTCACCAACTTTATCTGTTTTCTTGCATATTTTTTATCATCATGATAACATGTTGCAATTGCAAAACAAGTAAATCCATGATACCATTTGGTGACTTAAACTATAATTTTTTTCTCTGAACAATTTTTTGACAGATGATGTTGTTTCAAAACGAAAAAACATACAGAAACTTTTGCATATCTACAGACAATGTATGCATAAAATATATGTAACATGCAGAAATGTTTACATTGCTGATGGACCTAAGATAATGTCAGGATCTTGACATTAACTCAATTTGAGTTTTTAATTAACTACCGCTTATCATTGGCAGATTATTTTGTGTGCAATACCTTAAATGAAAACTTATAACTTTCTTGAATCTAAAAAATAGCTATTCAAAATTTAAGTCTAAATTTTCGGGTCAAATCGACCAAAAATCGGACCCAGAATCTATGAACTGCAACTGGTTCCCTGCTGTACAAATAGTACCCAAAGAATGCTGAGAGAGTCATCATCCCAGTTTTAGTTGTGAGACCATTTTATGGAAGGGCGCGGTGATTTTTTTTAAACACACAAATAGCAAAACAATATCAACCACTGCAAATTTGAATGATAGATAAACTATGCTTGCCTGCAGTGTGAAATAACATGTGGTAAATTGCCAAACAGCAGGAGGCGGATATGAAAGCCTGCAATATAATATTATCATGTCAGTGCAAAAGCGTTGCACAACCTAAAACAACAAGTTATAAACCACAAGGGTTGACTAGAGTGGGATTTGAACCAACCTCCTCCGGTTTAACGTGCCAGGGCTTAACCAACTGAGCTATCTTGCCCTATGTTGGCAATATAAATATACATACAAAATAGGGAGACTGCAACATAGGGCTAGTTAGCTCAGTTGGTTGAGCGCTGGAACATTAAACCAGAGGTCGTTGGTTCAAATCCCGCTCTGGTTCTTTGTTCAACCCCAAATCACGTTACACTCGAGTTTGAAAGTGTAAACAATTTATTGTATCTCGCTTTACAACCTGGATACTGTACACATAAACCAAGAGACGCCAAGATACAATTTGTTTGCACGGAGCAGTTTTTGTGCACAATCAAGACATGACGTTTTTGAACTGATGGGATGATTTCACAGTCAACCCTCCTACTGTCTGACCACTCGGTATCATCCACTGTGGTTTTGAATGATAGATAAACCATGCCAGCCTGCAATATGATATCATGTGGTGAATGCATTTACACAGTACACAAATGTTCAGAGTTAGTTCTGAGCATGGTTGAGCCTCCGCACACAACCCACACAGTTGAACAGTTTCAAATGGTTGATCAACTCACTGGAGAATGTAACCAAGAGTAGGAGGGTTAATTTCCTTATGTGCTTGGCAAAGTGACATCTTTATAGAGGAGATAATCCCTGACCAGCTTTGGAAGAAAGTCCATCTTGGGGATGATCTTCGTGGCACGCACTGTTCCCAAATGCTCTGTGATTGCTACTCTACTTAGATGGTACAGAGAGTGCGGATTTCCTACATGAACATAAAATCACAGTATAACATTATTCAAATATTTTGAAAAACAAATTCAGTCAATCACTTACTGCCGGGAGATACAAGCAAAACTTTTATGGATAACATGCAAACGGAAATCTGATTAACACATTTGCAGAAAATGTCCAGGTTGTAAACCTGCCTGGACATTCCACTGTGTAGCATGCAGAGTGCATTGCACTTTGTTTGCTCTGTTAGGAAGAGGGACAAAGGGTACTGGAATTTCATGCTCCAAACATCCCTTTTTCAGGATGTTAATTTGTAATCCCCAGTTCCAGACCTCCTTCCTCCTCCTCTCCCTCCAAATGAGGATTACAAGAGATCTTTTAGGCTGACACCATTGTACGCATCATGGGAGTTAAGGGTATCGTACACGTTTGGTAATGACTCAAAACAAATATTAGCATAAAAACTTACTTGGTAACAAGCAACAGAGAGCTGTTGATAGTATAAAACATTGTAGTAAACAACTCACTCTGAAGTAACGTAGTTTTTGAGAAAGAGGTAATTTCTCACTAAAATAATAAAAAATTCTTGCAAGAAGTTTTTATTCCTATCTGAAAGCACACAAATTTGTACAACAAGGGGTTTTCTTCTTTCATCATTTTCTTGCAACTCCGATGACCAATTGAGCCCAAATTTTCACAGGCTTGTTATTTTATGCATATGTTGGGATACACCAAGTGAGAATACTGGTCTTTGACAACTGCCAAACGTGTTCAGTGCCTTCAAGTCCAAGATTCCAGTATACCATGAGTACCTTATTGGTAGATACGTGCGCTATATAAGACTATTATTATTATTATTATATGTTTGTTTTTAAATGCCAAGATTTTCATGGACAAAAGCCCTTATCACACTACACACCCCAGAAAAAAAACCAAGGAAAGGAACTTCCTGGGTAATAATTTGCCACCCCATACACCACGTTCACACTTGATGCGATTTTCCTGAACACTCATTATGCTCACCCCTGGGTTATCACGCTTTACGCTACCCCCAAACGGGTTTAAGGCTAATTCCCAGGAAATTGCCTTGGAATTTGCCGGGGTTAGCAATTCAAGTGTGAAAAGGTCAAGCAAACTTTCCCAGAAATTTCCTGGAAAATTCCTCTAGTGTGAAAGGGGTTAAAGTTAGTGAGGGGCCCTACTTTCCAACCCTCCCCCAGCTCGCACTGCCAACCCTAACACCACAGCCTCTACGAAATTGGGGCCAGCAGAATGAACAATGGATTTACCTGTTAATTCGAGTACTTCATTAAACTCTCTGTGGTCTTGTACAAACCTGATGTTGTGTTGACACAGTCTGAGTCTGTCCACATAGTTGTACACCATCTTGATCATTTTAAACCATGTACTTTTATGCCTGGAGTATCGGGTCCAGTGCTGGCTACAAAAACCACATTCGTCCGAACAGTCAAAGCTCCAACGCTTCCCGGATTTCAAGAGTAAACTGGCATATTTAAGATTTCTTGGTAGCTTTACAAAGCTCATGTGGTGACATCCAACATCTGCACCATAATCTAGAAGAAATTTCAGGGATGGTACATCTTCGTCACATTCTCGAACAAGGCAGTGTATACTTCTTGAATTACACACAGTAGCACCCGAGTCAAACAGCAGCTTGGCCACACCAAAGTGGTGTTGCTTCATTGCACACAAACTCACATACCTGCTTAGTAAACTGCGCAGGCAGTTATTTTTAACATATTGAGAAATATTCTTGAGGCCGAAGTCGGGATCGCATCCTGCTTTGAGAAGTGCTCGGACAACCTCTGTGTGACCTTTCTTCGCGGCAAAATGCATTGGGGAATCTGGTGGTTGTTCATCCGTACCATAAAAAAAGTCCTTCAGTATTTCTTGACTTTTTGGTACAAGTAGCTCCAGACACCTAAGGAGAAAATTAAAATAATAAAATGTGCAGTTGTTTCTTTATATTGCCACATACAAATAAAAGTGAACACCTTGGAAACAGTAAAAAAGAATAAACTGGAGCTGGGCTGGACACATTAGCCACAGAACAGATATCCGTTGGAGCTCAGCATTTAATCTTCACCCAGGGGTATAAATGGGTACCTACGAGGGTAGAGGTTGATATTGTATTTGAAAAAGCCTTCGGAGCGCCAAGGTCGCTTGGGGCTGTAGAAGCTGAGAAAGATTAAAGGCACTGAACACATTTGGAAATTGTCAAAGACCAGTGTTCTCACTTGGTGTATCCCAACACATGCTTAAAATAACAAGCCTGTGAAAATTTGGGCTCAATTGGTCATCGAAGTTGCAAGAAAATGATGAAAGAAAAAACACCCTTGTTGTACAAATTTGTGTGCTTTCAGATAGGAATAAAAACTTCTTGCAAGAAGTTTTTATTATTTTAGTGAGAAAATACCTCTTTCTCAAAAACTACGTTACTTCAGAGGGAGTCGTTTCCTACAATGTTTTATACTATCAACAGCTCTCCGTTGCTTGTTACCAAGTAAGTTTTTATGCTAATATTTGTTTTGAGTCATTACCAAACGTGTACAATACCTTTAAAGGAATGTTATTGGCCCAATGACCGGGGCACTAATTTAAAGCGCATTGATACGTTATTGTGAAATGCGCTATATAAGGACTAGTTATTATTAATACAGTGTCTCCATGTACTTGCTGAGAACAGCAAAAAATTGTCATTGTATTTTCACAAGAATGTCAAATCCATCCACGTTTAGGGAGGTGACAGCAGCGGGTACCAACCGCATCTCTGGCGGACACCAACCCTCAGAAATCTGAGATACGATTCATGCATGAATTGTTTCTCAGATTCAAATGTTTGTGGGTGAAAAATTATCCAAACCCTATTACTTTGAAGGGACTCCTTTCTCAAAATAGTTTATACTATCAACAGCTGCAGTGTTTCTCACAGAGTAAGTTTCTATGGTCAATATTGTTTTGGATTTAACCATCTATGCCTCTACCATTAATCACATTTATCACTTTTTGTTTTTTATCTTTTGTCCATAACTTGTATGTTCGACCGTGTATGAGTTTATGGCTTCGGCTGTGGCTACAGACATGTGGCGTGTCGTGGCCGAGCGGATAAGAACAACGAACTCAAGCTCTGGTGTTTCTGATCAGCAGAGTGTGGGTTCGAGTGCCAGTCGTGACACTTGTGTCCTTAAGCAAGACACTTAACCACATGCTTCGTCCTTCGGATGGGACGTTAAGCTGTAGGTCCCGTGTGTTGTGTAATGCACGTAAAAGAACCCAGTGCACTTATCGAAAAGAGAAGGGGTTCGCCCCGGTGTTCCTGGTTTGATCGGCAGCATATTGTGCCACAGCACCTTGTAAACCATTACATGGTGCTATGTAAAGGACTTGGTCTCATACTTCAAAAACGTAGCTCCACAATACCTTGCAGGAAAATAATGAATGTTAAAAGCGCCTTGAGCGTCACTGAGTGATGGATATGTGCGCTATATAAGAAGCCACTATTATTATTATTATTACAGACAGTATCTCAGCCAAAGTCACTTGTTTGAACACAGCCTAATTTTGAGAAGTAAAGTGAAATGATAAGATGTTGAGCTTTAACTGACCTAACATGACCTTTGTCAGCAGCAACGTGAATGGGTGCCAACCGTGCGCTTTCTGTAATTACTGGAATCGTTGCCGAAGCACCATGCTCAAGCAAATACTCCACACAATCTGGGTAGTCTTCCTGTGTGGTTATATACAATGGAGTTGCACCATCATCAGCAGGTGAGTCGGGATTTGAACCTTGACAAAACAAACAGACAAACAAACAGGTATTACAATAGGTGCTCACTGGTTGTTCCACCTAACCATACCTTTGGCCGCATCACTTGTTTCTCTGCCCATTCACATCCTTACACTGTAGCTGTCCCCAAAGCTAATACTCAGTGGTACTCATCAAGCTTCTTCCGTGTGTTGTGTAATGCACGTAAAAGAACCCAGTGCACTTATCGAAAAGAGAAGGGGTTCGCCCCGTGTTCCTGGTTTGAATGGCTGCATATATTGCGCCACAGCACCCTGTAAACCATTACATGGTGCTATGTAAAGGAATTGTTCTCATACTTCAAATGTAGCTCCACAATACCTTGCAGGAAAATACTGAATGTTGAAAAGCGCTTAGAGGCTGGCCTGCAGTAGGCGCTATACAAATACGTTATATATTATTATATTTATATTATTATTAATGGCAATCAATGGTCATCTTTCTACTTTTTGATTTCCTCTTTTTTTATCCCCTTTCCCTGTTTCCAGCCCTCATCTTGAGTGGCGTATTTTAGGGCCTTGTGACTTGCAACTTCACTTGAAAATAAATAAATAAATAAACAATTGTGTTAACTCCTTAGACCTCAAAAAGGATCCTTCCTCAATTCTATACAGTCCAACATCAAATAAAGAAGTTGTCAATGGATGCCTTTTTGACAAAAGCGGGAGTCCCATTCACCTGTCCTTTTCTATTGTTCTCGTTGCTGAGAACAATGTAAAAAGACTGCTATCGTTTTAAAAGTCTCCAATTGTTGAATTCACTTTTTTGTAAAAACTGCTGTAAGTTTTCCGGTGTTTTGCATTTAACTAAAAGCAGCATGAGATTTCACACAAGATGTGACCTACTTGCAATGAGCCATAAGTTGGTTTGTAGTTAAATAAAATGAATCTCTGTTTACCATGTTCAATGAGAAGCTTTAAGCAGTCAAGGTGCCCGTACTGTGCTGCGGTGAACACCGGTGCAATCCCATAGTCATCTATCACATCAGTCTTGGCACCAGACTCCAGCAAAATCCGGAGAATATCAGCAAAGCCACGGAATGCTGCCTCGTGGAGTGATGACCAACCATTCCACTGCGCACAGTTCACATCAGCGCTCTTCTTGAGCAACAACTCAACACACTCTTTATGGTTGCCTGCCACAGCTGTTACAAACAGACGAATATGACATCAAACTCAACCATTATTCAGTTTTATGTGTGCATGATTCTGTTTCCTCAAAGGCTTTAGTTTAACGTAGTTTATGGCTTTAAAAGTTATTTTATATTGTTGGGAAAGTGAAATTTAGGAATGAAATATTTGAAATTAAAACACTAAGCAATTGTTGTTTGGACATACAGCCCTCAAATCCTCCACAATTAGACACCTCCTACTGTACGTCCATTCACCATTATCCACTGTGGTTTTGAATGATAGGGATAGATAAACTATGCCAGCCGGTAATATGATCATGTGGTGAATGCATAAACAGTACACAGTCAACCCTCCTACTGTCTGACCATTCAATGTCATCCAATCTGATTCTGAATGATAGATAAACTATGCCAGCCTGCAATATGACTTCCAAGTGGTGAATGCATACACACTACATAGTCAACCCTCCTACTTTCTGGGCGTTCAATACCATCCACCGTGGTTCTGAATGCTTGATAGATAAACTATGCCAGCCTGCAATATGACTTCCAAGTGGTGAATGCATACACAGTACACAGTCAACCCTCCTACTGTCTGACCATTCAATGTCATCCACCATGGTTCAGAATGATAGAAAAATTATGCCAGCCTGCAATATGATATCATGTGGTAAATGCATCTACACAACACAGTGTCAACCTTCCTACTGTCTGACCATTCAATCATGCGATGAGTAAACAGTACACACATAAACCCAGTTAGTTCTGTGCGCAGTTGTGCCACCCTACACAGCCCATGCTCTTGAATGGTTTCAAATGGTTGGTCAACTCGCTGGAAAATGTACCAAGAGTAGGAGGGTTAAGGGGAAGAGCTTTAGGGGTTGATCTAATCTCACCGATTAAGAATTTTTCTGCATGCTGTTAGAATACAGTGGGTTCATAAAAAGTAAAAGGCCCCCTATTTTCAGGGGTTAATGCAATATACCTTGATGAAGTGGGTAGACCTCCCCTTGGTTGCATATGTCTGGCTTGGCACCATGTTGGATTAGTTGCTCTATCATCTCCTTGTTTCCATTTTGTGCAGCAAAGAATAGCGCAGGTTCCCCTTCCCAAGTTTGACCATTCACATCTACAGATAATAATAATAATACTAATTTATTGGATGTTAAATTTGCATCAGGGATAAAGAATATTATTTGTGTTTTAACCTACACTGATGTGTGTCCCCCTGAGACCTGTGGGATTTTTTTTTTTTTGGCGGCACCCGCTGCTGATATAAGAAATCAAATTGGCCTCTAGCTACCGGGCAACCTCGGTGGTCTAGTGGTAAGACATCTGCTCTAGAATGGCAAAGGTCGTGGGTTTGAATCCCACCTGAGTATGCCTGTGGGTTTGTTTTTTTCCCACTGGACTCAGGAAAGTGCACAGTGCTTTACACACATCAGGAACCAGTGACTTCTTGTAGTTGTATATCGCTCAAATCCATCCTGCAGTGACACTCATTGAGCTCCAACATTATTACCCCTGGTCACATAGTGTCCTCCAGAGGGGTGGCTGGGTGTCTTTTGGACACCCTGTTTTCAATTTGGACACCCTATTGTATCTGTCATTTACATGTTATGTATTGTAAGTGTAAAATTTGGACACCCAGTTTTTAAATTTCCAGCAAATTTTGACACCCTTTTACAAAATCCTTGCTAAAACCTTGCCTGGTCACCAGGCCATTTATTTCATTCTTTAAACCATCTGTGCTGCCAAATATGTAGCCAACCAGGCTAATTCAATCACAAGAACGATCTCTGCCCTTACATGTACCCATTTACCTCCGGGTGAGCAGAAGCATTTATAGTTAAGTGTCTTGCTGACGGACACAAGTGTCATGACCGGGATTTGAACCACCTGCCTGATGACTTAGAAACCAGAGCTTTTTTTTATTTTATTTACGTCATCTTTAATGAGGGTAAGCTCCGATCAGCGCCCAGCACTGCTTTCCATGGAGGCCCTCAGTACAAATACTGTATTATTAAAAAACATTATTACACCCTAAAAATTGTTTAAAAAGTAAGGCACCAAAAAAGCACAGTCTGGTTTACTAGACCGATCGGCCATGAGTCAAAACGCCACACCATAATCAAACCTGCTGCACAAATCACAGGCCATGCACACCAAACCATTCAACCTTGCAGTAAATAATGGCCCCAAATGGCCTCAACAAAATTTGAGACCTGTCCTTTAATTTGGAACACAAATGCAATGATACCTTCTTCATCTTCAATATGATCGAGTAGTATCTTCACGCATTCACAGTGGTTAGCGTTAGCTGCTTCGTGTAGAGGTGTCCAGCCCCGGTTGTCGTGAATATCAATACAAGACCCATTTGCTATCAGCTGCTGCAGTGATTCGCTGTCTCCTACTCTAGCAGCGGCACCTACAGATGAGCAGCGGTCTGGGTACGCCTCGCTGAAATCCATTGTTCAGTTTGGTGACTGTACATGTGTCAGGTAGGAAAAATTTTAAAAAGGAGTTTCTAAATCAATCAAATGCATAACATTTATCAAACACATTGATGTTGATGCAGTCAATAATTACATAGATGTTCCTCTATTGCTCATTCATATAGGATTCGAACTACCTCTAGCTACTGGCCTGCACAAGCTCAGCGGTCTCAGTGGTAAGACATCTGCTGTTACTAGTAGAATGGCAAAGGTCATGGGTTCGAATCCCACCCAAGTATATGGCTGTGGATATTTTTCCAGCAGAACTCAGGAAAGTATTAACACACATCGGGGCAGTGTAAAACACAAATAATATTCTTTACCCGAACTGCCTCTAGCTACTGCACAAGCTCAGTGGTCTCAGTGGTAAGACATCTGCTGTAGAATGGCAAAGGTCATGGGTTCGAATCCCACCCAAGTATGGCTGTGGATACTTTTCCAGCAGAACTCAGAAAAGTATTAACACACATCGGGGCAGTGTAAAACACAAATAATATTCTTAACCCCCCCCCCTTTTTTTAACGGGTAAAAATGTTCAAATACACGCGAGACTTGCACAGTCTATATATAATAAAAAACTGTTTCGGTTGAATTGGCCATTGGTTAATCACTGGCCAATGACCAAAACAGTTTACTGGGAGCCGCGAAAATGCACCCCTGATTTAGATCTGTCTCTCGGTCTCAATAAATATGGTCTAAGTTAGACCCAGTAACTGGGGCGCGCTGTACTCCTTTTTCGAAGTGTTGACATCTGCAGTGGTAACTAGCTAGTATAGTACAACCGCAGATGTCAACATTTCGAAAAAAGGAGTAATCAGTACAGTAGGCCTTTCAGCATGTTCAGTGTCAGTCACTTCAGTCAGGCAGCTGTCAGCATGGTCAGGCAGGTGTTGTGTGTACAGCCAATCAGCACCCCATATATAGGCGAGTATGAGTAGAGAGACTAGGTATGCCTAGGTCTCAGTTTTATGATTAAAATGACAGCAAACTGACTGTACCACTCACGGACACAGCAATAAACGATTGCAAGCTCATAATAATATTTACCACTCAAAAATATCACTGTCCAGTACTTGCAGATAACAGTACCAGGGTTGAAAAAAGCAATAAGTGTAGTTTGATCGGATACTATCCATAACATAACATTCCACACTAGGCAATAGAGTCTGGGTACACTACTAAGGTTGCGGTTGAGTTTTTAACCTCGTTTTCACAAAATGGTCGTTCTCTCGGCCCCACGTTTGATTTCACGCGCATTCACTGTGCCCACCCCCTGGGTAAAAGTCAAACCCCAAGGAGACGACTGTAAACAACTTTGTCCGGAATGTGAACGACAGTTGAGTTTTTGTTGTTTCTGTCTTTTTAAAATCTCACATTTTTTGACAATGAAAGAATAATTTTTGATGATCTAAAATGTCTAGGGAGTCTTTTGGAACTCATCATGATAAAAAATAAGGCGGAAAAATCGATCAAAAACGGAGTCGAAAATGACGACAACAACAGCGACGAGGAGAGTGGTGAAGTGCTGTTTTACGTGAATAAAAATGGCTTTCCGGTGAGCCAGAGTACATGGAAGCGGATGTGGAGCCATGCTGGAAAGGTTCACCCTGCTGGAATCAAGCCCATGGGGAAAATAAGGGAAGATAAAGATCTCTCTAAGGTTTGTCTTATTTTTCATCGATCACAATCATAGAAACAGAGATTAAAAAGGAAATGAACAAAATGCAAGTAGGCCTATTTCTTTATATTATAATTTTAATTTATATGCAAAAATTTATTATTTTTATTATTTATTTGGTTTATTCACATACCGTTCTTGCAGCCCGAAGGCTGAATGGCAATTTACATTTCTCCTCATAGAAGTGCCAGATACCAGGAGGAAAATTGCAAAGTTCAAAGCATGCTATCTACCCCCCCCCCCCCACTCCCAGTCTAGACATAGTAAACTTAAACACTTTACAGCCAAAATGTCATATTGTGCGGTTCAACTTTAAACAGTACGGGCGCACACGCAAAAATGAAGACTGTCCCTCAAACCGAAGAATACTTCAATCTCGCGGACATTTTCAGTCCCTAAATTCAGGGAATGTCTCCCATTTGAGAGACAACTTTTTTTCAATGCACTGAGCGGCCTTCAGATGGCCCCTGCGGCATTTGTATGTGTCAGAAATGGAATCCACGTCGAAAGACACCCTAGGTTGCCCGAGAATGTTGATTGGTTGGCCGAGTGTTTCTCGAATTGCGCGTGAGGTGCGAATTGTCACGATGCAGCCGCGTGAGACATCGCGCGCAATGAAATCGATTCTTTATCAAAACCGAATAATGAGTATCGAAACTTTAAGATTATAATGCTTTGCACATTAGGGAAAAGAATCGATACTTGTTCTGAATGTTTATTCGATACTGTCGGTATCGACAACAATTTGCTGTTTTTCCAGAGCGTGCAATAATAATAAGTACATGAACAGTTCGGGAAATAATTATTATATAACAATAAATAATGACTGAGACCAGTGATGATATCGGAGAGACATAAGCTAGCAATGTTAGCAACACTGGAAGTAATAGCGAGATGTTCCTGTAACTTCAGACGTGCATTGCATGAACATGCCTCGAGGCTGAGGGACAGTCCAAGGTATGAGGGACAGTCTTCATTTTCGCGCGTGCGCCCGTACTGTTAAAGCTGTCGATTAGATTGGATTCTGGCCCATACCATGGCCAAACTGTTTTATTGATACGTTTAATGTACAGGCCTGTACTTGACGGAAGCAACAGAGGCAATTGTCTCCATGCGCCTTGTCATTGCCTCGGTGCCCTTGAAATTCACACTCATACTCAGTCACAGAGATGCCCTTTACTGCAGAAAAACTGCCTTGCCCTTACAAGAACAAGGCATCATCAGTCATGATATTCAACCTGGTTGCTTTAAAGTAGATATTTGTCATTACTGTCAATGATTTAAAGGCACTGATCATGTTTGGAAATTGTTAAAGACCAGTGTTCTCACTTGGTGTATCCCAACATATGCATAAAATAACAAGCCTGTGAAAATTTGGGCTCAATTGGTCATCGAAGTTGCAAGAAAATGATGAAAGAAAAAACACCCATTGTTGTATATTTGTGTGCTTTCAGATAGGAATAAAAACTTCTTGCAAGAAGTTTTTATTATTTTAGTGAAAAATGACCTCTTTCTCAAAAACTACGTTACTTCAGAGGGAGTAGTTTCCTACAATGTTTTATACTATCAACAGCTCTCCGTTGCTTGTTACCAAGTAAGTTTTTATGCTAATATTTGTTTTGAGTCATAACCAAATGTGTACGATACCTTTAACATAACTCACTCTATTAACTATTTGTAATAATTTCTTCTTCCTTGATGCAGGTTACGATTCCCGCCGCGCCTACATTTCAGCCCAATACATCAATCCCATGTCGACTGGACTCAGTGCAGGACTATATGAAAGAGCTACAGTATCCTAAACAATTAGTGCAACTGCAATATTATATAAAGTTCAGGTCTGATAGTTCATTTTGTTTGTTTGTGTGGTTCTGATGGCTGAGTCATCAAAGTGTGGGTTTGAACCTCAGTCATGACACTTTGTCTTTTGAGCATGACACTTAACTATTACTTTTCATCACCCAGGAGGTACCTGGGAGGGTAGAGATTGTTGATGTGAATGACTAGCGACCTGTGCACCCATTTGGCTGCCGGTGCTGCATACTCCTAAGGAGTTGAGATGGTTTTAGGAAAGCTTAGGGTCCGATTCATAGGTGTTATAATATTCCAAGGGACTTTGAGGGGCCTATATTTGGCTTGAAAAAAGTGCATAAATAAACATTTGTAGTGATTATTACTATTATCCAGTACAGATCATCTAAACGAACAACCAAACAAACACCCCAACACCCCAACAAACAAACAAACAAACAAACAAACACCCCAACTAACCAACACCCTAGCCCACAAACTGTATTGTTCTGTTTAAAAATAGGGTGGTTTTTTTAAAGAGAGATTGTGCAATTTGTTCTTTGTAATTAAAAGGGTAAATTAATTTAACATGGAGCCTTTCAAAAGACAATACAAAACAAAAATCATAAAACAGCAAAACCTAGCAGTTTGTTTTCATGAAATGTGATATATTTAACAATTTTCGCACAAAATTTACACACTTTAAAAATTATTTAAAACATACTGAATTTGTTTTAGCTGCAGTTCACTCCTTAACAGTATGCAATCAGATATAACCACACAGGAACACAGTTTTTTGAAATCAGGAAAAACAGACCAATTTCTGGGTGAGCAAATCTTGTAAAGACAAAGATACTTTATTAGTGATTGTCTGGTATGAGATATTTCTTTAACAGGCTTAGTAGATTTTGGTGTCAAAATCCTCATTTCTTCAGATACAAAGATATCATGCTCTTTGATCCATCTCTCTAGTGCTGAGGATGTTTAAACCAAATCTTGAAATCTATTCTCCTGTGCTCGATTTCACAAAGGGCTAAGATTGATCTTAAGATGTGTATCAATCTTAACTGCTAAGCAAAGTGTGATGTCACAATACTAATCAATATGGTAACATTGACAACTCATCTAAAAGATAGCAATGCCATCATTTCAACATAAGCTCCTTAAAGGCATTGAACACGTTTGGTAATTGTCAAAGACCAATGTTCTCACTTGGTGTATCCCAACATATGCATAAAATAACCAGCCTGTGAAAATTTGGACTCAATTGGTCATCGAAGTTGCAAGAAAATGTTGAAAGAAAAAACACCCTTGTTGTACATTTGTGTGCTTTCAGATAGGAATAAAAACTTCTTGCAAGAAGTTTTTATTATTTTAGTGAGAAATTACCTCTTTCTCAAAAACTACGTTACTTCAGAGGGAGTCGTTTCTCACAATGTTTTATACTATCAACAGCTCTCCGTTGCTTGTTACCAAGTAAGTTTTTATGCTAATATTTGTTTTGAGTCATTACCAAACGTGTACGATACCTTTATTAGCAAAGTGTGATGTCACAATACAAATTAATATGGTTACATTGACAACTCATCTAGAAGATAAATCTTAGTGCTTTGTGAAATCGAGGGGTTACGAAAAGATGTCAATGGCATCATTTCAGCATAACTCCTTAAATTAGAAACCTCATTTTAGAAACTTTATATCAGACCCCTGTAATTTAAATGCTGATGTTAAGACTTGCATCAAAAGTATTTTATATTGTTTTCTTTTCTTGACAGGTTGATGGATTCTGCCAAAGAAATGATACGAGAATCTCTGCCAATCAAGTGCCTTGAAGCCGTCATTCTTTCACTGTATCCTTTATGTTAACAAATTTATATTTTTGTCAGGGAGCATCTAAAAAACGTCGGGCACGCTCTAGTCAAGAAGGAATGTTCCGGTAGGCACACACCCACAATCCAGTTGACTGCCAGAATGTTCTGCTGGATTCGGACATTGTGCCGAACTAGGGGAACGTTCTACACAGAGAACATTATGCGTCAACATTTTGAACATTCCAATGGAACATTTTGGCAGTCCAACAGACCGGTCCATGTTTGCCCGCTGGAGTACTTAATTGATCCAATAAGAACGTTTCTACTGTTCCGACTTTTGAGACGTTCCCTTATTTCTACATAAATCTTGTTCATATTGTAGAAAGAATCATACAAAAATGCTGATAATAAACAAGATTAGGTAAATATCACGAAGTAAAAAGGCACTATAGTCTGAAAATGTAACACCCAAATATTTGAAAAAACTGCATACAGAAGCAAGAAAGCACAAAGAAAATAACAAGTACAAACTCTTTTTAATATTTTTTTAAAATTGTATTGCGGTGTAGTCTGGGAAAAAAAAAATTATGGCACTGCCAAAACTCAAAACTATTTGAACCTCCCGATTTACGTGCCAGTGCTCTAACAACTGAGTTATCTATCTATCATTAAAATCATTTGGTGTGTCGTGGCCGAGTGGTCAAGCGCACTGGACTCAAGCTCTGGTCTGATCAGCAGAGTGTGGGTTTGAGTCCCGGTCTTGACACTTATGTCCTTAAGCAAGACACTTAGCCATTATTGCTTCGTCCTTCAGATGGGATGTAAAGCCGAAGGTCCTGTGTGTTGTGAAAGCATTCATGCGAACTCACACCCTTGCTTGGTTTGCTCCAACTGCAAACGCAACTAGGAGTGTTGAGCATTACTTCAGCAGATCAGTTGTAAATATTCTTGACAATTCTTCAAGATACCTAACAAATGGAACTCCAGGCCTGGAGAGGTTTCCACTGAGTTTCAAGACACACTTCTCGGGGACCATCCACCGGCATGTGGTGTTAGCCGTTTATTACTCAGGGAGGTATGGTGCTCTGGGGATGAGTAGGCGAGATGACCTCATGTACAAACCTCTGGAGTTCAAGGTCAGTGAAGTACAGTAGTTTCTTTGATGAAACACTAAGACTGCTCTTGATAATTCATCATTATAATAATATTGACTCTTATATAGCGCATTTCAAACATTATTACCCCTGGTCACTTGGCCAAATATTTCATTCCTTAAACCATCTCAGCTCCCTGGGGAGTATACAGCCTGTGCTACCAAGTATGTAGCGCACTAAGCTAAATCAATCACAAGAACCATCTCTGCCCTCACAGGTACCCATTTACCCCTGGCTGATGAGAAGCAATTATAGTTAAGTGTCTTGCTCGAGGACGCAAGTGTCATGACCGGGATTCGAACCTACACCCTGATGACTCAGCAACCAGAACTTGAGTCCGATGCACTAAACCCCTGGGCCACGTTCATTCAATTGTTCATTCACTACCGTGATGACTTGACGAGTTGTGCCCTCTGTCTCTCCAAGAGTTGCTTAGACAAGTATAAAAGAAAACAAACCTATACGGTACCCAGGAAACACACTGCTGATTTATGTAGCAGGTGTTCATGAATGCACACGGCATTTGAAGGACTGAATGCCGTGTAGCCAGGGAACACGCCCAGATTAAGGAATAACCTGGGCAGCGGCATTGGGATCACCTGAAGGTGATGCAACATTTTCTTTAAAAATCAAGTAATAAAGTACCACTAAGGTCAGTTTCCCTTGTGGTTTAGTAATGGCGTATAGTCCAACCTCTGGATTTAGTTTCGTGTGAATTCACGGGTAAACTCATACAACTCTACAGATGCACAACAAATTATCTGTTCTGACTTCCTATACTGTTCAAAGACTTTATTCAAATAGACAACTGAGACAGACCTAGAATCAGATCGGAAAACAGACCTGAACTAGTCTCGAAAACGGATCTAAAACAGACCTGAAAACAGACCCGAAAACAGACCCTAAAACAGAACAGACCCTAAATCAGGCTTAAACGTGAAAAACAGACGAAAATAAATCCAGAGGTTGGTTTATACGACATTAATATCTTATAAAATTTGTATTACTTGGTGCAAGGAATGACTTGGAATCTGTTGTTAAAACAGTTCCTCTTCTTTTTTGTTTCTACCCTCTTATCTCTCTGTAGAGTCTTTCAGAGCTTGTGTTTGACTTTGAAGATGCATACAAGAAATGTAAGTGAGAAGTATTTAAACGAATGAACGCCCTTTAAGATTCCCAAAGGAATTGTATACAAATCTCTTAGCCTTGGGCTAATTATAGCCACTCCTGACTGAAATCAATCATGTGTTTTTGACATATGGCTTCCACATGGCTTTTTGAGTTGGAATTTGTTTTATTGAGTCTATAAGACTCTTAAGATGGTTTAGACTATTTCAAAGGGATGTGTTCACACACACAAAAATTATATGCTATTATAAAATGATGTAAAGTTTATGTCATAAGAAAAGGCCTTTGAATGTTAAAGAGGGTGATTTTTGGGGTAAAATTACACACAAAGATATGCCAGCTTTGGAGCCAGATTAGTGAAAACTTTGAGCGTGCAGCAGATACGCACATTTGTGATGCGATCAAGCTGAATGAGTCGTTTGACGGAAATATCAGTATGGAGAAACAAGCCAAAACAGGCCAAAAGGGGTGAAATTTTCAAAAATATATTTTTGTAAATTGAAATGCCAAAATATATCTAATTTTATATTGGCAACTTCCTTCCTGATAAATAACATCAAAAAGGGGTTAAAATTAGCATTGATGAAAGAAAATGTGCCGATGTAGTTTCAATAAACAACTCAACTTTAAACCCCCTTTTCTCAGTTTCATTCTCTCGCATCTCTTGATGTTTCTACTTTCACAACTTTTGAACCAAAGGTGGTATCAACAGATGGAGTTTTAACTGTATTTAAGCACAGATTATGCTCTTTTCAATTGTAAAAAAAGTGAAAAAATACCTGGGTCGACAAACGACTCATTTGCTTGATCGCATCACATTTGTGGATTAATGACTTACCAAAAGGATTATCTACTAAACTACAAATGAGAGAGATATCGTGAATGATAAAGTAATGCATGAAAATAATTTGTCCTTAGACTGGCACACCGTGAGGAAGGTGAAGATTGGTCTACCAGTGTCACATGATCCACACAGCTTTGAACAAATTCAGTGGCGGGTAGGTTCTACAATAAACAATACCCAGTTCTTATATATAGTGCGATCTACGGACATCTTATTGTGCTGATCATGTCTAAAGGTATCGTACACGTTTGGTAATGACTCAAAACAAATATTAGCATAAAAACTTGCTTGGTAACAAGCAACGGAGAGCTGTTGATAGTATAAAACATTGTAGGAAACGACTTCCTCTGAAGTAACGTAGTTTTGAGAAAGAGGTAATTTCTCACTAAAATAATAGAAACTTCTTGCATGAAGTTTTTATTCCTATCTGAAAGCTCACAAATTTGTCATCAAGGGTGTTTTTTCTTTCATCATTTTCTTGCAACTTCGATGACCAATTGAGCCCAAATTTTCACAGGCTTGTTATTTTATGCATATGTTGGGATACACCAAGTGAGAACACTGGTCTTTGACAATTACCAAACGTGTACAGTGCCTTGAAGATAGGTATACTAGGGTTTTAAATTAGGAGACTCATTGACTTAGCACCGTGTAAGAGTTTACAATGTGCTGTGGCCCAATCAGCGCCCAATTTCATAGAGCAAATTAAGCTGAAAACAATTTTCCGCTAATCAGAAATGAGCGCTGATTAGCTGAAAATTTGCATGCCTGAAGTTTGTAACTCAAATAGGCCTCTGCTGCTTCTGTGGTGTGCATGGATATTTGCACACAAGAAGGGAAGTAACAGGCAACTTGCATAAATTGCTTAAAACTTAACAAAACAATTCTCCATTGCATCTTTGCAGACCATGACTGTAAGTCCAAGCAAACAAACAAGATCGGAAGTGCAGAGAGAAATAGAGAAGTTCACAAAGGACCTAAAGAGCAGGGTGAGTAAATAATGCATGATTGGTTTTGTTGTAGCATCACGGGGATGAGAAAATGTAGACTTTTATTGGGATAGAGGCAATACATTGCGCCCTCTACAGTTTACCCCCTCAGAGGCTATTTTTCCCCAAAAGGGTCAACTGGTGATGTATGTCCAGAAATAGTTCAGATATTTTTTGTATTTTACTCATATACAAAAAACATGTATTAAAATGTAAACTTCACGGAGGCAATCACCTCCGTTCCCCTTCGCCATTGCCTTGGTGCCCCTTGAAATGTGCTGGTACAAATAGTAGTTTCCTTCATAGAGATGTCCCTTGCCAAGGAAAAAAATGCCTTCTGATTCTGGTTCAGGTTGTGTCAGTCAAATTCATGACTGAATATCAAACTAACTTTGTGCCAGGGAACACCAGGTCCGGGGCAAACCCCTTCTATTAATGATAAGTGTACTGGGTTCGGCTTGATGTCCCATCCAAAAGGACAAAGCAACAGGGGTCAAGCGTCTTTCTTAAGGACACAAGTGTCATGGCCGAGAATCTCGAACCCACACTCTGCATGATCAGAAACACCAGAGCTTGAGTCCGGTGCATGCACAGGACTGCTCGGCCACGACACGCGATACCCTTGCAAGAACGTAGGTAACTTTTTTTGTACTAAACAAAAAAATAAATGATATAATAAGCTCAAGAAATGATTGCATTTCAACACACAGTTCAAATGGTCGTCAAGCTACTCCAGCTACCAGTTTGTGAAAGAAAACACACGAACCAACTACGAGCCGACATCGCCGAGGAAATCCATCTCGTCATCAACGACGACCAAGACTCCAAGAAAAGATTCTCATGCGTCTGGGAGTACTAAGGAAACTACACCTTTGTCACCGCTGGCAGTCAGGGCATGGGATAGCAGTGATGAGGAGGCAGAGGGGCTCAGTCCGACCCTTGCTAAGAAAGGCGCATCGGAAGATTATCAGATCAGGGTTTGAGGAAGTAGATTCAGCCGTTGCCCAAAACAAAATAGACGTTTACGGTATCAGAAATGTTTTTTTTAGGAATTTAGCCGGCTTTCCCGCTGTCTGAAATCTGAAACCCTACAAGGTGTTATTAAAACTATACATAAAAATGCTGTACAATCTTTAATATAAACCAGACTATTTAATTAAGTGAATTTAGAGAGTAGAGATTGTTGATGTAAATAATAGCCACTTTTGCGCCTATTTGGCTGCCGGTGCTGCATACTCCTCATGAACAGTGATAGTACATCATAATAGTGTGAGCTGCTTTGATACCATGGGTTTAAAAAGTGCCTTACAAATGCCTAATTTTCATACTATTATGAATGGATCGCCACATCATTTTGCATTGAAGTATAAGACGTCCTTAGCCCCACCCTAGCCATAGCTGTAGCCGCCAATTCGAATACGACTGAAAAAGTTAAAACGTTTGGTAATGACTCTGAAAATTTATGGCAATAAAAACTTACTTGGTAAGAAGTACAGCAGCTTTGGATAGTATAAAGCATTTTGAAAGACTTTTTACTTCAAAGTACTGCGGTCATGGAAAAATAGATCACTTTTTATCCCCAAAATATTTTGAATATTTTTACGGTAACACTTCTCAGAGTGTGTATTCCAATGCAGATTATTCTTCCTGCGTGGACAAAACCGCTCCAGATTTTCGGCAATATCTCAAAAACGCTACCGCCTTTTGAAATGAAATTTTCACAGGTTAGTTTATGGTATATATCTATAACTATATAGGTTTGAAACAAACAAAAGGCTCCAATTACCAAACGTGTACGATGCCTTTAAGTATCATTTTCAAAACGGCCAGGCAAAATAGCTGCTTAAAACAGTTATGCAAACATGCAGCCAATTTGCACCATAGATCCGGTTGTTATATTTTTAACCTTCAAGGAACCTTTTTTGGTTTCATAACTGTCTGTTTTTCTTGGAATGATTGGTCTTAAAAAGATTAGATATTTTTCTTCCTTTTATTGTAGTACATGTACATTGAGATTTCTCTTTTAAATTCCATTTTAAGCAATAAGTTAATATTGTGTGTGATAACAAAGTGCCTTCACTCGATAAAGAAACCCAAGAAGACTGCAGTAGTTTTGTCAACACTTTATAATAAATTTTTTTTATGAGAATGTTTTAATTATACGACAATAAATCATTTTAAACTTTAATGATTCACAAGGAGCTGATTATTTATTTTTCTGTATAGACCGTGCAAGTCTCGCGCGTACTCGAACATTTTGGGACCATTTTGGTCCCACATACATTGCTTAACCCGTCAAGGAAACACACTCATGCACTTTAACGGATCCCAATGTTCAAATACGCATAAGACTTGAACAGTCTATTCCCATAAAACCTTTGATAAACCTCTATTGTCAAACATGGTGGGGTAACTTTCCACTTTTCTTTTTTTGGTGCACCTTGTTCTTTCCCTAGTCCTCTCAAACAAGAAAAGTACAAAAAGGAACAGTGAATCTGCAGGACCGTGCTGTGAGAGGTGCGTTCAACCCCAGCAATTGTGTGCGCGACCGCCAAAGAAAATGTGCGTCACGCTAACAACTTTGATCGAAGCGCGCTGTATTTAAATGCTGTACGCAGAATTACATCAATCTGCGGTCTAATAATTTTGCACTATCTATAATAATATTATTGTGTGTGTTCGTCAATGTTTTGTCGATTTCATAGAGCTAATTAAGCAAAAAATGTTGCTTAACAATACCCCTTGAAGAGAATGGAAGACCCAAAAGAATAGAGGAGAGATTTTTGTTTCGAGGTATGGAGAATTTAAAAAATAATCAATACTACCCATTCGGTAATGAACACATCTTATGGGTGACTGGGATGTAGTTAACACTGTTTTTTTAAAGGGTAGTGAAAAATTAAAAGTTGATCAATTTAGGGCCTAAAGTTAATTATTTTTATGGTTTTCATTTTGCAAAGATGCCAAAAACTTCCAAATCGTCATTATTACAATGACAATCTGTTTGGATACTTTCTTTTTTCTTCTTGTTGAATATAAACTGGGGTGTGGTTTATATTTCATCAGTTTGCTAGTGCTCCCCACTCTACGCCAGCCCCGCCCACCCACCCAGTATAGTCTGTTCCCTATATGTGGGCATTGTTGTTGAGTAGTATTTACACCCAAGAAGTCTAGGGAAAAGACCAGATTCTGATCTTGACTTAACATGTGTAATGTTAGTGTACTGTAGGTGAGTGATCAGACTATTATCTTTTCCTTCGAGCCTCTGTTTGGTTTCATTGAGTCGTATAGAAGTAAATCAAGATTGCTGTACCGTGATACAGGTCAATTAAGAGCCAATTTATTATGTTCACATTTGAACTTGTCACTGTGCTTGTCAACTTTTTTACAAACTTAAATTTACCTCATACTATCAATAGGAAACTCTAGTATTTTTTTAAGACCTTACAAGAACAAAGCATCAGTTCAAAAACATTACACAACGATTACACACATATTTCACTTAAATGTATTTTTATTGCCTAACAGAATAACAATAAACTTCTCTGATCTTGATAGATTAAAGGCATCGTACACGTTTGGTAATGACTCTCTGATAATTAATGGCAATAAAAACTTACTTGGTAAGAAGTACAGCAGCTTTGGATAGTATAATGCATTTTGAGAAACTTTTCACTTCGAAGTACTGCGGTTATGGAAAAATATACTATTTTTTATCACCCAAAACATTTGAATCTTAACGCTTCTCAGAGTGTGTATTCCAATGCAGATTATTCTTCCTGCTTGGAAATAACCGCTCCAAATTTTCGGCAATATCTCAAAAACGCTACCACCTCTTGAAATGAAATATTCACAGGTTAGTTTTATGGTAGATTTCTACAACTATAGATTTGAAACAATAGGCTCCAATTATCAAACGTGTACGATGCCTTTAATAGCTTTGAGTGTGTAGCTAGTTCGACAGCTCTTTACAGTTGCAGGCCTGAAATTACACAAAGGCCATGGCCTCTGTTGCCCTGGTATTGGCCTTGGTGCCCCCTCCAAAAGTTTTTCTAATGGACTTTTTAAGATTTGCCCTTTGCAAAATGAAAATGGCCTTGCTCTCTCAAAGATGAAATTCCAGGCTTCAGTGGACCACTTCACGTCGGATGACGTGTATATCTGCCAAATTTTTTTAGACTAGCCTACGGCAGATGGTTTAATTATGACGAACGGAAGAACTTCAGAGTGCCTTCAATTTTTTGCTGGCAGCCGAACAGCTGACTTGAATATCCAACCAGGCATTCCATTGTGCAGCAGACTTCCTCATCACCAAGCGGTTAAGAGCACCGGACTCAAGTTCTGGTGTTTCTGATCAGCAGAGTGTGGGTTCGAGTCCAAGTTTTGACACTTGTGTCCTTGAGCAAGATACTTTACCATAATTGCTTTGTCCTTCACAGCGACATTAAGCTGTAGGTCCCCTGTATCAGGATTGGCAGTGCACGTAAAAGAACCCAGAACACTTATTGTGAAAGAGCAGGGGTTAACCCCGGTGTTTTGACCAGGTTGACATAGCAAGCACCCTTGTTTACAGGTTTCCTCAGGCTTGTGAGCTACAGTGATTAAGTTCACTTATGAGGCATCCTTGGTTTCATTACCAGAAATATATAAGAATAATAATAATCAGCAGTTCAGCCAGTGCAGGCTCCTTGGCATTTCAATAAAATGAGACACGGGTGACATCTGTGGTTGATTGGAGACGCATAGTAGTTCCAAGCACAGTCTCGAGGTAAAAATGTCCACGCTCTGAGAGTGTCTGATAACCTAGACGACCGTAGATCACAAGAGCTCCTTGGGTATTTCTTTCTTTATATATCTCTGCGTGTTGTGGTACTGTGTGTGCTGTGGACAAGTTAAAAGATAGGAGAGGACATTGGTGGAAATGATTATCAATATTTAACACTAGCAATATCCTGGGCCGATCAAATCGGCCCAATTTTGGGACTGTGTATTGGCATGGCCGATTAAACAGGCAATATATATTGCATTTGTATTGCTTAGGGACCATGGATAAATTATGTCACGGGCACAGCTGCAATCCTTTGCGTGCAAGCTTAAACAAAAGAAAACCCGCCCTGTATCAGGCATAGGAACGCATTGTCCAGTCTTCAGGTGGGCTACTCTCGCGACCAACAATATAGATTTTGATAATGAGGAAACCTATTAATCACTGGATTGCAAATCCAATGGTTGCACGGGGCAGTGCAGGAATGACTCCGTGCAGCCACGCGTGCAGCCACGTGTGCGGACGCGTTTATCCATGGTCCCTTACAATACACCATGTGACCTTAAAATGACCTCTGTGACATTTCAAGTTGTGACCAAATTAAAGTTTTGGAAGTCAGAATTTAATAATGTGAATGCCTTTGACTGCAGTCGGTGTGTCTAGAAAATACAGTAATTTACAGCTTAAGATGCATGGCATTACACAAAACAGCACACTGCTGTGGTTAGGAAACACAAAGGGGACCCTTCAGTGATAAAAATAGTTATTTTAATCATACTATCCCTGGAAAATTATATATAAATGTCAATGTTTTTCTTTTTTGACATTTTTCAGCGAGTTGACCAACCATTTAAAACCATTGAACTACACGGGTTGTCAAGGTCGTATATGGCGGCACAAAATGTGCTCAGAACTGACTGTGTACATGTCTATACTGTGTAGATGCATTCACCACATGATATCATATTGCAGCCTGGCACAGTGTATCTATCATTCAAAACCACAGTGGGTAATATTGATTGGTCAGACAGTAGGAGGGTTGACTGTGTACTCTGTAGATGCATTCACCACTTGATATCATAAATGTAGGCTGGCATAGTGTATCTATCATTCAAGACGACAGTGGATGATATTGATTGGTCAGACAGTAGGAGGGTTGACTTTGCACCGTGTAGATGCATTCACCACTTGAAATCATAATTGCAGGCTGGCATAGTGTATCTATCATTCAAGACGACAGTGGATGATATTGATTGGTCAGACAGTAGGAGGGTTGACTTTGTACTTTGTAGATGCATTCACCACTTGATATCATATTGCAGGCTGGCAAAGTGTATCTATCATTCAAGACCACGGTGGATAATATTGATTGGTCAGACAGTAGGAGGGTTGACTTTGTACTGTGTAGATGCATTCACCACTTGATATCATATTGCAGGCTGGCAAAGTGTATCTATCATTCAAAACCAAAGAGGATGATATTGAATGATCAGACAGTGGGAGGGTTAATAATGGGATATTTACCGGTTCTACTTTGAGCGTAACTCCTTCTGGTAGATTCACTTGGAGTAATTCAAGAAAAATGGGTGCTATCGTCCCTTGAAGTTCTTGTAACTAAACAAATAATCGCAGAAATAGAATTAATGAAGACGATACAAAGCAATGATTAGCATTTGCCTAACGTGGCTTTGTCGAAACATTAAGAACAAACCACCAGGCTCCTTTCAGAGCCACCAATTCTTTGATGAGATGATTATGGTCTATTCAAAATCAAAATTATATATATATTTGTAGTATGCCATGACCAAGCTGTCTAATGTTTCAAACTCAAGTTTCAAACTCAGGTTAAACTTGCCGAGTAGTACTATGGTGGCCAAGTAGTACTCGAGTATGAGTACTGAGTAAGAGTATTACAACACTATTTTTACCTGTATGACTCTTTCATGGGTTCTCATTGTGAAGTCCCTGGGCTTCATATCATCCTTGAGGCCCGGAGTCTGAATGGTGTGTACCAAAGTCCTCTTGGTGGGCATTGCATAGCTGAAAAATATTAGACATGCACAATTATTTAGTGGCGTGTCGTGGCCGAGCGGATAAGAACACCGAACTCAAGCTCTGGTGTTTCTGATCAGCAGAGTGTGGGTTCGAATCCCAGTCATGACACTTGTGTCCTTAAGCAAGACACTTAACCACATGCTTCGTCCTTCGGATGGAATGTTAAGCCGTAGGTCCCCTGTGTTGTGTAATGCACGCAAAAGAACCCAGTGCACTTATCGTAAAGAGAAGGGGTTCGCCCTGGTGTTCCTGGTTTGATCGGCAGCATATTGCGCCACAGCACCTTGTAAACCATTACATGGTGCTATGTAAAGGAATAGGTCTCATACTTCAAAAATGTAGCCCCGCATACCTCGCGGGAAAAACTTACTGTTTGTCTGTTCAAGCGCCTTGAGTACCTTATTGGTAGATACGTGCGCTATATAAGACTATATTATTATTATTATTAATTATAATGTTATTCTTTTGGTCTACCAAGGGCCCAATTTCATAGAGCTGCTTAAAGCACAACAAGTAGCTAAGCACTCAAAATCATGCTTATCAGAATAAGGTTACCAGCCAAAATCCAATGTCACATGTACCATCTGTGACTGGTATCCTGTTTATTTTTGCTTAACAGAAAATGGTTTCCTGCTCAAGCAGCTGTATGAAATTAGGCCCTATGGTGATGTAATTCCACTGTAAGCCACGCCCACTTCACACAAACTGGCACCACTGATTACCAGAAGCCCATAGGAGTTGCATTGAGCCTAGTTTTTCTTTGATGATTTATGCAAGAAAAGTTTTAGAAATGGACAGGGCTTTTACGTTCTTCAAAGACTAAAGGTCTTCTCAGAATTAAATTTTTCTGTCATAGGAAATGCTCTTGAATGATGAAGTTGGCGATTTTTTTTGTAAAATTACACACAACTGTCTGCCAGCTTTGGAACCAGAAGTAGGAACTTTGGACATGCAGCAGATACGAATGCGTGTGACGCAATGACTTACAAACATAATATTTTGTTTTGACCAAAATGGACCAATTTTGACCAATATTTTGTAAGACTTAAAACCCCACACTTTCTTGAAAGAGAAAATTAATCCTGATGCATTTCATGACAACGTTTGTTGTCTTTACTTGGTTTAGTTATGTGCTGGTCACTGCAAAGCGATGCTCAAGAAATGGGGCTATCTGAACAACTAGGCTAGTAGAGCAGAATGCACTACCTTCCCAACTTTTTACGAAGTAATGGTCAAGTGCCTTGCTCAAGGGCACAAGTGTCATGACCGGGATTCGAACCCACACTCTGCTGCTGACAACAACAGAGCTTGGGTCCGGTGAACTAGACTACTCGGCCAAGACACAACATCTAACGTGTGTGGACGTGATGAGAAGAAGAAGTCATAGTTTCATAGTGACAATGATAATCGCAACAAGGAAAATTGCTCCGGGTGTGAAATTAATCCTGCAGGTGGGCATGGAAAAATTTGATAAATCATTGAAGTGGTTGTTAAGATTGGACTAGTTCCATCTATAATGGAGAAGATTGTAACTTTTTTTTGTTTTACCTGTCAAATATCATGAGATCCATGTTCTTAGCCAGGTTGTGTGTGTACTGAGCGTAGTGCTCTACGGCCGAACAATCATACCCCTGAATGAAGAAGTTCATGATCTCATGGACTCTAGAGTCACTGGGTTCAGGAATAACCTGGTCAGGTATCTGCTGCACTTTGAGCTGAACGAGGAAAAAGTAATCAAGTTGTGTCAGTATCTTAATACACAGTACTAGTTTTTATACTTAATTTATCAAATAAAATCTTCAAGACCAAATGGAGCTTGCTTTAAAACGACAGTTTTCAAATTTATTTATTAGAAAATATATGAGGCAACAATACTGTAAACAAATATTAGTATAATATAATAGTAGTAATCATTATTTATTTATTCATATTGCGAAGGGCTCTTGGTAAAGATCAGTTCAGATGCACGTTACAATAGTAACAATACAATTATTTTAACATATTTACCAACATACATGAGAAATGAACAGGGGTCGTCAAAATTGTGAAACCTTTTCAAAGGTCGTACGGAGAGTGCTGGTTTTGAAGCTTTTTCACTAGTCCATATCATATTTAACACCGAACAAGCCAGCCGGCCCACTTAGAGAGAATTTTGACAGGTCCTTAATGTGCTTTAATTTCAACTAGCATTTGGCCTGGGGACCACTGTTAAGGGAGAACGCTGGTGACACCATCACAGACAGGGGTAGTTGGATTAATTAACAATTAGAAACTTACGTCTTCAATTTCATCATCATAGTTACTTAACTGACGAGCAGGATGAACCACTGCTAGTAACCTGGTACTCCTGTAGAAATCAAACGTTTATTGGCATTCAGTGCACGTCCTAATACAGGTTAAGCGTTAGCCTGCAACAGCTAGATGTATTATAGTTAAAATTTATAGGTAGGCGTGAATACTACCTCAATATTTGTCTACCATTTGCACGCACCACCTAACTTAACGCGGAAAAGTTTCCGCAGCATGCCTCCATCTGAACTTATTTTTTATATATATTTGGATATATATTTTTTTTCTGTTTTCCATTTGGAGATAGGTGGAAAACAGGAACAAACAAAAAAAATAAAAAAAAAACAAAAAAATAAAAAATAAAAAAATAAGTTGGAGGCATGCTGCGGAAACTTTTCCCTACAGCAGACACTACAGAACACTGGGATGTGGTGTGGATGTGTTGTACATGTTGCGTATTGTTAAATTATGTTTGTTATCTGGTTATTAAATTAAATGTTCCTTTAAAAAATCGTTACTAAATTTAATCACACAGTTTCAAAATTGCAAAAGTTTGATAATATAAACTTACCTAAGTTTGTTGTACACTTTCCTGCTAAATAAACTTCTAAACACCGTGTGTTTCAACATAGTTTTTGCAATAAAGTGAGCAGGATAACCTAAGACAAAAATGTAATGTTCTGCTCTGCATGCAAAGGCAGGGTCTCTCATTTTAGTCTGTGACCTGGACCGATACACATTTAATTGATCATGATGGAAGTCTAGGTGTTAGTCATTAAAATAAACACAAAATTTGTCAAGAGAGGGCGACATTTCAACATGGCGCTCTCCATGTGATTGTGAAGGTGAAAAAAAACGAAATTGCAGCATGTTGTAACTTGTAGAGCCATCACAGACCTATATCAATCATAGGATTGCTGCAATATAGATTCATCCTGAACCATCTGATGTTAAAATACTAACTCCTGGCGTCGATTAGGTAAGCTTTTAAAAATAAAAGCTATTGCTCCCTAATTTAGGTCCAAACCAAAGTAAATTCAAATGAATCAAAGTAACCATGATCGTCCACCATGCCATATCATCGGTTTGTTTACTTTTTGTTAGTGTTCAAAATCAGCATGATCAGTGCTGCTGACCGTATCATAAGTATGTTTTGTTTCTAGAGCGGTCTAGAGCTAGCTGCAACGCCCCTTCTCTTTGTCATTGCCTTGATTGATGCCTCTTGAAATTGTCAAGTAGAATATAATTGTTGATATAATTTGATAGTTAATATATATATATATAGAGTAGAGGTGCCCTTTTTTTACTCCTAGAACTATGAGGTTCATTACGCTATCGGAATGAACCTCATAGTTCTAGGAGTACCCTTTTTCTAAAATGTTAAACTTTAATTTAATACCTTTATTTAAAACAAAACCTTTTTCCCTTACACACTTTGCTAACAACACAAGTACATGGATCCAAAACCGTGACAAGGCTAACGAATGTTAAAGGGATGAGAGCATTAATTTAAAAAAAACCTTACTAGAAATAACAAAGAAGGAAATTTTAAGTCAATGGAATGTCTGGTTAGTTTAATTAGCTTGTTTTTGGCCACTGCGCTCAATCAATACTAGTTTTACGGGCAAGATGCTATTATTATTCTATTCTTTCCTCCATAATCCGACCGCAGCCTTTTTGCTTGTTTATTACCAGAAATATATCTTATTTGGGCATTATTTTGGTAAATAAGATACAATTCATATTTTTCCAATTTTACAATAGTTTTAAACCCAATTTGACAGTTTATTACATTTTGTTACCAATTCAAGAAATGGATGAGCAGAGTGAACTGGAGAAGCTGCGAGGTGAGCTTGCTGAAGCTCACAAAGAAATTGATGTACTGAAGAGAAGATTGTGTGAACAAGACAGTCCAAAAACAAGTAAAAGACCATTTGAGGGAGTAAGTACTGATTCCTGGGCCGGGATCCTCTGCACTGTTTACTTTCTAAAGTGGGTGGTTCCAGCAGTTACCTGGTTCTAGCGTATCCCAAGTTTGGAACCAGCATTGCAGTTCCACTTGTTTGTAGTACCAAGTACCTACTATCGTTTCTGATTTTTTCTGGTACCAGTTCCAATAAGTAGTGAGTTCGGGTGCAGGATTCAGAGCAGAGTACCAACTCTTTCCAGTATACAGAGCTCTCTGTGGTGCCACAATACACCTGTCGAATTTCAATCACATCGCCAGCCGTAAGCAAGTGGCCCGTGCGTCTGGTATCTTGGCTGAGTGAACGAATATAGATGATTTCCAATGCAGTGAGTTTTTTGAAGAGTAAACTAATTCACATCTGCAATCCTGCACTATCCTCCACTCTATGGTCACTTAACACCAAAATGTTTGGACTTGGATAAGATAGGTATGCCTGGCCCAGTGATAAGCAATTGTTACTTGAGCCTACAGTCCTCAATCCTCCACAATTAGACAACTTCCTGAAGAGGATTTTGGAGGATTTGGCAGGTTCAAGGTTAATGCAATTTTTTTATGCTCAGGAAGATGTCTGTAGCCTTGACACTTTTACCAAAGGAGAAAGACATTTTGATATATTCAACAGATAACATAACAGGGAAATGATTTTCAAATTCAGAATATAAAGTAAGAAGATTTACCTGTTTTCTTTCAGAACTTTCTAATTCATTGTTTTAAATTTGTAGGCCTAATGCACTTCTTGTTAAAATGATATATTTTGCAAATAATAGTTAATGGCCTAAAGGTTCGACCCTGCTAGGGTCAAAACTTCAGGCCACTAACTATTTTGTTTTCTTCATTTATACCAAAGGTCCTTTTGGTTGGTAAGCAGTTTGCAACAGATAATTATATTTTCTCAGTTTTCTATTTTCTTACGGTGCAGGGAGATGATGTGGAACATAAGTTGCCTGAATCTGAATTCCTGACAAAAAAGAAGAAGCTTGACAACACTAGCATCGAGCGATACAGTCGTCAGCTCATCCTCTCTGAAATTGGTGTTAAAGGTGAAATTGTTTTCATTGGTGGTTGCTATGGAAACTGAAAAACATGAAGTACTAGTCTCCAGTTTGTAAATGTAACAAAATTTCGTCACAAGCCAAGCCTGCTTCACACAAAATGGCTCTAACAAAAGGACAAAATAATGAGCACTTTAAAGGGACTCGTTGCCTTGGATCGGGCGAGTTGGTCTATGAAAAGCATTTGAAACCGTTTGTTATGAAATGCATATGGTTAGAATGATGTTTTAAAAGTAGAATATAATGATCCACACAAATATGCCTCGAAATTGCAAGGTTTTCCTTTTATATCGAGAACTAACACGGCCCGCCATTTTGTAGAGTCAAATTTTTGACTCCACAAAGTGGCGGACCGTGTTAGTTTACAAAGTAAAAGGAAAACCACGCAATTTCGAGGCATACTTGTGTGGATCATTATATTCTACTTTTAAAACATCTTCCTAACCATATGCATTTTCTAACAAACGGTAACAAACGCTTTTCATAGACCAACTCGCCCGATCCAAGGCAACGTGTCCCTTTAAAGGTGCATATTGCCTTCAAATCTGTCAAAATTTTGCTGTTTGGAATTGTTGCTTATCCTTTTTAAGAGTTGTTCATTCACAGTGTGTTGTAATTAGTGAGAAGTGATTAAAAAAACATAAGTCCGACTCATGAAATACAACCAGCGGAACATGCGGTCCGCCATTTTGTGGAGTAAAAAATTTGGTTCCACAAAATAGCGGATCGTTTGCTGTCATGAAATCACACAAAAACTACACAATTTAAAGGGATATTTATGTGAATCATTATATTCTACTTTTAAAATATCTCTCCAACCATATTCATTTCATACAAACGCTTTTTATAGCCCAAAGAGCCTAATCCAAAGGCAATGTGCCCCTTTAAGATACTCATCTGGGAGATATGAAGCACTATACATAAGAACTGCATAGTGATAGTGTTATTGTTATTAAATATTTGATAATTTCAGGTCAGCTGAGGTTATGCAACAGTTCCGTTCTGATTGTTGGTGCAGGGGGACTAGGATGTCCTGCAGCTGTCTACTTGGCTGCAGCAGGGATAGGTATGCTGCCACTAGCGATAGTTTCATTTGAAGTACAATATTCAAGAAAACAGGGATTTTATTTCTTCAGTTTTGCAGATTTACTTGGATCTTTCCTCATTCTTACAAAATCCAACACCATTTTGTAACTCAACACTCAAACTGTTGGACTCTGATTATGGTGGTATGCCTGCTCCCGTGTAAATCATAATCAGTTTAATATAATACTAGTGCAGCCCTCAGTCCAACAGAATCAAACAAAACACACATTTGGAAGTAAATTATTGTTACCGGTATATATTTCTGGTAATGAAACCAAGGATGCCTCACAAGTGAAACTTAATCACTGTAGCTCGCAAGCCTGAGGAAACCTGTAAACAAGGGTGCTTGTTATGTGAACAAGAAACACCGGGTTAACCCCTTAACTTCCACGAACAGTGTTCCGTGTTCTTTTATGTGCACAACCAATCCTAGTACAGGGGACCTACGGCTTAATGTCCCATACGAAGGAAAAAGCAATAATGGTTAAGTGTCGTGCTTAAGGACACAAGTGTCAGACCAGGACTCAAATCCACACTCTGCTGATTAGAAACACCAGAGCTTAAGTCTTGTGCTCTTAACCACTTGGCCACGACACGCCACAAATCAGGAGATAATGAGCTGTTTGAAGGTAGTTCTTGAAGAAGCCCATGGAAGGTTTGAATTTTATTGGCTGGTCAAGTTTATCGCAAAGACTGGGACCAGAGTATCGAAGAGTGGTCTTGGAATATGATGTGTGTACGATTAGTATAAACAGATAGTTAAGTGACTTTACTGTGACAATAGTTCATGCTGTTCAAAGAAAGACCAAAATGTTTGAGGTAGGGGGTTATTAGTTTTTAAGTTAACACAAAAATGCCAAGTTGAGGCTCGTTGAAATCAGAGATGTCCAAATGGAAAAGTGCCCATATGTACGTGGCACGCACAACTCTCTGCCAATGATAGGTCATTCTGTGACCTCAGTGAGGGCGCTGTTTGAACTTGTGACACCACATGCAAGGGGTCGAATACTAATTGACCAACATGTAAATGTTAATACTGACAATTTGAATGTTTGATATGCAGGCCAACTTGGTATAGTGGACTATGATGAGGTAGAGTTGGGTAACCTCCATCGGCAGATTCTTCACACGGAGGATAGAATCGGAAAGTCTAAATCACAATCAATCTCTGCAAGTGTTTCAAGGTATCCATCTCAGACTCTGTGTATCTTTATCGTCTCTTGGTCAGTCCATGATACAGTGTTACCCTACTGGGATGGGCACACTTTTATTTGAGTCCTCAATAGACTGTGCAAGCTCTCATGTATATTCCAACTGATGTAGAGAGTAGAGCCATAGCTCAAAGTGCTTCAATGAGAGTGGTAAACTGGAGAAGCCACCAGCTGTGCTCAATTGCAATGGAATTTGGGCCACTGTTGGAAGAGATAAGGTTCTCAACCTTGGTCTGTTTCTGCAGTGGCAATCTGCAGAACTGATTAATCACACATTTAAATACAATGACAGGAAAGTGTGGCATGGGTTACTTCACCGATGTGTGCATAGCATATTTTGAGGCATCTTGGAGTTTGCACCTATAGGAGGGTCAGTGAAGAGATCTACCATTTCTTTGTTTTTTTGCTCAGATTAAATTCATCGGTTGGCTGCATACCTCACCACATGCAGCTAGACAGCAGCAATGCAATGGATGTCATAAAGAAATATCCTTTAAATACTTGAAAATATAAGATTTTGCTTTCTGCGTGATAATCGGCCATTTTGGAAACCACGGCTTTGTCTGCCTGTTTGAAGCCCCTTAAGGACGGCACACGTTTTCTAAATAACCGACGGAGCCCAAGACCTAGCCATGGTTTCAAAAACAGCCAAGTTGTGTAAATTCTTACAGACAAGAAAAACACATCAGATAACAATTTGGTTCACTGTCACTGTCAGCTTATTCCCCCATGAACATGATGAAAAGAACAAAGCAATTTGGGCTTAAGTGTCTTGCTGGAAGACACAAGAGCCACTGGGTCAAACCCCACCATCTGTGCACAGCAGATTGGAGCGTCGTGGCTGAGCCATCTATATAGGCATAGGACTCGAGTTTTGGTGTTGTCAGAGTGTCGGTTTGAGTCCCGGTCTTGACACTTGGTGTCCTTGAGCAAGACACTTAACAATTATTGCTTTGTCCTTTGGATTGGACGTAAAGCCCTAAGTCCCATGTGTTGTGTAATACACGATAACCCTTGCAGTGTCCCAGGCTGATTAAAATCGACGCTATTTATAAACGCATTTGTATTGGTTACAACACACCACATGAACTTAAAATGACCTTTTTGAAAGCTCAAATTCTGACAACAACAACAACAAATAGTCTGGTTCCTTTCTTGTACAATGATTATAGTGTTCATTACTGTTGTTGGATACAAGGCACATGACCAAGATGGTGGCAGCATGATAATGGTCTGTTGGGTCAATACATGCAAAAAGTAGTAATGTCCACACAGAGTCTTTCTCAAGGGCTAAATCTTTTACAGAACAACCTTAACGCCCCCTGTCAGCTCACGTATGACATAGTGCTCGACTGCACTGACAACGTGGCGACTCGATATCTCCTAAACGATGCCTGTGTCTTAGCAGGGAAGCCGCTGGTCTCTGGGAGTGCGCTCAGATTTGAAGGACAGGTACCAGACTCTCTCAGATAGTTTTACAATTCGATCATCCAACACATGGTACTTCTGTAATTTTGAAAACTTAATGGATGGATCCGTTTATATTGACAAAGATATTGTCAAAATAGGGAGGTCGCCTACACAGGGCTAGATAGCTCAGTTGGTAGAGCGTCGGCACGTTAATCCGGAGGTTGCAGGTTTCAGGTCCCACTGTAGTCAATTTTTCTTTGTTCAACCCAACATTATAGCATTTGCCTAATGACAGTGTTCGTGTGGGATGGATATCTGCATCATCTTAGACTTGGATTCAAGCCTGATGTCTGCATCAGCCACGCAAAATGCCATATGCCTCCATTGGCTAGCACACGCCCTAATTCACAATTTATCAACCTTCTGTTGACAAAGACCAAACGATGACCCTGCCTTTAAACATTGAGCTGGCGTGTCGTGGCTGAGCGGTCAAGCGCACTTTGCACAAGCTCTGGTGTTTCTGATCAGCAGAACATGGGTTCGAGTCCCAGTCTTGACACTTGTGGCCTTAAGCAACCACTTAACCATTATTGCTTGTCCTTCAGGTGGGACGTAAAGCCGTTGTTCTCGTATGTTGTATAATGCACTTAAAAGAACCCAGCTACATTTATCGCTAAGAGAAGGGGTTTGCCTCGGTTTTTCTGGCAATGTACCTTGTAAACCTGAAAAGGTTTTACATAAATAGGTCTCATAATTCAAAAACTTCAATAACCTTAAGCACTTTGAGATGCCCGTAGATATAGCGTTTAAAAATAACTAGTGATTCTTTATTTGCCATATTTTTTCTTTATGTGTTAGCTGACAGTTTATAACTACAATGGTGGTCCATGCTACAGATGTCTATATCCCAAGCCCCCTCCGCCAGAAACAGTCACCAACTGCTCATCCGGTGGAGTCCTGGGAGTAGGTAAAACAATGTTGTCACTCTGGGGCCGTAATGTTCATGGGCCGGTAAAATATACCTTGTAAGCAGTCGTCTTCTATCCAGTAAGCACTGAGTGGCCCTTTAGTACAGTTCCCATTTCATAAACACTGCTTACTGTAGGCAAAGCAAAAGGCACGCTAGCTTGCCAGCGGCTCTAGTTAAGCAGGTGAGTGATGCAACAAAGCCATTGTGAATGCGCACACACGCTGTCAAATCTTCTCGATCATATATGGAGCACACTTTTGCTTATAGTAAGCACAAAACTTTGCTTATTGGTAATTTTCTATAAGTGTACTGGGTTCTTTTACACGCATTACACAACACACTGGACCTACGGCTTTATGTCCAATCCGAAGGACAAAGCAATTATGTCTTGCTCTAGGACACAAGTGCCATGACCGGTACCCGAACCGACACTCTGACAACACCAGTGCACGAGACCGCTTGACCAGCAGCTGATTTCACGAAATTTTACGCAACTGCATAAGTCCACTTGCGCAACATTTATTGCATAAGTTGTGCACCACTTATACAAGAAATCTTGCAGAAGTGGACTTACGCAGTCGCGTAAAGTTTCGTGAAATTGGCTGCTGGACTCTCCATGACCACATTGTTATTTAACAGTCATTTTTCTGATCTTTCTTTCACAGTCCCGGGAATCATTGGTTGCTTCCAGGCGTTAGAGGCCGTGAAAATTGCTGCTGGAATAGAAGGTATGATCTTCATATTTTGGGAACCGTTTTCTAGACCATTTTTTTTTTCAAATTTCCATTTCTTTAAAAATACACCATTATTCTTTAACCTGCCCCGTAACATGAACAGATATGTGTAAATGCAATGCATTTCAAGCTGTAAATTACTGCTTTTTTTTATTCAATTTCAAATACAAGTTATAGAAAAAATGACTGCAGTCAAGGCATACACAAGTTCAAAGCTGACTTTATTTTTGTCACAACTTGAACTTTCACGATGGCCAATTTAAGATCACATGGTGTGTTGTAACCAATACAAATGTGTTATAATGGAATTTAATCGGCCCTGTCACTATACAGACTGAAAATCGGGCCCAACCGCTGCTAGGGTTAAGAAAGGTTTGATGTGTGCCCTTGTTTTGTAAAATTCAGAAAAATAGAATTAGCTGTTGCAAACTGCATACCAACCAAAAGAAACTATGGTATAAATGCACAAAATTGTTAATGGCCTCGTGTTTCGACCCTAACAGAGTCTTTCTCAAAAGCTTTTGGGAAAAACTCTGCTAAAGGTGAGGCCATTAATAAATGTTTTCATTTGTTTTTGCAATATAAAAGTTTTTTAATGTAAAACAAAAGTAAAGTTAGATTAATCTGAAATTGTAAGGGGTTCTTTTGACGTATGCTGACTACAGGCCATTTGAAAAAAATTTGCTCTGCAAAATCTTGTCACAAACTCCACATTTTACAGCATCGCTTTTCTTGAGTATTAGAGCTTCGAAATTGACCGTTCACTTGTGACAAAACAAATAATTGAGCTAGACATTAATCAAGTATTAATTGAGTGTCATAAAATCTTCATTTGCTCGCTTCCTGTCCAAACCGCTTTCAAAATGTTGGCCAATTTTGCTATTTATGAGGAAACTTATTTCAACTTTTGTTAAATTTCCACAGCGTCTTTCAGTCAGAAGCTTCTTATTTTAGACGCCTTAGACGGGAGGCTGTGTACGATCAAACTCCGACCCAGACAGCCAAACTGTGTCATGTGCGGTAACAACCCCACCATCCATCAACTCATTGATTACGAACAGTTCTGTGGAGCAAGTGCCACTGATAAAGTAAGAATGAAATTTTGTGTATTATTATTATATTGCTGGCAATGAAACCAAGCATGCCTCTTAAGTGAACTTCATCACTGTAGCTCGCAAGCCCGAGGAAAACTGCAAACAGGGGTGCTTGCCATGTGAACCAGAAACACCGGGGTAAACCCCTACTCTTTCACGAGAAGTGTTCTGGGTTCTTTTACGTGCACTACCAATGCTAGTACACGGGACCTACGGCTTAATGTCCCATCATAAATCAGCATTACATTGACAAAACCAAACGGTGACCATACCTTTAAACCAAAAAAAGAATCTGGCTAATAATTATTGGCAAAAATAATACGCAGCTCTTACATAGCACTTTATCGTGTCCCACCCAAAAAACTGCAATCAGAACAAACATTTGCTTGAAATTTGTTGTTTGTTTTATACTTTAAATGTTGTTTTGTTTTGGCAGTGCGTTAGCGTTCATCTTCTATCAGCTGAAGATCGAGTGAGTGTGAACGACCTTTCCTTAGTCTTACGAGAGGAAAACATTGACGATATGGCAGTTTTACTTGATGTCAGACCTGCAGTGGAATTTGAAATCTGCAGATTGCCAAATTTTATTAGTATCCTTTGCAAATGAGATGTTTAAATCATCCCCTAACCACTCCAAGCCTTCAAAGTTCAACTGCATGTTTTGTTTTATTCTGTTGGACTGAGTACTGCAATAGTGAACTGATTATGCTTTACATGGGATCAGGCATACCACCATAATCAGAGTCCAACAGTTTGGGTGTTGAGTTACTGAATGGTGTAGGACTGTGGACTGCACTAGTAAACTGATTATGCTTTACATGGAATCAGGCATACCACCATAATCAGAGTCCAACAGTTTGGGTGTTGAGTTACTGTATGGTGTATGACTGAGGACTGCACTAGTAAACTGATTATGCTTTACATAGGATCAGGCATACCACCATGATCAGAGTCCAACAGTTTGAGTGTTGAGTTACTGTATGGTGTAGGACTGAGGACTGCAGTAGTTGATTATGCTTTACATGGGATCAGGCATACCACCATGATCAGAGTCCAACAGTTTGGGTGTTGAGTTACTGTATGCTGTTGGACTGAAGACTGCACTAGTAAACTGATCATGCTTTACATAGGATCAAGCATATCAACATAGAGTCAAGTCACCCTGGCATATACTAAGAGTGCATTTTGTACTGCTGCGTATAGCCACGGAAGAAGGAAAATTCCCTTTCCATAATTGACGCATGGCGTGGTTGATCAAGTGGGATGGACTAAAAATACATGATAAATGGAACCAAGATGCACAGTTTATGACATAGTTCATATAATGGGTTTGGTTAATGAAAGCCGCGTAACGGACAATCCTCCAATATTTCCAATATTGATTACAAGTCCTTAAACTTGTGTCAGATATTCCGATTGACGAAGTAAATAAATCCCAGTCTCTGGATCTGATTACAGAGGAGGTATCCAAGAGAGGCAAGACATCAACTCAAACCAGAGGTAACCTAGAAATTCCATGCATAAAACATTTCCAATAAAAATTTAAAAAATAAGCAGCGATCAAAGTATGAAGAAAAGTCATTGACTGTGAATGACTGTCAATGACATGTGTCCACGTGTTATGCACACTTGATCGGCCTCTGGCGCTGACGCCAAACGGACTACTGTCTGCCCATAGTCTGTTTCGAACAGTATACTCTGCTTGTCTTCAGGAGAACGAGCAGAGCAGAGTCCTGAAGACGAGCAGAGTAAACTGTTCGAAACGTCAAGACCACACCGGCTCTTTTCAGAGCCAACACTCCTCCAAAAGAGATTTTACACAAGGTTGTACCTGCAAGTTTACTATTTATTTATACATGTAGTTACTCCTTATAAATGGTTTGTTTTACATTCCACCTCAAATATGGTCTCTCTGTTTCAGTGTTTGTGGTGTGTAAACAAGGCAACGATTCCCAGATTGCCGTGAAAACTTTACAAGAGAAGCTAGCCTCCGTTCCAGCAGTTATCAAGGATATCAGAGGAGGGTTAACAGCATGGAATACACACATTGACCCAGACTTTCCAAAGTACTGATTGATACAAGGCCACACTTGGGGGAATTTTTGTTTCTGTGGTGACTACATAACCCCTACCACCAAAAAACCTTTTAAAAACAGATTTGACAAGGTCGGGTAGATTAGGTACAGCATTTTTAAACTATTATTTGTTATCATTATTAATTTCTGGTAATGAAACCAAGGTTGCCTTAAAAGCAAACTTAATCACTGTAATTCGGGAGCTTGAGGAAACCTGTAGACAAGGGATAAAGAATATTATCATTTAGCAAACTTTGAACCCCCGATTCTGATTGGTCGATCCATGGCCAAAATAGTGATATATTATACATTATACCATATTGCACGGTCGAGTACAAATGATAAGTACATATACTGGAGTGTTTTGAAACAGATGTTGGTTTCGAACAAAAATCTACATACACAATGGGAGACAAAATATATATCGTTCCACGCATCAATCTATAATTGCACATATCTTAGATTTATTTACTTTATCCTCACAATACAGAGTTATGAAAAATTTACACAAGACAGAACATTTTTTAACCCTCTTAAAGCCTGTTTTATACTTCCTGCGAATGAAAAGCAAATTAATTTTGTTGACGTCACAAATTTGCAACGAACAATTCGGAAGAGTTGAGCTGTGCTCAACTCGTGCAAAACATTCGCCGCGAAAACAGAGCTGTGATTTGCAGGAAGTATGAAACAGGCTTAACGCTTGGTAACATTTTCCAGCAAGTTGAACAACCATTTGAAACCATTCTGCACTTGTTTTGTATGGTGGCAGCACTATGCACGGAACTATAACTGTGTTATGTACGTAGGTGTACTTTGTGGATGCATTCACCACATGATATCATATTGCAATGCAGGCTGGCATTTATCATTCCAAACCACAGTGGATGATATTAAATGGTCAGACAGTACAAAATACATTTACAAGCACAGCAGTAGTCGCTTTTACTTCAAACCATTCCATGTATAAACGAGAAAGCTCTTTGCAAAATTATATTCAATTTTTTCCATTTTAAAAGTAAGCTAAAGAAACAGAAAAAAATTTGTCTGTATCTATTTAATAACTAAATGTAAGTAGTACAGCTTCTTCTGAGAAGCGTGATTCGGCATCAAAATTTAAACTATTTGATTGTATTCTTTAACCCTAACTGTGACTCAATGTAAAGTTTAAAATCTTCTGTACAATTTCAAATCAATAAACTGCAGCATTGAAATTCAATATTTTGTTAAATTAATTATGTGCTGTCCACATGTATTCCCTGAATATTGGTGCTAATTATGGCAAATGGGAACGCCCCTACGAATTTATGAACGGCAGTCAACGTGTTAAACTGCCTTAAAGCCAGTGATCAAGCCCTGGTTAACTATACTAATGATCTACATATGTAAATAAAATTACAAGTGTGTACAAAACACTTCTTAAAAAACCTGGATCCTTAGTTGGTGCTATTTTTAAACTCATTCATAGTCGCTGAACATAATTGGCAAAACTGAAGAACATTATCCAATAAAAAGTTACAATTACAGTTAAGAAACCAGTTGTTGAAACCTCTGTATATATCCTTTTAAAATATTATACAATTTTTTTTTAAATAAAGTCAATTAAGGAAATATAACTTTTCTTTGATCCAACACAACTAAAATGTCTGAGTTTTCCAACAGGCATTTTGATTACCCCAAGTTTTATAGCTGAAGTGGTATTTAATTATAAGATTATTTGTATATAATTCACTGACAATTTTTTTAAAGTGACTTTCAGGTAAAAAATAAAATACATAGTTAAGTAGGCGTATTCTTTCACTTGTTTAGTCTCATCTTTGGTAACAAAATCACATTATAGAACATACCATGCCAGTTATGTGGCAGAGGATGTGTCCCCCCCCCCAAAAAAAAATGTTCCCATACTTTAACACACTGTTTTACAATAATACCCCCCCCCCTTTCAGGCTGAAATTCCCAGAAAACAATGAAGCGTGTGGGGGTACCATGCCCGATATCTGGCAGAGGTTGTGTCCCCTCCCCCCCCCCCTCCAAATGTACCCATACATTAACACACTATTTTCCTCTTGTACAGCCGTACCACCCTAAAATCCTCCAAAGAAGTCCTGAGATTCCAAGCACACAATAAAGCACAATAGAAGGGGGGGGGGGGGGTTACACCATGCCACATATCGACCAAATGTTATAGAAATCCATATTTTTTCAAGATTTATAGACCCCCTTGCACCGACGTCAACACAACCATGGCCTTCCATTTTTGGAGTCAAAGTGCATAAATATTTAGTGAACGTGAAAATGTGCGTGTTTCCTAAAATGCACACTACACATGAACACTCTGGGAATTAGGCTGGGCATGCTGAAATGCAACTCCAAAAATAGCATGAGCAAGATTTAATGTGTGTTGACTGATGTCACGGGCCTGGAATTTCATCTTTGAGAGGGCAAGGCCATTTTCATTTTGCAACTTGGGTACTTTCATTGGAAAATCGTAAAGTAGGCCTGTATGGCAAACACCAGGGTCAACAGAGGCCATGGCCTCCGTGTATTTCCAGGCCTGATGTCAGGTGAATAGGGTCCATATCTCCTTTCACACTACATGTAGATGAATTTCACAAGAAATTCCTGGGAGAATTGAATTGACCTTTTCACACTTGAATTGTTAACCCTGAAAACTCCTGGGAAAAAGCCATTTCCTGGGAAATAGCTACCCCTGCTTGGGGAGTAGGGTTAAGCCAGATAACCCCGGGGTTAGCATACTGAGTGCTCGCTTTTCCTCAGGAAAATTGCATCAAATGTGAAATGATTATCGGGTGGTGGTGGGGTTAAAATTCCTGAGGAATTGTCTGGGGTTATATTTCCTGGGAATTGGTGTGAAAAGGGCTTAAGTTTGCTTAAAGTTTGCCCACCCGAGTAGTCGATGGATTTTTGTTGGAATCAAATTTATAGTTTTCAGAGTCCTTATAAATCTTTTTTTACAAATTAAACAAAAATTTACATGGCCAATGTTTCTGTGCAATAGGCCTACAACTACATGTGCACAACTTATTTGAACAGTGCATTTTTTCACCCATTCCAACAAACACTGAGTTCTGAGTAGCTCTGAGTGAAAGTTGTTAAACTGTACAATAACATAGTACTGACAGAGCAGGAGTGCTGTCTGTAGATCAGCAGCTGAAACTTTTTACCCATAAAGGTCACATACATGAGAGAAAAGCTCCCCACCTAGATGGCTGGATGGCCCAACTATCATCCAGGCTCATTGTACACTTTGTATAGACATGATAGAACATGCTTGAGATGCATCACCCTGGTGACTCGTTGTCAAGAACACACATGGGATGCATCACCCTGGTGACTCGTTGTATAGATCACACTTGAGATGTCACCCTGATGACTCATTGTTAAGAATGCGCTTGCTTGAGATCACCCTGATGACTCATTGTCAAGAACACACTTGAGATGCATCATCCTGATGACTCATTGTTAAGGATGCGCTTGAGATCAACCTGATGACTCATTGTCAAGAACACACTTGAGATGTATTTAGTGACAACTCATTGTCAAGAACACGCTTGAAATGCTTCACCCTGATGACTAATTGTAGAATGTGCTTGAGATCGCCCTGATGACTCACATGAAGAACACACTTAAGAGATGAACCCTTCTGATGACTCCTTGTAAAGAACACGCTTGACATGTATCAAAATGATGACTCATTGTATAGAGCACGCTTCAGTTATCACCGTAATAACTCATTGTCAAGAACACACTTGAGATGTATCACCCTAAGGACTCATTGAGATGTATCACCCTGACGACTCATTGTATAGAACACGCTTGACATGTCACCCTGATGACTCATTGTCAAGAATACTCTTGAGATGCATCATCCTGATGACTCATTGTACAGATCGCACTTGAGATGCATCACTGTAATGACTCATTGTATAGAATGTGCTTGAGATCGCCCCACTATGAATATATGAAGAACACACTTGAGATATATTACCCTGACGACTCATTGTATAGAACACGCTTGAGATGTATCACTCTGACAACTCATTGTATAGAACACGCTTCAGTTATCACCGTAATGACTCATTGTCAAGAACACCCTTGAGATGCATCAATGTAATGACTCATTGTACAGATCACACTTGAGATGTCAATCTGATTACTCATTGTATAGAACACGCTTGAGATGTATCACCCTGATGACTTGCAGCCTTGGCGAAGCAGATTGCCTGCATCCATACCTGCAGCTCCTCCTTCGATTCAGCCTGGAGGTAATATGTCCGTCTGCTGTCACTGGGTTTCAGTCGAAACACAAACTTCTTGCGATCAATCTCAGCCTCAGCTATCTCCGTTCCGATGAGTGGGATGGATTTATCAAGGCTCTGTAGGAAGATTAAATTGAGATTCAGAATAAAAATACAAGGGATTTATAGTACAGTGAAACAATTGTCAATAGACAGTGCAAGTCTCGCGCGTATTCAAACATTTTTTGGACCACTTGGTCCCACGTACGATGCTTTAGCGTGTGAAGGAAACAAACTCACGCCCTTTAATGGGTCCCAATGTTCGAATACGCACGAGACTTGCACAGTCTTTAGCGGTAAGGATGCAGTCATCTTTACCCAGGAACAGGGTCCAGAGACGAGGGCTCTGACGATCATCGCAAGCACAGGGTAGTCACCATGAAAAACTCTTTTTAAAGTTAGTTTTACATTTCATTACTGAACCTGAACCAGGAATTATATTCTAAAATAAAGGGCCTTCCTTGATTTTACCCAAAGAGCACAGTGGTTTTTAAGTCAGTGTTTTATATTACTCACACTGCAGTGCACTGAACATTAATGTTCAATGTTCATTTGCATGACAGAGCCTACCGATGGATGTGTGGCTTAGGTTATGTTGCAGCTAGATTGTAAAACAAAATGCCACCACTGACTGATGGGTCTTCTCTTACCAACTATTACTTCTGTGTTTGATTTGAGAAAGATGCCCAAGCCAAGGGCCAAACTGACCCCTGCACTTTTCACTCATTTTAACCAAGAAATACTAATCAATTCTTGTGTATGGGCAATAAGCTATATTCATTTTGTACTACTATTACCTATTGAGATAAACTGTGTCACTCACAGTGACAATCATTCACAATCAAGTTGTGTTAGTTTGTATACAAAACGTACCTCAGCATCATCTCCGTATTGAAGTGTGTTGCCGTGATTGTTCTTCAGAAGAAACCATCGCCTCTCCCATTTATGTGAGAGTTTCGCTCTCTTCCTCAACCAACCACATTTCATATTCTCAGTCACACCTTCAGCTTCATTAGCAACCGTTTTAGAGCAATCTTCCGATGCAGAACTGATGTTATCTTGATTTACGTCGGGACCGTTTGCGTTACTTTCAGTATCGTTAGTCGCCATGTTTACGCTTTCGTTTGTTTTAGATTCGCAGCGCCCTCAAGTGTCCATCCCACCCACAATAACAAACTGGGCGTGGGGCCAGTGCGTATTATTTTAATGTCAGTGCCCCCTTGCACAACAAGAGCGCTGAGAAGTGGGTTTGTTAAAAAAACAAAACTGGAAACTACAATTTTAATTGGCCTGATGCCCCTAGAAACGTACCCGGTGCACCCCCTTGTGTCCCCTTAAATTCTACCCTAGTTTCGGCGCTGGTTATGGGTTTGACACAGTTTCAACAAGTCACTGACACTAGGCCTACTCCGAAAGATTATGGACACTTTAAACATAATATTGGGTGATTTAAGATTATCTGTCTTTTCCTTCTTAATTGGGCATAAATCTTAATTAAATTGAGATCCACTTGAGGGGTTGATATTTAGATTCCAGTGTGTTTGGCCTATGAAGAAAATCCAGGGTCACTGACAATACATTAAAATATACCGTAATCTGTTTAGGGTAAACAAAATCTACTGTGTTCTTCTTCTGTCTTACAATTATTGTAACCCTCGGGGAAGCACGTTTACTGTAGTTGTCTTAGCAAACTACTAATGAATGTAGAACTCTCTCAAAAGTTGTTATTTACCCCCATCCTTCCATCCTTACCCCATCCTTGCATTTCACATCAGTTTAGAAGGATTGTATACGTTTAGTAATTGGAACCCACTGTTTGTTTCAATCCTATATTATAGTTGTAGATAGGCTATAATTTATACCATAAAACTAACCTGTGAAATTTTATTTCAAAAGGTGGTAGCGTATTTGAGATATTGCCGAAAAACTGCAGCGGTTATGTCCACGCAGGAAAGTCTGCAATTTGAATACACAGCTGATATGAAAAACGTTACTGCAGTAGCGCTTCTCAGATTCGAATTTGTTTGGGATAAAAAGTGATATAATTTTCCATAACGCCGCAGTAGGTCTACTTCGAAGTGAAAAGTTTATCAAATAATGCATTATACTATCCAAAGCTGCTGTACTTCTTACCAAGTAAGTTTTTATTGCCATTATTATTCAGAGTCATTAACAAACGTATAGGGGCCTACAGACCCTTTGTAAACTTTATCAACTTAGAAAACACTACTCCAAATTTTTCAGCCACCATACACGTGGTTTTCATTATGTGATGTATTGAAATACTTGTAATTAGTCAAGCGCAAACAATCATAGGAATTAATTTGACAATTTAATTAATTTTCTTTAGACCTGAATATTTAAATACTCCACAAGGACTATGGATTTTGTCAAACAGTTGAAAGCCTAATCAAAGTCAACTTTACTAATGTATGCATAATTTTAAGAGGGAATACTATACAGCTGCAGAATACGGATTCTGATTGAACAATTTCCAAGGATTGAACCCTTCCCAAGGATTCTGATTGAACCCTTCTGATTGAACCCTTCCAGAGGATTGAACCCTTCCCAAGGATTCTGATAGAACCCTTTCCATGGATTTCTGATTGAACCCTTCCCAAGGATTCTGATAGAACCCTTCCCAAGGATTGAACCCTTCCCAAGGATTCTGATTGAACCCTTCCCAAGGATTGAACCCTTCCCATCAAGGATTCTGATAGAACCCTTCCCAAGAAAGGGTTCTGATTGAACCCTTCCCAAGAAAGGGTTCTGATTGAACCCTTCGCAAGGATTGAACCCTTCCCAAGAATTCTGATTGAACCCTTCCAAAAGATTCTGATTGAATCCTTCCTATAAGGATTGAACCCTTCCCAATAATTCTGATTGAACCCTTCCCAAGGATTGAACCCTTCCCAAGAATTCTGATTGAACCCTTCCCAAAGATTCTGATTGAACCCTTCCTAAGGATTGAACCCTCCCAATAACTCTGATTGAACCCTTCCAAAGGATTCTGATTGAACCCTTCCTAAGGATTCTGATTGAACCCTTCCCAAGGATTCTGATTGAACCCTTCCCAAAAATTCTGATTGAACCTTTCCCAAGGATTGAACCCTTCCCAAGAATTCTGATTGAACCCTTCCCGAAGATTCTGATTGAACCCTTTCCAAGGATTCTGATTGAACCCTTCCCAAGGATTCTGATTGAACCCTTCCCAAGGATTCTGATTGAACCCTTCCCAAGGATTGAACCCTTCCCAAGGATTCTGATTGAACCCTTCCCAAGGATTGAACCCTTCCCAATGATTCTGATTGAACCCTTCCCAAGGATTCTGATTGAACTCTTCCCAAGGATTGAACCCTTCCCAAGCATTCTTATTGATTCCATCCCAATAATTCTGATTGGACCCTTCCCAAGAATTCTGATCGAACCCTTCCCCGGAGAGTTAAAAAGAACTTCAAATATTCGTGAACATCCGATAGAGGGCAGTGCATGTGCTTCATCACCCAACAGTATTGGCACGGAATTAATCACCATTACTGGTACGTGCCAATAATTCTGAAACCATTAATATTATTATTAATTAAAATATTAAAGACAAACACGGGGTTTAACAATTAAAATAAGCGCCTAGATATTATAATTATTTCTAATTAACAAAAAAACTTAATAAGATGCGTACAAGTTTACTACTAAAAATGTACTTTTCTTATCCATTCTCTTTTGGTGCACGATTTGTGGCATGGCATTAATTTATTGTGTGTTTTCACGTTGTCTTGGGAATCTCCGAAATTCTTTACATGGTTTTAGGGGGTGGGGTCCCATTCTATTCTCAAGTCCATATACTTTGTTTCATTTTTCTCCAAACATTCTCAATTCGTCTATTTGAAATGGGTTTCATAAAATTGCCTAAGCATATTTTGGAGCTCCTGGTGAATGGGGTTTATTGATTAAGAGTGGTCTTCAAAGTATTTTGTATGGCAAAAAGAAACATTCATTTTCTCAGTAAAACATTGTTTGTTGATTTTGATTATTTTTTTCTAATTTTTACGCATTTTTTCATTTATCTTTTGATCATTATGAGTATGAAATTACAAGTAATGACCTTGAGCCGTCTTTCAGTCTGCTTTTATTACGTTGTTTAAAGGCACTGGACACGTTTGGTAATAATTGTCAAAGACCAGTATTCTCATTAATTTTTGGTGTATCCCAACATATGCATAAAATTAAAAAACTGTGAAAATCTGGGCTTAATTTGGTCATCGAAGTTGCAAGAAAATACTGAAAGAAAAAAACACCCTTGTTGCAAAATTTAATTTAATTGTGTGTTTTCAGATGCCTGAAAATGGCTTCAGGCCTGAAGTCTTTCTCAGATTCAAATATTTAGTGAGAAATTACCTCTTTCTCAAAAACTACGTTACTTCAGAGGGAGTCATTTCTCACAATGTTTTATACCATCAACAGCTCTCCGTTGCTCGTTACCAAGTAAGTTTTTATGCTAATATATATTTTGAATAATTACAAAACGTGTCCAGTGCCTTTAAATTATTATGTAGTCATTATCCAGAAGTAGACAGTTTCCACGTGACTTCACCCGTCAGTGTCAAGTCTGCCATCTTTAATTGATTAGACCCTTCCTATGAAATATGTAAATTGCACATTGCATTTTTAAAAGAAAATATAAATGTTCACAGATTTGCATATAAAGATGGTCATGGTGGGAAACTCCCTTTAAAATATTTTGGCTTGAAATGCAATACTTTTTTAGTAAATGAGTATTGATTTTGTCCAAAACTCAATGTTTGAAAACAGTGAAAAATTGTAAGGTTTTGTTCCCGCCTTTTTTAAACTTTCACAGGTTTGTTACTTCATGTATAATATGTTGGCTCACATCAAGTATGGACACTGGTCTTTGACAGTTACCAATGTTACACATGTGCATTGGGTGGACGCTGTACACTTTTGAGAATTGGCAAAATAATACCATAAAGAATTAGGCCTGCGTTTTTAAAGTTGTCTATTGAGTGAACTAATACACCTTGAACTGTATAAATTTTAAAACATGTTCCGAACACACTCGTAATCTCAATGGTTTCTCCGTCCAAAAGTCAATCCCTAAAACATGCAATACGTCAGAAGCTGAAATCAATGGACTAAAATAATCAGATATTGCGTCACTCTAGGTTCTAAGTCTACTTAAATTGCCGTTAATCAAATACACACGAGTGGCCCTCATAATATTCACGCCAGTTCCGTATAATGTTGTAGCCGCTTCGCCCCGAATGGCATTTTAAATCAATATAAGCAAATCACTGCTTTGTGGACTTAGGACTAAACGGTGGAGAGTCGGTTCATGGTGTTCATTTAAAACTTCATTACTATGGTCTTTTGCAGGTGGTTTTGTCTCTTATTGCAGCAACATTTTATATAGAGGTTTAGCTCGCGACTTTGATAGCACACTATAGAACAACTGTATTGGCATAACTTGTCAAAATGTCAAGTGTGAAAGTCTATACGGACGTGCTTTTCCACCAACGTGTGTAAAAATCGGTGTGCAACATTGGTCACAGTCAATCAACTCAGACTTCAGTACAGTACGTTTTTGTTAAATTTTCCCTCTGTACAACAACTACAAAAAACTGTGACTGATTGTTGTGTGGACGATTTACCAATCCAACATAGCAACCACTAACAATTGAGAGTGGGAGGGTAGCAACGCTGCCTCTATGCCGTGCCCGTCGTGGCCTCTAGACGAACGGATGAACGCACCTGAAAAGCGCTGCTGCAGTCCGGGGGAGATGTCAAATTGTGTTTGGGGACCACTCACGGGAAGGTAGAGTGTTGAGCTTATCCTGAAAGCGCAGTCCTTTTGTCTCCCTCTGAAAGTCGCAGGTACACACTGATAAAAACATCTGCACACAGCTAGCAAGGCTGCATTACACTGATGGTTTACTATAGATATTACATCCTTAGTAGTGTGGTTGATTGAGACGTCATGGCAGACAAAAGAAGACCGTCGGCGGGAAATGGGATGACGGAAAGTAAGACCACTGAAAGCAAGGGATCTTCTTCTAAGCCAGCTGCTGAGAATTCGAAAGAGGACAGTTATGTTGGGGTTGCTTTAGCAGTGCCCCAGTCCACTGCAATCAACAAAACTCCCGCTTTATGTACAGCCACGGCAAAATGGAAGTCAAAAATCGGCAACGAAGGTGACCAGTTAGAAATGGAAAGCAGACTTCCTCACAAGACATCTGCTATCATGGAGGAAAACACTCTACTAACGGAGATGGGCTCCCCCAGCAAGCAACTCAACGGCTCGGTCAACAAGATGGTCCGACCGTCCATATCCATCACCGAGGCCCCTCAGGTCGGCCGGCCGTCGAGTCGCGTCTCCGGCCATGCGTCGGCATCGTCCCTCTCCATGCTGGCCACCGAGTCCGGGAAACTTTTGCAGGCCATACCCTTAGCGACAGGCGGGCCCTCTGGGCAGCCCCAGGACAATACAATAGCTGAGTTGAGGATTAACAACCATTCCCTATTAGCTGCCATTCCCTACATGCCCGTTGGACTGGCTTACCTCTGTCTTGTTTTAAACATCTTCATTCCAGGGACAGGTATGTATTATATCTACTGTATATCTATGTATTGTTTCTCTTCAACATTACCAAGGGTCTGTATACGTTTGGAAATGTCTCTGATAACAATAATGGCGATAAAAACTTACTTGGTAAGAAGTACAGCAGCTTTGGATATAATAGTATAATGTATTTTGAGAAACTTTTTACTTCGAAGTACTGCGGTTTTGGAAAAGGATATCACTTTTTATCCCTAACAACTGAATCTGAGAAGCATTACTGCAGTAAAGTTTCTCAGATTGTGTATTCCAATTGCAGATTATTCTTCCTGCGCTCCAGATTTTCGGCAATATCTCAAAAACGCTACCACCTTTTGAAATGAAATGTTCACAGGTTAGTTTGATGGTATATATCTACAACTGTGTAGGATTGAAACAAACAGGGGTTCCAATTACCAAACGATTACAATCCCTTTAAAAACACAAAAGATACACACATTTAAAATTAAAACAGATAAACAAGAAAGATCGCAGTCCATAGTAGTTAGGAGACAAACATTTCTGGAGGAATACATTGCAAAAAACAACCACAACAAGCAAAAAACCAAAACAACCAACAAACAAACCAACATCCCGACAAAGACAAACATGGAATTAATAAAAACAGAAAACGTAGGTCTCTACTCTAAACAAAGTGTTTACCACTTTAAACAGATGCCAACAATTGTACGCGAATAAATTTGAACCCACTGTTTGTTTCAATCCTAGTTGTAGATTTATACCATAAAATTACCCTGTGAACATTTCATTATAAAATGTGGTAGCAATTTTGAGATATTGCCGAAAATGTGGAGCGGTTATGTCCACGCAGGAAGAATAATCTGCATTTAAATACACACTCTGAGAAGCGTTACGCGTAACGCTTCTCAGATTCAAAGGTTTTGGGGATAAAAAGTGATATATTTTCCATAACCGCAGTACTTCGAAGTGAAAAGTTTCTCAAAATGCATTATACTATCCAAAGCTGCTGTACTTCTTACCAAGTAACTTTTTATTGCCAATAATTATTAGAGTCATTACCAAATTTCATTTCAAAAGGTGGTAGCGTTTTTGAGAGCCAACAATCTGGAGCGGTTATGTCCACGCAGGAAGAATAATCTGCAATTGGAATACACAATCTGAGAAACGTTACTGTCGGTAACGCTTCTCAGATTCAAATTTGTGGGTATAAAAGGTGATATATTTGTCCACACCCGCAGTACTTTGAAGTGAGAGGTTTCTCAAAATGCATTATACTATCCAAAGCTGCTGTTCTTCTTACCAAGTAAGTTTTTATTGCCATTCATTTTCAGAGTCATTACCAAACGTATACAGACCCTTTAAATGTTGTGCGCACCAAACTACCAACAGATACACATGTATTTGGTTCATTTGCTTTAACCGAAAACAGTGAGTAGGCCTACTTGCCACCAATGGCGGTGGTTCGAAGACCACTTAATGTGAGCAACTCTTCAGAATGACGGTCGATTTATTAAAATGTACTTCAAATTTCATATTAATCATTCAGTTTTGAGATAAATTTAGAAACATTCACGATATACCCTTTTTGTTGTCAGATAGAGTATGTTTTTAAATGTGTCAAAAAGAGTGTGTTTTTGAACACAGCAAGCTTAGCTGGAGTTTTTTTTTTCGGTAACACATATTATTTGTTATGTTATCTCAAAATATTTCCGAATGGAACGAAATTATGTTGAGGGAAAAAATGATATGTCGCGAGAACGAAAATAATGATATTTCGAGGGAACGAAATTTTTTCGAGGGGACAAAATACTTCTTAAAAGGAATTGTTTACGTTTGGTAATTGGAACCCATTACGGTTGGTTTAAATCCTATTAATTGTAGGTGTATACCATAAAACTAACCTGTGGAAACTTCATTTCAAAAGGTGATAGCTTTTTTGAGATATTGCAAACAATCTGGAGCGGTTATGTCCACACTCAGGAAGAATAATCTTCAATTGGAATACACAATCTGAGAAACGTTACTGTCAGTAACGCTTTTCAGACTCAACATTTTTGGGGATAGAAAGTGATATAATTGTCCATAACCGCAGTACTTCGAAGTTAAAAGTTTCTCAAAATGCATTATACTATCCAAAGCTGCAGTACTTCTCACCAAGTAAGTTTTTATGCCATTCATGTTCAGAGTCATTACCAAACGTATACAGACCCTTTAAAGGAACGAACTTTTTTTTCGAGGGAACGAAATAATAGTTCGAGGGAAAGATTTACCACTTCGTTGAAAACGAAGAGATTTCGAGAGAAACTATAAAAATGTTTCGACGGAACGAACATATTTCAGGGAACGAAATACTAGTTAGAGGGAACAAAATACTATTTCAATGTAACGAAATATTAATTCAAGTGAGAACAATGTTATTTCGAGGGAACGAAATTAGATTGTTTTGAGGGAACAAAACATTAATTCAAAGGAATGAAATTACTATGTTGTTTTACCTGTTTTTTTTTTCTCTCTTGACATGTCCTTTCCGGGACTCCCTACCGTTATTACCCGTCGTCTTAACAAAACAACTCTGTTATTATCTCAAAACGTAATTCGTCGTAAAGCCACTTAAAAACTCATCAAAATTTCATCGACATTGCTGCCTGATTGCATACCAATTTGTTATTGGCGTAATGAACTGTTCGTTTTTGTTTATAAAAAAGGATGGTGGGCTACAATAGATTGCAAAGCGCGCACGTCAACAGACAAAATTGAGTGATATTTGCAGCTATCCTGGGATCAATGCACGGAGAGGCCCCTGAATGGGCTTTTGCTCGGCGCGATCGTTATTAAAACATTCACACGGAGAAATTAATGAGCCAGGGCTGTTCTGTGATAATAATTAACGATTGTCTCACTCTAATTAGCCGAGTGTAGGCCTACTGATGTTTTCTTTGTGGGGGCTTTTCAATCATCGATTCAATAACGCCTGACAAAGAAATTCGTCAGGTTGTCTGCTCCGTTGTAAAAAAAAAAAAAAAAAAAAAAAAAAAGAGTTGACAAATTAAAACAAAGTGAAGTAAATTTGACACTGTGAATTGAAGGAGATAAACTGGCAGTCTATATCACCCATGTTTTCATATTCAAAATGTGTGATGTCTTAAAAATCCTTGATCATAATCCATCATAGACTACTTTGCAAATCCGGTACGCATGCGTTATAACCGTGAAATAAAGTGCATTGTCGCTGACTAGACCAGCATGCACCTCATTCCACGGCTAAATAACGCATGCGCACTGAGTAATTGCGAAGCATAATCTGAGTACGAGTACGAGGTACCATAAAAACAGTACTTGAGTGGTAGTCGAGTACGAGTACTGCACCACTGTGAAACTAAGGGCGTTTACGAATCCACGGCTTCGGCTCCGGATTCGGCTCAGGCTATAGCTAGGCCCCTCAGTTGTTTTGACTATACGCGTGCTATGCGTTCAGGGATTCAGACGAGAGAACGGAGCCTGAAGCCTAAGCCTGAGCCTCCGTTTAGTAAACGCCCTATGACCCCTTGCATTGGCCGCCATCGCTGAGGTCAAACAATGGAAACGTGCAGGCGTGTATTTTAAGCGCCACGCACAACTCTCAGCCAATGACTGTCTTCATATAGCCTGAACGTCTGACGTCTCATTTCGAGGGATGCAGACATGGGGACCAGTCTAGGGCCTTTTCCAAACCTCGGCCTGGGCTCCGGCTTGGGCTCCGTCAACAATCTTGGATCAGTGTACATTTTGTACGGCGTTTCCAACATCAAACGAAGCCTGGAGCCGGAGACTGAGCCTCAGCCGATGTTTAGAAAACGCCCTATATGTCTTCATTGACCTCAGTGATGGCGTTGTTTGGGTGGGTCTTGTGACGTCATATGCAAGGGGTTCCATTATATTCCAACCCAGATACTTCTCATGACCAAAACTTCTCACTAAAAAATATTTCAATAATCACACGGTTTATCAAAGGTTAGCCTAAACTCAGTTCTTATTATGAGTTGTTCTATTTGATTGAATTTCATGGGCATGTTGAAAGCAGATTCCGGTCGTACGATGTCAACCTAACATGAAAAATTAAATTATGAACTGACCCTATCATAGTGATATGTCCCTCCTGTCTATTATGAAAAGGTCCGTGCATACGAGAAACATTAGATTTCCCTCAATTAGGAGTCGAGGTCAACTAGAGTGCCGTTATTATACACATCCAGTTATTCTTGGAGAGCGGTTTATTGGAGAATAACAAAATCACTGTTGATCTGTAATGCTTTAATATTTGTACATGAACGAATCACCGTCTTGGGGGCGGGGTGGTGGTGGTGGGGGAGGGGTTGTGCTAGTTCCAAAGACTTAACAACGTTGTGCATGTTGTTGGGTATAGGGTCATTTTCCCCTGAATAGACTGTGTAAGTCTTGCGACGATAAGGTCACCATTGAGCTTCCGGGCACCTCTAACATGGGTGAAATTTTGTGTGATTTTTTATTTCTGTCACTCACGAGAAAATTAAGAAATAGTGCTCCACCTCCAACATCCGGCTCGAAGTGTCAAATTGCGAATTTACGCCGACCGTGTCGACTACGCTAAGAAACCAAAGTTAGGTTATTATTTTAAATCGGGAATAAGTGCTTCGTTACTTAGCGCGAAAACAGACCTTGTGTCACATGGATTTTACGTGATGTTGCATTGGGTGAAATTGATAAAAAACCCAACATTGCTATACAAGTTCTTTTCAAAACCAACTGCCACAAAAATACACGCTGTATTTCGAGGTGCCCGGAAGTCCGGATTCTCGCGAAAGCTCGTACGCTCTCGAGGTCAATTTACACAGTCTATTGGTCAGTATTTACCACTGTTCATGTACGCCTATTTTGGAAGAAAAGTAATACAGCAGTACAACGATAGAACAACTGTGTAACCTGCTGTATTTTGAACAGTATTGGGCGACTTAATTATTATTTTATCAACCGTGTTTGCCAATTTTTAATTTTTGTTTTAATGTGATAGGCCTTTTGGGGCGTAGGGTTAACGGAGTCACCGTTATAAGCAATAATGAATGAACTTGAAACCACAACACAATACACCGTTGTAAGCGAACTATATACAAAACAACTTAAAACCACTACAACACGAGTACCGTTATAAACGATCTTTTCATGAACTTGAAACCGCTATACCAAGAGTAGTTATAAGCGACGTTTCATGAACTTGAATTAAACCACTACGGGTGCACCACACTAAATAAACTCATATAGCAACCAACGCTAAATGCTAAATATTCAAAAATACTCAAAAAACATTTCAAAGTCTCTCAGCCTCTTGAAAACCAATCAGATATATTTACAGACAACTAAACTTAAGATTTCTTTAAATTTTTTGGCAGGTCAACCGTTTGGAATTTTTGATAATTACCCCACAGAAGAAAAAACACACCAAAATGTGCTTTTTCACAAACCGACTTGCTGCCAGTTTTCATCGAGGCACTCCTCTAATTCCCAAGCCAAATAGGACCAACTTTAACGCCTAAATTTATCAAATCTCCTCAAAAGTTGAAGCACAGAGCCCTCAGGTTCTGGTAGATTGTTATAGTTACACAGTCTATTAATTGCATGACCCCCAAAACGTTGTAATTTAAAATAAGTTGTGGGTTTACAAATTATGATAAGTAGCTTGGCGCATGAATTCTGGCTTATTTAGTGTGGTGCACCCCTACAACAAGGTTACCGTTATAAGTGATAGGTCCATGAACTTGAATCCACTAAAAAAAAGGTCACCATTATAAGCGATATTTTCATGAACTTGAAACCACTACAACACAGTACCTTTATAAGTGATTAATTTTAAACTACTTAACACCACTACAACATGAGTCATTGTTAAAGGCGAATAATTTAAACATCTTAAAACCACCACAACATAGGTCTGTTATAAGCGATGTTCATGAACTTGAAACCACTACAACAAGGTCACCGTTATAAGCAATATTTTCATGGACTGGAAACCACTATCAACACAGTACCGTTATAAGCGATTAATTTTAAATTACTTATCACCACTACAACATGAGTCATTGTTAAAGGCGATTAATTTAAACATCTTAAAACCACTACAACATAAGTCTGTTTCATGAACATGATACCACTACAACAAGGTAACCGTTATAATCGATATGTTCATGAACTGAAAACCCATTGTCTATACTTCCGGATCTTCCATCTGTTCCTTGCCTTTTCCTTCAGCAACTCTTCCACCTGACTGATGTTGTGTGGTTAACAATAATCCCCTAAAAATGCCAAGGTCGAACCGTCAGGCCATTTGCACCCCACTACAATTTATACATAAGATCGTTTTTCTCATTAAAAATACCATGGTTGCTATGGCAGCTCATCGGGAACCACCACGCAAGCGTTCCGAGTGGGTAATCATCCGTTGCTATGAGAGATACCGAAAAGTACAGGAATGGTCGATCCACATTAGTGAAAAGGACTTGTGGATCCCTGATGGTTTAGCAGAGTGTTTCTCCATCGATGCAGATGAATCAGTAGAAAGGATAATCATCGAGAAACAAATGAATATAGATTCAAACTAATATAGTGATGACAAAATCAGGCACCATACTTTACACGGTGACGTACGGTACAGGCAGTATCCTCCACGCCCCCCCCGCCCAATTTCCTCCGTACCTCTCCCCGGCCCAATTTCATTTAGCTGCTTAAAGGGTCTGTTTACGTTTGGTAAAGACTCTGAAAATAAATGGCCATTAAAACTTACTTGGTAAGAAGTACAGCAGCTTTGAATAGTATAATGCATTTTGAGAATCTTTTCACTTTGAAGTACTGCAGTTATGGAAAAAGATATCGCTTTTTATCTCCCCAAATTTGAATCTGAGAAGCGTTACTGCAGTAACGTTTCTCAGATTGTGTGTTCCAATTGCAGATTATACTTCCTGATCGGTGGAAATAACCGCTCTAGATTTTCGGCAATATCTCAAAAACGCTAACACCTTTTGAAATGAAATTTTAGCTAGTTTTATGATATATTATGTAGAATTGAAACAAACAGTGGGTTCCAATTACCAAACGTATACAATCCCTTTAAGTATCAAATACAGCTGGTTACATCACCTGGTTATATATGTCAATTCCTACCACCCCCAACCCCATTGTCTATACTTCCGGATCTTCCACCTTTCTGTTCCTTGCCTTTCCCTTCAGCAACTCTTCCACCTGACTGATGTTGTGTGGTTAAAAATCAGCCCCTTAAAAAAAACCAAGTTCGTTTTTTCTCATTAAAAATACCGAGTTGCATTAACCAGAGAAGACTCGCTATTCATTGCACGGAAGTTCGATCGCAAATTGAGTCAAGTCGACACATATACATATATCACGTACCGTCTGATGTGCAACATGTTCATATAGCCCGAAGCCTAAATGTAGACTGCTGCTTAAATGTAGATTGGTACCTACATGTAGACTGGTACCTAAATGTAGACTGGTACCTAAATGTAGACTGGTACCTAAATGTAGACTGGTACCTAAATGTAGATTTGTACCTAAATGTAGACTGGTACCTAAATGAAGACTGGTTTTTAATGTAGACTGGTACCTAAATGTAGACTGGTTTTTAATGCAGACTGGTGCCTAAATGTAGACTGGTACCTAAATGAAGACTGGTACCTAAATGTAGACTGGTACCTAAATGTAGACTGGTACCTAAATGTAGATTGGTACCTAAATGTAGACTGGTACCTAAATGTAGACTGGTTTTTAATGTAGACTGGTACCTAAATGTAGACTGGTTTTTAATGCAGACTGGTACCTAAATGTAGACTGGTACCTAAATGTAGACTGGTACCTAAATGTAGACTGGTACCTAAATGTAGACTGGTACCTAAATGTAGACTGGTACCTAAATGTAGATTGGTACCTAAATGTAGACTGGTACCTAAATGAAGACTGGTTTTTAATGTAGACTGGTACCTAAATGTAGACTGGTTTTTAATGCAGACTGGTGCCTAAATGTAGACTGGTACCTAAATGAAGACTGGTACCTAAATGTAGACTGGTACCTAAATGTAGACTGGTACCTAAATGTAGACTGGTACCTAAATGTAGACTGGTACCTAAATGTAGACTGGTACCTAAATTAAGACTGGTACCTAAATGTAGACTGGTACCTAAATGTAGACTGGTACCTAAATGTAGACTGGTACCTAAATTAAGACTGGTACCTAAATGTAGACTGGTACCTAAATGTAGACTGGTACCTAAATGTAGACTGGTACCTAAATGTAGACTGGTACCTAAATGTAGACTGGTACCTAAATGTAGATTTGTACCTAAATGTAGACTGGTACCTAAATGAAGACTGGTTTTTAATGTAGACTGGTACCTAAATGTAGACTGGTTTTTAATGCAGACTGGTGCCTAAATGTAGACTGGTACCTAAATGAAGACTGGTACCTAAATGTAGACTGGTACCTAAATGTAGACTGGTACCTAAATGTAGATTGGTACCTAAATGTAGACTGGTACCTAAATGTAGACTGGTTTTTAATGTAGACTGGTACCTAAATGTAGACTGGTTTTTAATGCAGACTGGTACCTAAATGTAGACTGGTACCTAAATGTAGACTGGTACCTAAATGTAGACTGGTACCTAAATGTAGACTGGTACCTAAATGTAGACTGGTACCTAAATGTAGATTGGTACCTAAATGTAGACTGGTACCTAAATGAAGACTGGTTTTTAATGTAGACTGGTACCTAAATGTAGACTGGTTTTTAATGCAGACTGGTGCCTAAATGTAGACTGGTACCTAAATGAAGACTGGTACCTAAATGTAGACTGGTACCTAAATGTAGACTGGTACCTAAATGTAGATTGGTACCTACATGTAGACTGGTACCTAAATGTAGACTGGTTTTTAATGTAGACTGGTACCTAAATGTAGACTGGTTTTTAATGCAGACTGGTACCTAAATGTAGACTGGTACCTAAATGTAGACTGGTACCTAAATGTAGACTGGTACCTAAATTAAGACTGGTACCTAAATGTAGACTGGTACCTAAATGTAGACTGGTACCTAAATGTAGACTGGTACCTAAATGAAGACTGGTACCTAAATGTAGACTGGTACCTAAATGTAGACTGGTACCTAAATGTAGATTGGTACCTAAATGTAGACTGGTACCTAAATGTAGACTGGTTTTTAATGTAGACTGGTACCTAAATGTAGACTGGTTTTTAATGCAGACTGGTACCTAAATGTAGACTGGTACCTAAATGTAGACTGGTACCTAAATTAAGACTGGTACCTAAATGTAGACTGGTACCTAAATGTAGACTGGTACCTAAATGTAGACTGGTACCTAAATGTAGACTGGTATCTAAATGTAGACTGGTTTTTAATGTAGACTGGTACCTAAATGTAGACTGGTTTTTAATGTAGACTGGTACCTAAATGTAGATTGGTACCTAAATGTAGACTGGTACCTAAATGTAGACTATTTTTGAAAAGTTTCACTTTGAATTAATGTGGTTATGGAAAAAGATATCATTTTTAACGTTACTGTCAGTAACATTTCTCAGATTGTGTATTCCAATTACGGATTATTATTCCTGCGTGGACATAACTGCTCCGGATTTTCGGCGACATCTCAAAAACGCGACCACCCTTTGAAATGCAATTTTCACAGGTTAATTTTATTGTATATCTGTGTAAAAGATTAAAACAATCGAACGGTTCCGAAAACCAAAGGTATACTTTCCCTTTAAAGCAACTTTTCGCCCTCATAAAAATATACGTACAACCGAAATCTCAGCGTGCTATATTATCTCATTCCAGTTGAAATCATCCGATGCGTCTATCCACTCCCATAATATTTTCCCCCTTTTTTGTGTGCAAAAAACAGTTAATCGCCTGACGTTTCGACTCTAGCAGAGTCTTTCTCAAAGGCTAAATGACAACACAACACACATGAACAGGTATACAAGTGTAACAGAAGCAATCAAGTGGAAATACATGAATAGAGAGAGAGAGGCAGAGAGCACACAGAAAAGGGGAGTGGTAAACAATGAATAGCGAGACAAGGGTGGGGGATTGGAGGGAAGGGGCTGGTTTGACCACAAGAAGTTGGAAACACAAAGGACAAGATCAAAGGTGGAAAGAGGGAGAAAAAGTAATTAATTAGTGAATGAGGCAGGTTAAAAAAGGGGGGATATCTGTGGGGAAAAGGAGAAGGCAAAGACAAAAGGTTATTAGTAATTTCCTGTTCATGTGTGTTGTGTTGTCATTTAGCCTTCGAGAAAGACTCTGCTAGGGTTGAAACGTCGGGCCATTAACTATTTTTTGTATTCATACCATAGGTAATTTTGGTTGGTAAGCAGTTTGCAACAGCTAATTCTATTTTCCCATAATTCGTGTGTGTGGCTACCGTTCAATTCTGTTCATATTTTAGCAACGTCATCCTTCAACAATACACATCCTGCCCAGCCACCTGCTGTCTGAAGTGTCATCATTATCGAAATTATTGCACTTAATAAATTATAATAATCGCATAATCAGCCTCTATGATGGTGTTTTCGTGCTGATAGTCTCTAATGACTCGATTTGACCTTAATTATACGAAAAAGTATGGCATTGGAACGTGATGGGATTGTGCCATTGTATAGATAATATACAAGCATGGAATTCGGCACACAGAAGTCAGAGAATGTCATGAGAAAGATATTTGGCTATCGCAGATTTGTCACTTTGAAAACAAAAAGGTTCAACAACAAGCAATTGCAGCCATTTTGACAATTTTGAAGATTGCTTGTTATTCTATATCTATATGTTTTTTCAAAGGACAAATCTGCGATGGCCCTACAGCCAAATATCTTGCTCGTGACATTCTCTGTGACTGTGTGGCAAATTCCATACTCGTATCATCAAAGGCACAATTCCCCCAAATATTTCCCCTATCTGCCCCCACTCTAACAGCACTATAGGGAGGATCGCCCTTCGCAGTTGTTTGAAGTGACACGGTACGAATAAATACATTATTATATCAATTTATGACTCTGTTCGTTTCGATAAACATGAAGACATTTATGTTTAATAAAATATCAAAAAGGCAACAGTAAAAATTTGTTTGCCGATTGCGGATTCTACTGAGTGATTATGTACCTGTTATGTGCCATGCCGCTCGTTGATCGGTGCTGTTCCAAGTAAGCTCAATCTTAATTTAGTTGTTACTGCACTGCAAAAACTGGGGTGTTAAAATTGACAGCATTGGTGTTATTTAACACCCTATGGTGTTAATTTTGATTCTCTCTTGGGTATCTTTATGTGAAAACACTCATGGTGTCAATTTTAACACCCCACTTTTTTTTGCAGTGTGTAATCCCACCGAGGGGATAGCTCAAAGGATCGTTTTTGTCTTTAACCCATCTTGTTGTTTTACAATTTTTACTCAAAACCCTCAATTTTAATGAGGGCCGCTGTTAGCAAAAGCTGACATATTTTAATATTTCCATTTTTATAACCACATCATACACACTGGTCAGCTCATCATAAAATGCCCTGATATCCAAAGCTAGCAGATATTGAGCTTACTATTCCGAAAACTATAACGTTATTTCACTAATATAATAATTGTATTTTTCTTTTCAACAGGTACTCTGATAGCGGGTTTCAGCATCTTCTGTTGCAATGGAGTTCCCCAAGGCACGACAAAGAAAGATGAGCTTATGAACTCTGTCTGTACCAACGCATGCGTAGCTATAGCCCAACTCTTCACCATCACATTCCTGCTCGTTGGTTGGATATGGAGTGTCACGTGGGGTATCTTCATGGTCGAATTCGCAAGTAAGACACAACATTATCCTGTTTTTTGTGCTTTTTATTTTTGCAAAGAGAATAACCTTTTCCCCTCAACATGAAATCCTCGTGGCTCGGATTGGATGCTCAAATTTTAGTCGAGTAGCCATGTTGGGAATTGACAAATAAATAATTGGGGTGGGGTGGGGCTTAGGCTATTTACCAATTTGTATACCACGCCCGATATGGGGCCAGAGGGTATCCCCCAATGTTCCCATACTTTACACACTACTTTCCTCTTGTAAAGAAGTACCCCCTCTAAAATCCTCTAAAGAATTCCTGAGATTCCCAGAACACAATGAAGACACAACAGGGAGGTACATCATGCCCCATATCAAGCACCAATTCAAAAGCCAATTTGGCTAACTACAATGTATGGTACAAGTTGATGTAGTGAACCTTAATTATGCCTTATGGAATGGTCTGGGCTTACTGCAGCACTGGCAAACAGAAAATAGTGGAAATGACAAGAGATTGTGTTGAGATACACATCTCTGCATTGGGAAAAAAAAGAAATACAAAGTAGAGACTTTGCATGGTGGAGATACAATCTAGTAAGGTTTGCAGTAACACCATGTACATGAGTAGGATTTGAAACTTTGCATGGTGGAGATACAATCTAGTAAGGTTTGCAGTAACACCATGTACATGAGTAGGATTTGAAACTTTGCATGGTGGAGATACAATCTAGTAAGGTTTGCAGTAACACCATGTACATAATCTCTCCTTATGAGAGTGTGGTGGTTCTGAAAAATCACGCAAGACCGCCGGACTTGTCCAGTCATAAGTTTACTGGCATGACACCAAAACTACTGGCCTCGGGCGCTGGGTCCTTTTCATAGAGCTGCAAAAAGTAGCTAACCACAATCAAAATATGCTTACCAGAATACGGTTACCAGCCAAAATACCATTTCAAATGTACCATTTGTGACTGGTATCCTGCTTCTCTTTCGCTTTATAGCAGAAAAGTGTTGAGCAAATTTTGCTGCTTAAAACTCTGCATGATGCCATCGAACTGTAGTCAACTGTCCGTTTTTAACTAAATAATCAGTACTCCGCCATTTATTTTTAATCAATTTTTTTAAACATTCCCATCTACACCTAGCCAACATGGTAAATGTCTTGTTATCATCCGGGGTCTTTTTCACACACAAAAAAATCCACCAATGACCAGCTCTCCCGGAATTCCCACAGTTACTTGACCTTGGGGTCAATAGCCACTACTGGGTGAAATGAACCATATAGTTTCCAGATGGCTTTTTGCTGTATACTTGTACAATGACTGTAAGCAGTGACATGGTGGTTTATTTGGATGAATTGAGTAGGGTCCATATCTAATGGTTTGGGCCATTTGAAAGTGATTGGGTTCTCCACAAAAACGAATTACACGCTAATACGAACGGACAGTAGCCTACTGTCCGATGGCGTAAGCGTGTGATTTTTTTTAATGGTGTCACACAGGGTTTTAGCCCAAACCATTTGATATGGACCCTACTCAATTCATCCAAATAAACAACCATGTCACTGCTTACAGTCATTGTACAAGTATACAGAAGCAGCTCTATAAAACTGGGCACTGATGATGTTTTCAATTTTGTTATGTTACAGTGGAATACAGGAAATACAGGAGGAACGAAAAGAAGATAACGACAGCCAAGGCCGTCACCAAGGCGTTCATGGGGATGTGAGTCGGGGCCCCGTTCCTATTAAGTGGATTGCATTATGCATAAGTGGATTGCATTATGCACAGAGTAGTGCATCACCTTTACGCTGAGCTCTCACGGTGAATATTAACTGCGGGCCGCAAGGCTACCTGTCGCGAGGTGGAGAGTGGCGACATCAAGTAGTTTAGCCTTCCACTGTGTTTGTGAACCGAAGGTGTTATTGTTAACGAACAAGGGAATAATAACAAGCTCCATTAGGCTGTCGAGACACGGCGAGATACCAATGTTTAAATGTTTTATTATAGCTTTGGCCTTCTACGCTTCCGTAGCCTTCAAACTATACATGTTTTGCCGTAGCCATCCATCGTTATACGAATGACGTCACATCAACGGGAATATAGCAATAATTTTTGTTGGACCGTCCAACTATAATGTCAAATTGTCACAAAGATGTCAGCACTTTTGCTTCTTGTTCGTAAAGTTGAGCTTTGTTTCTCCCGTAGATTTAGAAAGATGGTATTTGGTAAAGAAAAACCTAGGTACATAATATACACGTTTTAATTTGGTTGTAATAAAGTGATTTTGTCATGAAACGATAAAGGAATCAAATGGGTTCAAGCTGTTTTCACGAAACTTGCCTAAGCAAGAACAAAACTTACTTAATTACAAAACAAATTGGTAACCAAAAAGTAACATTAATACAATGTAAAGCTGCGTGTAATTTACCACCCAATTACGCTTAGCAAATTACTATATTTCGTTAAGCAATCGCTTCAGCTTTAATTTCTTTACGAAATAGATTAAGCATATTTATAGGGCCCGATTTCATAGAGCTGTTTAAAAGTAGCTCAGCATAAAACGATACTGCTTACCATAATAAGGTTACCAGCCAAAATACTATCTCACATGTATCGTCTTTGACTGGTTTCCTGCTTAGTTTTGCTTGGTAGAAAATTGTTAAACACGCAGCTCCATGAAATTGGGCCGTAGTGAGTGTTCCCCCAGGCTGATGAACTGAGCGAGGTGGTAACAAATTCAAATTGATGTTTGAAGCAAAGTGTACATGTACATCCTGCAAACTGACAATGTGCAGCACTCATACAAAAAATGCAATGATTCATCCAAATGTGAGGTCAAGGAAAAAGCTCTTCAATTACACAGAATGACCATTCTCGATTCGTTTTTTCCTGTATAGCTAATGTGTGATTATAAGCACTGTACACTCAGTGCTTTCCAGAGTCCTGCATAAAAAAACCCACTGGCATAATAGGACTCGGGTGGGATTCAAACTCAAAAACCCTGCAATAGAGCAGATATCTTACAACTGGACCACCGAGCGTGCCCTGCGACAAGAAGCCAGCAGGGCCCAATTTAAAAAAAGCTGCTTAAGCACAGAATATTGCTCAACAAATTTCTGCTTAGCAGAATTGAGCAGGATACCAGTCACAGATTGTACATGTGACATGGTAGTTTGGCTGGTAACCATATTTCGGTAAGCATAATTTTGTTGTGCTTAGCTTATTTTTGTTCTTAAGTTAAGCAGCTCTATGAAATTGGGCCCAGTTCGTATCCTGTACTTAGTGATACGATGTATCAAACAGTCTGTATAATGAGAAATACTTATCAATAGGCCCTAATTAGGGGTTATTAGAAAGCTCCTATTCTCATCTATTCTCATCTCACCGAGACGTTGATATTGGTAAAATATGAGCGAGGTTGGCATTGGGAGTAGGGGGTGGGTTACCTCGCGTCTGAATGGGAAGGGGGAACACTGTCCGGTAAATTAAAAATGTTTAACACACTCCTTGTCAGGGAATGATTTCGTCCATCAACTTTGCATAGCAAAATTATTTTGGCTGGACAGATTTTGTGCACACTGAATGCTAAATTATGAGTAGCAAATTATGATTTTTGAGCAGCAACTGCTAAAAGGGAAATCGTTCACTGCTTGTGATTAACATCATGTTTTCCCCAATAATATAGAGCTTTACAATTGACATCATTTCCTTTAATTTACTTTAAATTTAAAGTTACTTAAAATATTGATATTTATCACCATCTGCTTGTTTAATGTTTGTTATTTTTGCTTGGTTTTAAAGGCATCGTACACGTTTGGTAATGACTCTTGTAATTAATGGCAATACAAATCTAATTGGTAAAAAGTACAGCAGCTTTGGATAGTGAGAAAATTTTCGCTTCGAAGTACTGCGGTTATGGAAAAACTAATCACCTTTTATCCCCCAAAACATTTGAATCTAAGAAGCATTACTGCAGTAACGCTTCTCAGAGTGTATTCCAATGCAGATTATTCTTCCTGCGTGGACATTACGGCTCCAGATTTTCGGTAATATCTCAAAAACGCTACCACCTTTTAAAATGAAACTTTCACAGGTTAGTCTTATGGTATATATCTACAACTATACAGGTTTGAAACAAACAATAGGCTCCAATTACCAAACGTAACGATGCATTTAAAGTGGTTGACTAAAGTACGGTATAAGAACGGCATCGGACTTGATTTCATCGTTGGTCGATCGATCGAGATTGATTTATTGACTATTAAACGATAAACAGACTGATTGACCAACGTTCATTGGTTGTTTGATCGGTGCATTCGATGAATGATTGGTTGATTTGTTTTGGGCCGATTGAATGGTTGATTGATGATCAATTTGTGATCAGTTATTTTCCGGTACTGATTAATGAGCTTGAATGATTGTTGGTTGATGGTGGAACACTCGATCAATGAGGTCATAATCAACTTATTGATTTATTGAATTGCTGATTGGATGATTGATTGATATTTATAAGTATATTTTTAATTGACAAACCACATGATTGGTGGATTTATAGTTAATAGATTTGATAAGGCACCTGATTTTTAATATAGTTGATTGACTGGTAATAATTACAAATATTCTAAACTATTGACTATTTGGTCGATTTGTGAAGGCAATGACTGAGGATCTGTCCCTCTGAAAAATAGGCATACATTTTCTCATTCACAGTGCAGTATAGTATTCTGAAAGTATAACTTGCATGTAAATAGTTTATTGCAATAACAAACGTCTGTTTGTATATATTTTTGTCACGGTCTTATATTATATACAAAGGTACATACATTGATATTTTATGCGATGCTTCAGCAATTTTAATTGGAATGATTTTATATACACACTCATAAACATGTATACACACTCATAAACATGTTTACATAATGCATATTAAAATTCGATTACAATACTAAATAGAAGGTTTATATTAATACGATAAATGGTAATATTAATAGTAATTATTCCAACTTGTAGAAAACTCATTTCCAGCAACACCATGTTGTCTTCATTTCATATTTTATATTCCTATATCGTAATGTATTTTTTCTTCTTCAAGTCATTGTGTACAGTATTAAGCAGCATACAAGTACATGAGATTAAACTGATGTATTCACAAGCAAACCTTTGTCAATACTATAAAAAAAGAGATTGTGGCATGATGAATGTGAACTATACTACTTGAAATTCTGATTTGTGAGCGTCGCATAATGATCGCACAGAGGCGTTGGTGGTTCCTGTGGTTTCACACTCTAATAACCCCTGGGTCAGAATTGACCCGGATTCCGGGTACCAGGGAGGGGGGGGGGGCTGATCCATTTCTGTGACTGATCCGGAGTCCGTGTCAAAGTGACCAGGAATTCCAATCAAATGTTCAGATTTTATTTAACAAAGTTACGGGTCACATTGCCACACTAGCTTCCGGGTCAAACTGTCCCAGAAATGAATCAGACGGCCGTCGGAGTTTTTTTTTAGAGTGCAGGTAGATTTATGGTTGATTTGTACAAAATATATATTCGTAACCAAGGGACCAACAGAAAGCGACTAGCACTGTAACCCATATCAGCATGGAGATACCTGGGTGGAGAAGATGTCGAAGATATTGTCATGTTTTTTCCAACGCAACCAGGCAGGGAATGAAAACCCAAATCCACATGCAAGGCTACAGTCCGGGGTTCGAACCCGGTGGTCCACAGAGTCAAAATGCAGGCACAAACACACTGAACCAACCTGACTCCCGTCATGATTGGATTAATGCACGCCCTTGAAAAACTCATGTAAAAAATATATAGGAATTTCCTACGATAGAATCGCAGATGAAATTAAAATGATGCACAAGAAATGATCACAACACGGTATACGCTATAATTTAAAGGCACTGGACACGTTTGGAAATTGTCAAAGACCAGTTTTCTCAATTGGTGTATCCCAACATAATTATTATTAAATTATGCATAAAATAACAAGCCTGTGAAACTTTGGGCTCAATTGGTCATCGAAGTTGCAAGAAAATGATAACAGAAAAAACACCCTTGTTGTACAAATTTGTGTGCTTTCAGATACGAATATAAAATTCTTGCAAGAAGTTGTTATTATTTCAGTTAGAAATTACCTCTTTCTCGAAAAGAGAAAACTACGTTACTTCAGAGGGAGTCGTTTCCTACAGTGTGTTATACTATCAACAGCTCTCCGTTGCTCGTTACCAAGTAAGTTTTTATGCTAATATTTGTTTGGAGTCATTACCAAACGTGTACGATACCTTTAAATAGCATGTGAAGCGGGCAGTCTGTGTACGAGCAATTAGACTCGACATTTCCTGAGCTATTCCTATTGGAATTAATTCACGATTGGATTATTGCATGCCCTTGAAATATCCTCGCGTGAATTTTGCAAACAGCTCGACTTGCATTCCCGAGAAGGATAAATTTTGGCTGAAATTCTTCCCGATCATTGACAATCCAATAAGCGCAGTCAAGCAGGGCCACACAGTACCCCCCGGTCGGTAGCAGACAATAAACTAAAAGGCTGCATAAAAGATAATTAGCTTTTCTCGTTTGATATCGTTATAGACGATTCAGCGTTCAATCTTTTGAAGCAATTAATGGCGATCGGTTCCATCATTTTCCCCCGGACATTATTTCGATGGGATGAATGACTGCACAGCTGCAGCTTCTGAGCTTAAGCGTCTGTATACGTTTAGTAATGACTATGAACATTAATGGCAATAAAAACTTAATTGGTAAGAAGTACAGCAGTTTTGGATGGCAATGCAAATTTGAGAAACTTTTCATTTCGAAGTACTGCGGTTATGGAAAGAGATATCCCCCAAAATTTGAATCTGAGAAGCGTTACTGCAGTAACGTTTCTCAGATTGTGTATTAATCCAATTGCAGATTATTCTTCCTGCGTGGACAAACCGCTCCAGATTTTCGGCAATATCGCAATAACGCTACCACCTTTTGAAAAGAAATTTCCACAGGTTAGTTGGATGGTGTATATCTACAACTATATAGGATTGAAACAAACAGTGGGTTCCAATTACCAAACGTATACAATACCTTTAAACCATTAATGTCTCGTTCTAGACGGTTGGGTCCAACTTTTCATAGACATGGTCACGGGAATAAGTAGTTGGCAAATTGTGAAATAGATGCGGTTGGTACCCGCTGTCACCTCGCTAAACGTGGATGGTTTCAAAGTTCTTGTGAAAATACCGTGATTTTGTGTGTTTTCTAAGCAAGTAGACACAGTTTTCTGCTGAAAATTTCACATGTGACTTTTATTGTATCTTTTTTTAAACTGTTGCCTATAAATCAGCATTACATTGGCAGAAAACAAAATATGACCCCGTACCTTTAAAGGTATTGTGCATTTTTGGTAACAGCTCAAAATTAGTGTCCACATTTTATGTGATTCAACATAAGCATGAACAAACAAACCTGTGAAAGTTTGAGCTCAATTGGTCATCGAGATCACGAGAAAATAGTGAAAAGAGACCTTATGTGTTTTCTGTTTTTTCAAAATATCGCGAGTGATAAAAACTATTGTTTTACTCATTTCTCAGAAACGATAGCATTTTAGGCAGAAATATTTTAAGGAACCCTTACAACCATTACTTACTTTAAATCATGTAAGTTGTGTGTGAATCTGTGAACATTTCGTTTTTCGATCTTACCAATAGTGTACAGGGCCTTTAAAGACAGGGTGTACTTTTGGTAATTACTCCACAAGTTAATGACCATAAAAAGCTTACTTGTAAAGAGCACTGGAGAGCTGTTGATATTATAAATCATTGTAACAAACGACTCCCTTTGAAGTAATGTAGTTTTAGAGAAAGAGGTAATTTTCACCCAAAAATGTGAATCCGAGAAAGGCTTCGGGCATGATTGTATGAAACCTTTCTCAGGCATCTGAAAGCACACAATTCTGTGCAACAAGGGTGTTTTTGCTTTCATTATTTTCTTGCAACTTCGATGACCAATTGAACCCTGATTTTCACAGGGTTGTTATTTTATGCATAAGTTGGGACACATTTACTGGTCTTTGACATCCATCAAGAGTAAACCCTGCCCATTTTTCAAAGGGAATAACCATTGCTAAAAACGTCACATACACATTTCCACTTTTCCCCTATGTGAAACGTTAGGAGTAGCTTCCATGAACAATAATAACTAAAACAATATATCTTCATGAAAACATGTTATTGCACGAATATGATTTAAAACAACAATGATAAAATGTTCAGATCAAATTTGTCTTGTAAATATTACAAAAAGCGCCATGTCTTACCAATAATTTTGTATGCAGGCATTATATTTGGTCATTGGAAAAAGTAGGAACATCTGATCGAGTACACGGGCTGACTTACATGTACACAATGGTGTCCAATACTTTCCAGGCCTTAGCAATATTTCTGACCCCCCCCCCCCAAAAAAAAAAGAAAAGAAAAAAAAGAAGGAAATCAGACTGAAGTAGGAAGAATATCATACCTGTGTGAATGATATTGCAGTTAAGCCCCATTGCTAATAAAAAACGTTCCGCTTCCCTACACAATGAATAGAGCTAATTAGCTATTGTTATATAATATTATGATTAACCTTCCGACTTTGATGGTGCCTCCGTTACATAAAAACAAATTAACGCTCTCGTGTGGTCATGAAATAATAATTCTATTATGAGTTGACACTAATTGGTTAACAAAACAGCAGAGGGGGAAATGGACACCCAGAACGTTTCAACAACTGATGAAACTAATGGGGAATGAAACAAAGAACATCTCATCACTGCAATAGTTTCTCAAAATTAACGGTTGCTTTTATTTCAAATTGCCACAGAAAATATTTGTCCTTATTGTTGCTACAATGAATAAGTGAAACAAAGCTATAGGCCTACCAAGTGAAAAAGATAAACACACAAATCTCTGTATGATTTCTGGTCCTAAGACCGAGTGATCCTCAAAAGTTTCTTGAGCTTCAAAACACTGGGTTTAAAGAAACCTTATAGAAGAGCGGGTGATTAAACAAAATGTCAGTTAATTAATTCCTATTAAAAACAGGGGCGAGAGACACAACAAATTGGTTTGAAGCTTGGCTCTAACTTTTAGGTGGTACACTGTATATTGTAAAAGTGGCATTTCAACCTTTTTGTATAACCCCTTGAGTTATGATTTCAAGGAACTTCTAAGAACGGTATCCTCAGCCCTAGGAAGTAAATCAAAGAGCAGGATTTCTTCATATCTGGGGAGTTTTTTTGTTTGTTTTTCCCCCACAGACAGACGCAGGCCCTTTTCGAAACCATAGATCGGCTTGAGCTCCGGGAGTTACTTAGAAAACGTGCGCTTTCCTCACGGGGCCGGGCCTCAACCAGGCGGACGGGGCCTAGGCCATGAGCCTAAGCACATGCCATTGTTTCGAAAATGCCCATAGACAACTCTGAATTCAAATAGTAATGGGTTGCACTTTTTGCAAATTCCCCCAAGATTTAGCCATCCAGGAATATTCCAAAGATAATTTCTCGTAAATATTATTGTTAATAGCTCCATTATGTCTTACCAAATACTCCACATGATTGTAGGGTTAAGCCCGATTGATGAACAAAGTTCCCCATCACTGCACAACCAACAACAGAGATAATTAGTTACCCATTTGCTTTATAACAATTAACCTTTCGACTTTGATGGGTGCGTCCATTACAGAGAAAAATTAATACTCCCTGGTGGGCATGAATTAATGATGGTATTGTGGAATTAACGAAGGTTGGGGAAAGCAACGGAGAGGCAAGTTATGTGTTACTTTTTCTCGATGTTTGAATATATTTGGTGAACCAAAAAACCCACACCACTTTTAACTATTGCATTGTAGATTAAACAATTTCAAGATCAAATGTATCTCTTATTTCTAATGCAATATTATATAGTATCCACATATTGGCAGTTCTTCATGCTTTGTAGTTAACACGTTTGAGAAACCTTAACTCTCGATAGGATTGATTAAAATGAAATAAAAACGAAACTCATCTACAGAAGATAAAAACATCAAATGACAACGTTTTTATACTAGAGTAAACACACAGTAAACACACAGTAAACAGAGTAAACACAGAGTAAACACAGAGTAAACACGGAGTAAACACAGAGTAAACACACAGTAAACACAGAACACAGGGTAAAAAATGAAGCAAAAACAGAGTAAACATAATATCGTAAACACAGAGGGCACAAACAAGGTTCCTCAAATAGTAAAACAAAAGCTCAATATGGCAGAAATGACATATTTGGCAATTGTTCATTCATTACTGAATTTATGAGGGACGTGTACAAGAGTGAACAGCCTCATCAAAATGTCAAAGTATAGTTTACTGTCAGAAAGCCACTTGGCGATCGCTCGTAGAAAAAAATTATGTCTGGAGGTTCTTTATACTCGGGAAATAAACAACTACTTATGGTGTCGTTAATAAAATGCAAAGGATTACCATAACTGTATTGTTATTACAAAGGCATTTGCATAATGAATGTGAGACGATGCGGTGCCTGAGGGGTGCATGTTGGGAATATATACATATGTATTATAATAGTTTGAGTCTCTGACATGTAGAGCTGATTGGTTTCACTCTCAACAATGCTATTAACCCTCCTACTGTGTGACCCTTCAATATCATCCACTGTGGTTTGGCATGATATATAAACTATACCAGCCTGCAATATGATACCACATGGTGAATGTATCTACACAGTATACAGTCAACCCTCATACTGTGTGACCATTCAATATCATCCACTGTGGTTTGGAATGATAGATAAAATATACCAGCCTGCAATTATGATACCACGTGGTGAATGTATCTACACAGTACACAGTCAACCCTCCTACTGTCTGACCATTCACCATCATCCACTGTGGTTTTAAAATGATACATAAACTATGCCAGCCTGCAATATGATAGTACATGTATGTAAATGCATCTACACAGTACACAATCAACCCTCCACAGACTAGTCTGACCTACACTTTCAAATCAGATTGTATGCAGTAAAGTGTACTCATTTACAAATGTGATGTTTATAATTAGTCTTCGAGAAAGACTCTGCTAGGGTCGAAACGTCAGGCCATTAACTATTTTTTATGTTTATAATTGGTGATGAAAATAGTTTATTTTCAAGAGCCGACGACAAAGCATTGACTAAACACACGGATTAATCATTATAGATGCTGCAAAATGATTGGTGCTACAAATTAACATGAGCAGGCGTACAGCTTCAACACAGCGCGCTCTGGTCCAAAGTGTTAGTGTGGCACACATTTAAAATTAGAAACCAGTCACACAAAGGTTTGCTGAAGTGGAATGCACCCGGGAACACTAGACCCGCATTGGTTGTTGCCATGTTGGTTTTTGTCCAGATCAATTGGATGTGACGAAACTGAGGTTGGAAGGAAAGATAGTCTGGTTCTAGTGTTATGAGAATCAATGTTCATGATTGCTTGGAGAAAACAGGGAACATGACCAATATGGTGGAGTCGTATAAAACAGGGAATAAATTTCACAAACAAAAACGCTAAGAACACTAAAACGTTTGCCATTTTCTCTGTATTAAACAGGCTTCTCCCAAAACAAGAAGCAAAACTTTGTGACACAATTTTTGTTCATTTATCATCGTCACTATCTGTACTGCATTCAACGCACGTACACACACACGTCAACAATGGCATAATTCCCATCGGCTGGGGGGCGCTCATCATCGCTACACCGATCGGTCAGCAAACACGTACGACCAGACTGAAGATATTCGTAACTATATAGAGAACCTTGACCTACGTTTAACGACTACTGACATTCCTACAAATAAACTGTACTTTTGTAAGCAGTAGAACCTTGCGGCCGCTGTGATCTCTAAACGTTTAAACTGCTACTTATCCTATCGAAGGCTCTCAAGAATTTACAACATCATGAAACTTTTAACTTTGGAAGAAGATAAAACACAAAGACTGGCACATGGGCACTCCCTAGCGTTTACGTTGCATGGGGAGCATTGGAGAAACACAGCTTGAAAGTGTAGGGGTACTTCCCGCCTGCCAAACAAATAAAATAAAATAAATAAATACAAATTATTCTTGGAACAATCCCAAAGAAACAGAATTCTCAACAAATACAAAATGCTTTTAATACATTTTTAAAATACATTTCAAGTTATAGATTATCATTTTGTTGATATTACTTATGGTTGATTAAAAAATTCACCTTTGTTGCCAGAGGTTAATTACACAACATTAAACTTAATGTACAGTCGACTCCCGTTATTACGAGCTCGCATATTACGAGGTTTCAATGCATTTAAATATGGATTATACGAGCACAGTAGTAGCGAGAACACTGTTACGAGGTAATTTTGCCGGCCCGTTACGAGCAAAACATTGTTTTCAACCCTTTTTTAACGAGAGTAATAAAAAAACCAGCAAAGGAAATACCTTCAACAGCCTGAAAATCGTTATTTATGGCTTGTAAGACAATCAATAGAGGTGCTAACTGGACGCTATCGCTAGCAATACTAATCCCAAACTGGAGTCACGAGTCAGCGAGCAGGTTGTTAATTCCAAACTCCGGACAATGGTGGGATTAAGAGGCTTGCATGGTTTAAACAACGGGGGCAAATTCCATACTAAGTCAACATTCATTAATTCATGTGAAATCTTCAGAAAAGATACTGATCCATTGAGTTTTACAAGTGCTTGATGTGCATTTTCAGCAGAAAAACCCCCACCGCAACTGAAAACTAAAATATTTGCGCGATCAATATTGAATGCAACAGCAAGATTTCCCTGGTATCCCGCATTAGCAATGGACCTTCTAGCATTACACTGGTGGTTACCAATGAAAATCATGATTCTATTTGTTGCGAGCGAAGTTTTGCACCGGAACTTTGCTAAACAAGAACAGCAAGTTAAAATCTCAGAAATTGTTTCAATCATGTAAAGTGTAAATTGATTTTATAAATTGACTTTCAAACTAAACTAACTCAATTAAAAACAGTTTTATTAGTGCAATGTTGTGCTTGTTTACACTATGCACACAGTTATCCACTGTATTGCAGCAGCCTTATCTGTGTACATGTGCGGCCATTATGTCATGCACTTTGTGTATAGTGCATTGATATTACCGCAACCAGATATTACGAGAAAAACGGGCTCGTCCGACGGACCTCGTATTAACAAGAGTCGACTGTAATTGAAATAATAAAATATAAAATGGTAAAATAACAAAATTCAACTGGCAAGACAAGAGATAAACATTTATGGTGGTTACAAGTATATAAAACATAGCTGACAGATAATGTAAATATAGGATGTTATATGACAATATATGTAAATGTTATTCATTTTTCCATACAAAGTTTAAAAGCACCTACAAAATGAATATTAATTTTTATTATTTTGATATCATTGCTGTGGTGCGAAAAATGAGTTGTCACGCTGGTCTTGATAACATCTATCAATGGAATTGAATTGAATTGAATTGATTTGAATTACCTGGGTTTTCCATGTTGGTATGATTCGCAAGGATCATGGACTCCATAGCGGAGGCTCTGTTCTCCCACTCGGACAAACCGGTCACGCTGCGGTCAGCTGCAGAAAACCAAAACAATTATATCATCGAATAGGCTTCATGTTAAAAAATATCATTACCACAGCTACGCTATGGCCAACTGGTTAAGTGCACCGAACTCCAGTTCTGGTGTTGTCAGAGTGTGGGTTCGAATCCCGGCCATCACACTTGCGTCCTTGAGCAAGACACTTAACCATGAATTGCTTCTCTTGACCCAGGTATTTAAATGGGAAACTGCAAGTGCTGAGACGATGGTATGTCAGACTAACCCAGCATTAATAAAAGCAGCTTGGGGTTGTATGCTCCCTTGGGAGTTGATAAATTTTGTGGATTGGTTAAAGTGTTCCTGTTGAACCGGGATAATTTTGTAATAATAATAATATATAGTCTGATATAGCGCATGCATCTACCAATACCAATAAGGTAGTCAAGGCACTTGAACTTACAGCAACATTTTAAGGCAGGTTTTTTGAATTTTTTTAATTATATGTATGAGACCAATTTATGTAGCACCTTATAATAATAATAATAATAATAATAATAATAATAATAATAATAATAATAATAATAATAAGACTTGTAATGCGCACATATCCACCCTGCTGGGTGTTCAAGGCGCAGTAAAAACCAAAAACAAAACAAAACAAAGAAAAACAGACACAACAAAATTAGTCCTTGAAAACCTGTGACATAAGATATGTTTTGAGAAGAGATTTGAATTTTATGGTACAAAGACAAGATCTAAGATTAAGTGGTAGAGAGTTCCAGATGCGTGGCGCAGCTGAAGAAAAAGACCCGTCACCCCATGAGTGTCGAGACTTGGGTTCAATGAGGAGAAGCATGGAACTTGATCGAAGATTCCTTGATGGAGTGTAAACTTGAAGTAGTTCAGAAATATAGTGGGGAGCCTTGCCATTAAGTGCTTTGTGGACAATGAGCATCAGCTATAAGGGGTTTGATTGTCATTATTTATTTTCAGACAGGTTATTTAAGTTTTTGAATGATGAGACCCATTGATATAAAACTTTTACAAGGTGCTTTGGCGCATTCAGAAGCCACTGCCAGAAATACTGAGGCAAAACCCTTCTCTTTTAAGCGGAAAGTGTAACTTGGTTCTTTTACGGTATTACCAGAGCTGCCAACATTTGCAACTTACAATCAGGGAGTTTTTGTACAACACTCAGGGACATATTTAGAATTACATTCAACAAAATAGGGACAAAGTTTCCATAATCAGGGAGATATTCAAATTTGTTCATCAGAACATGGACAAGTTGGTTTATTTTCAGGGAACATTCTGCAGAATCAGGGAGAGTTGGCAGCTCGGCATTACACAACACACGGGACCTACTGCTTTACGTCACATCCGAAGGACAAAGCAATTGTAGTACAGTATCTTGCTCAAGGATACAAGTGCCACGACTGGTATTCCAACCCACACTCTGCTGATCAGAAACACCAGAGCTTGAGTTTGGTACTCTTAACCGCTCGGCCACGACACGCCACAAGGGCACCTTATAAAAGCACCTTGATCTAGCTACTAGGATAAATACCCAACATAAAAACCAATTTTTATTATTGCCTTTTTTAGCCTTCGAGAAAGACCCTGCTAGGGTCGAAACGTCAGGCCACTAACTATTTTTTTTGCATTATAATCAACATAAAGAGTTGTGAGCTACATGCATATTTTGGTGGCAGAACTGCAGGGGAGAACAACAAATAACACACTTACATTTGGATTCAAACATCTTGATTGCAATGGGCTCCGGAGCTCCAGCATTGATGAAGATCTGGAAAAAAGAAAAAACCCAAGAACAACATGAAGATCTTGAACGAAACCAAAAGTGCAAATCAGAGACAGTGTTCCTTCAACTGATGCCAAGTCATGTATGCCTGGAATCTCATCTTTAAGAGGGATAGGCCTTTTTCATTTTGTTAAGGGCACTTCCATTGGAAAACCTTAAGGAGGAAGGGAAATGTCAAATTCAATTTTGTGATGTACTCATTTTCCAATATATAGAGTCCTCATGTGAGTGGGGGAACATCATCGGATGTTTTGAATGTTGACAATTTTTGCCCCGGAAGGGTATTGTATGCAATGACTATTTACACCATTTTAATGTGAGGTAAGAGACTTGTAATTTTGTCCCCACTCACGTGAGGTTTTTATCTATTGGAAAATGAATACATCACAAAATTTAATTCGACATTTCCTTCGCTCTTCTAAGTCTATGGGAAACTTTTGAAGGCCAGGGCTCGGTTGCACAAAACACAAAGACTCATCTAAAGATTCATCTAAATATATCGCCATTGTGATTTGTATTGTGACATCACACATTGCTTTAGCAACTAAGAACGATACACGTCTTAAGATCAATCTTAGCTCTTTGTGAAACCGAGCCCCGGTCATGTATCTGACAATTCAAAACCATACAAGTTGCCTGGTTTGAAATAGTGAAGGCATGGGGTTATTATCAACTATTATCCAACAGTTCCAACAGAATCAAACAGAAAATGCAGCTGGATTTTGCTGGGTTTGGGGATGGTTTAAGGAAGAACAATCCGACAAGAACGTCTTAAATACCTGCTTGATAGTCTCAGCTGTGCTCTCAGGATGCGCATTGTAGAAATGCAACACATGGGATGGGCGCTGAAGACGTGTCGTTTATCGTTAAGGAAAAATATTGTTTAATGCATTTATTAACAATAAATAATAATGGAGTCTTGCGAAGTGCACGGATCCACCATAACGTGGTTCTCAATCTTGCCCCTGCTAGAAAACTATCATCCCTAGGCCCAATTTCATAGAGCTGCGCAAGCAGAAAATATTGCTTAACAATTTTCTGCTTAGCAGAAATGAACAGGATACCAGTTACAAATTGTACATGTGACATGGTAGTTTGGCTGGTAACCTTGTTCTGCTCAGCTACTTTTTGTGCTTAAGCAGCTCCATCAGGCATCAGGCATACTTTGAATCATTCCTGGAGCGTTCTCAACTCCCTTAGAAGTATACAACCTCGGCAGCCTGTTAGGTGCACAGGTGTTGATCAAACACAATACTACCTCAGCCCTCGCAGGTCCCCATTTATACTCCTGGGTGAAGGGTAGCAAACCATTACGATTAAGCATATTGCTCAAGGTCAAAGATGCCACGCTTGACCAGTCTGGTATTCGGACTCACATTCTAATGACTCGGCCACCGGACCTCGAGTCCAGAGTGCCAAACTGCCTCAACACTCCACCATTTTCAGAAGAAACTTGTTCACTTGAATAAAAAGCAGATCAAAAGTTCGTCTTACCCTATCTTTTTCCCAAGTGTGACTTAATTTAGGCCTCGCCCACTAAAAGTGAAAGTTTTGCACTTACAGCAGATGTGCGTGTATGTGACAACTAACAAGGTAAAATCAATGGAACACCCTCCTCAGTATGGTACTTCTATACGAGGTGCAGAGCTGTGTATTGAGGATGCTGGACGCCATTTTTGGTCCAAATGCTGCACAACCCAATGGGCAGACTAGTCTGGTACCCTGTGTTCACCAATTCGTTTTTTTGGGACACAAAATGGCTTCTAATCGCAGGTTGTCGCAGCTTTCTCAATATACGGCTCTGACTAGGTGCTTAGAACAGCGATATTCAAAGGATATGATTCTTGGCGGCGGCCTCTTTGTTCATGAATCGGTTGTTACGGCTCTTGGAGTAGTCCATGTAGGATGGGCCGCCGTCTGGAAGGTTCCATGTACCCGGGGGTGGATTCAAGAACGTCTGGTTAGAATACCTACAAAAACAAGATTACATAATAATAATAAGACGAAGAATAAGACGAATATTCTCAACAAAGAAAACATTATTTTGTATCATTGGTTTATAAAAAATTAAAAAATTCAATTCAACTGACAGTTATTCCATGCTGGCAACAAAAATTACATTGGCAATAAAAACCACATAATATATGCATATTTGCAGTAAAAATTACATATGATATTTTCCAAATGCATATTGGCAATAAAAGTTACATGCATATTGAAATAAAAAAAATACATCCACAAATTTGGAATAACATTTACAAATGAACGTTGGCAATAAAAATCACATGCATATTGAAAATAGAAAGTACATATATATATATGCAATTTGGCAATAATAATTACATATACACATTGGCAATAGAAAATGCAAATTGGCAATGACATTTACATAAGCTAGTTGGCAATAGAAATTACATATGCAAAGTGGCAACAATTACATACATGTATGTGTAGTGGAAATAAAAATGACATATGCAAATTGGAAATAACAAATACATATTCAAATTGGCAATAACAATTACATATGCAAATTGGCAATAACAATTACATATGCAAATCAGCAATAATAATTACATATGCAAATTGGCATAGCAATTTAAATGGAAAACAAGTTGGCATTATATAGGTACAATATCAAATACAACAAACAACCTAGCCCATGATAATACAAAGCATTCAGTTGACAATTTTGAGCTGTGTGGTCATAATCAAAGCAGGCCTGTGGCTGTACATGGAATTATGAACTCTCACCCAGTTACAGCATCGGCGCTCTCCATAGATTTGATACAGAGCGAGGGTGCACGCATGCAGTAACTGGTTAGAGTTCATAACTCTATGTACAGTCACAGGCCTGCATTGATCATGACGACACAGCCCCTTTAATTGAGGAGTACACAGCTGTTGTTGAATCTACTGGTTCTGGGGCATTTTCATTGTTTGACCTCATATTCAATTGATGTATTGAAGTAAAATTGGCAAATCTTCCTAAAATGTGACCGCCCCTATTAACTACTCACCCAAGCTGTATGGTCATGTTGAAGAATTCAATGTTGCTCAGGTTGGTGATGGCTCTACTTACGGCGTATGGTTCTCCCATGTCAACCAGCACAGTCCCTGGTTTGGACTTCATGAATTTCACCTGCAAAACAACAAAGAAACAAAACTTATCAGAACTAAGAACTTGATAACTAGCCATCTATCTGAGCACGATTTGTAAAGGCATTTTTTTCCAGGTCTGATGAAAGAGAGGGCACTGGAGTTTTGGGGGAAAATTATGTGAAAGCAGGAATTCCTGCACTAGTTGGTAAACTGGCTTCCCTGTAAAATGCAATCTCAAACTCTCCCCTACCTTGAAGATATTTCCAAAGGGGCACATGAGGTTGAAGAGCTTCTCGCAGTTCATCTTCTCCAGGTTGATGTTATACACCATGACGATGCCGCTGTGGGATGGAGCATTAGGTGGGAGTGGCTGCAAGGCCTGCTGGTCCTGCATGTGGTTGTACTGCTGGGGGTACTCCCCGTGGTCCTGGTACCCGCCGCCACCGCGACCACCGCCGCCGCCACCGCCATGGGGTGGGCCGTAGCCCCCCTGCTGGGGATCCTGGTAGTGCTGGGGCGGAGGTGGGCCGCGCATGGGGCCACCACCGTGAGGTCCGCCACGAGAATCTGTGGACATAAATAAAAAGAAAAACCATATGAACATGTTGAAATGCGCATTACATAAACTATACTTCTAGATGTGGAAGGAAAATCCCATTGTATATAGGGAAAAACCTAAGCCATCAAGTAGGGACTAAAAACCCATTCAACATTCACGGCTCCAGTCAGGGATTCAAACCGGGGCCTACAGAGGTGAAAGGCAGGGAAGAAACCACTGAGCCAACCTGAATGCCCTAAATTAAATATTATGTTCCCTGCTCGCAGGACCTTTTGTAATTATCAATTATTCTTTTCGTCTTTCTGTATACAAAATAGTAATTGATAAAAACAATCAACTCAAATAATAGATACGTAACAAAAACAATATATTTGTCAATAATAGTATCAGTCATTTATACAGCGCATCTGCCACAGGATTCAAAAGGCAATGACAAATATAAAAGGTCTGCTATGTTTGAATTATGAGACCCTTTTTATAGCACCTTGTAAAGGTTTACAAGGTGCTGCACAATCTGCACCCAAGTCCGTATCCAAATTGACAGCTACGGCTACAGCTATGACAGTTGCTAAGGGTGTTGCTAAGGAAGTCCTCTACTTCAACGCATGATGACGCAGTGATCAAGCTTTAGCCATAGCCATAAATTCGGACACGGCCTAACCACACCAGGAACACTGGGGCAACCCCCCCCCTCTCTTAACGGTAAGTGCACTAGGTTCTTTAATGGGCATGACACAATTCACGGCAGAAACAGCTTTATGCTTCATCCGAAGAACGAATCAAGGACACATGAGTCAAGGACAAAATCTTACTCAAGGACACAAGTGTCAAGACTGGAACTCAAAGCCATGCTCTGCTGATCAAAAACACCAGAGCTTGAGTCTGGTGCACTTCACCACTCGGCCGCGACTTGCCATGATAAACGATATCAATACACAATATATCCAATGATTCTATTAATACCAACAGAGTCCATCTTTCTTACCAAAGCGAGGGTTGCCTCCGCCACCTCTCCTGATGTTGGCTTTTGTCGGCCCATTGTAGGTGGAAGGCGGTGGGTCGTCCAGAAGGGCTGCTCCACGACCTGATCAAAGTAGTTAAAGAAACATGAGTCAAACTTCCTTGCAGTTACCTACAACCCACAAAGGACTGCCCAACGAAGAGATTGCCACCTCTCAAATGGGTTAGGGTTAGATATTCTTTTGCTATCGTAACAACAGATTTTTCACCAGTGGCAACCTTGCTTTTTAAAAGTCACAGTTTTTGTTTTATAATTTTAAGATCTAAAAGAAAATTTATACAAAAAAAGAGCCGTATCCCTTCAATGATTTAACTTAAAAATTATTAGTTCATGAAAATTTTAATTACAAAACCGACATGTATGAATACACTGTAAAACAAAATCTAAGATACAATTATAGATTTGAAAACTACATATTAAACAAATTGTTGAACTCAATTTTTTATTCGGAATTTATTACCAATAAGGTTTGAGCGACATGATTTGAAAATTTTTATAGATACAAATTTTAAACAAGGCATTTGGGACTAGATACCCACATTTGATAACATGTTACCTCTGGTACCAGTTAAGTTCCTAGAAGGCAGACATGACCACACCACACTACATTGGTCTCACTGATTTTACGAACTGCGGCAACATCCACCGATCAAACGATCGTGCTGCTCCCGTCTCACAGAGTAAAAAACTGCCGCTGCTTGTCGTGCATTGCTGCTTGCTGCTGTTGAGAGATTTTCAGACTGCTTTCCTGCACAATCGTTGGGGGACAATCAGGTTTATATAGCATGGAATGCACCAGAAGGAGAAAGCAGGGGGGCATTATAGTGTAGATGGTGTCAAGACGTGTAGATGGATGCGTGATTGAGAGGCATGTTGGCACGGTCTACGTGGTGGCTGGTTATAATGCTTCGTGTCGTGTCCATCTCAGTGTCAGTGTGTTTCAGAATCGTCTGCTTGCACTGTGTAGTTTGTCCCACTGTGAAACATGTTCACTTGTAACAATTGACTTGTGACCAGTGAGTATTCAAAACCTCAACAGTTCTTCGCTTTGTTTGTTTGCAGTCATCTTTAAATTGTGTACAATTTGAAGAGTTATGGTACAGTTTTGATAATTTTGGCAAAATATGTATTTGGTAAAAGCCACTAGATTTATTTCTTCTGATGGAAAAGCAACTTTTCATTTTGACACAAAATAAAATAAAGTATGTACTTATAATTTGTAGAGAAAGGTGTTGATTTGGATTAGTTGAATACCACAATTTTAAACAGCAAATGTTTATTTTTTTCTCAAATTCTGTCATGGTGTTCCAGCAAAAGTGTTCTGTAGAAGGTTTGCAGTGTTAAGTAGAAGGCTACCAGGATCTCAAATCCATGGTTTGACAAAAAAATAAAGTTTGATAAAGTCAGTGTTCTGATGTTAAGGAGATGGGTATCCTTTGGTGTGCATGGTAAACAATGTAGTGTTACTTCTGAATGGCACAAACTTGCTCTTGGTGTTACCTCTGCAGGTCAGGTTTTCCTTGAAGCCCGTCTGATGTTGTCATCAAAAATTGTTTTTGTATTTTACCCTTAACTTAAACCTCAAGCCCGACTCTGACGCCACACGCTGCTACTATCTACCCATGGTCTGCCATTTTGGGAGTCAAAATCCACATAAAGATATCATGCGCATCTTACTGTCAGTGCGTCACTCCTTTACTGCGCACTGCACAGTAACACCAACTCCCAAAATGGCATGAGCAAAACTTATTGCGTGATGACGTCAGGTTAGCTGGGGGCAATACACACATTGGATAGATTGATGTGTTCTTACAACATCCAGTGTTAAAATGGTGATTGTATTAATTATATGACAGTTAATTATGATCTTGTGGTGCTCGATATGTGGCATGGTGTACCCCTCCCATTGTGTCTTCATTGTGTTCTGGGAATCTCAGGAATTCTTGAGAGGATTTTCCTTCTTCTTCTTCCTTTTGAGCGCAGCCTTCAAATGATTGAAGTTGTACGCACTGCCAGCCACACCGGGGCGAACCCCTTCTCTTAGCGATAAGTGTACTGCCGTCTTTTACGTGCATTGATAATTTTTATAACAATGCACGAGACCTACGGCTTTACATCCCATTTGAAGGATGAAGCAATAATGGTCAAGTGTCTTGCTTAAGGACACAAGTGTCAAGATCGGGACTCGAACTCACACTCTGCTAATCAGAAACACCAGAGCTTGAGTTCGGTGCTATTATACGCTCGGCCACGACACGCCACTGGAGGGGGTTATTCCTGTACAAGAGGGGATGAGTGTGTTCGAGTACAGGAATATTATTGGAGGGGGGGGGCGCTCCCTCTGCCACATACGAGGCACGGTATAATTATGATATTTGATAAACACTGTCAAAGTTATATGACACTACTGTATACACAATTGAAAAATACATTTTGGACGACTTCAAACAAGTCACCGTCTTGGCGAGATGGATTCAACCATTTTTTAAAAGATTTTTCTGGAGCCTCTGTGGCGTGTTTTTTTCCAATCTACAGGATTGGATTGATTGTCATTTCTAAACACAGTGTAGACCATTTCAAACTGGAAGAGCATTCTCAGGGAATGGGTTAACATGTATGTTGTTTTCATAATGCAAATATTGAAAACGAAAAAAAACACCTCTAAAAACATGCACAATTGTTTAACACTGGATTTAAGTACAATGACCGACAATTAATGGTGATGAAACCTGTACATATTACAAGTTGTACCATGTACCCACTTTACAGTTTTACGCATGTACGATACACATGGCAATCAGTAAAAAATAATATTTGTAATAAAATGATTGTGTGATGACATTCAGTTGTTTACAAATGTACATGTACAATAACAGTTTCTGTAACTATTTACCCACACAAAGTTGTGACATTTTGTCATACAACATTTTGTACAACGATTGTGATGAACTTGTAACAATTATAAATTTACAATACATTTAAATGTAAGTACATGTAAAACAATAAGAGGTTACAATGCACATATGTTGAAATACATTTATATTGAAATATATTGAATAAAAGAACACGTTATCTGTAGGGTATTTATATATTTTTGTTCAATATATATTTAAACAGTGTTTTTAATTTCACCATCAAATGCTTTGAAAATTGTAAACTTGCTTTGAGCAGCATTGTTTGTGAGACTTGCGTATGTATTACTTTGCCATGAAAATGCAGCAACAGAGGCCTTGACCACTGTCATTACTGTGGCATCTTTGCAAAACCCAGGTCCAACTTTGCTTTGGAGTGTCATTTCCTTTCAAAAATGTACTGTACAATTGAGAAATGAGAGAAGTAGCAGAAGTATTGAAACTGCGTCACCATGTGATTCTACACAGGCCTGGAATTAAGCGGAGCTCCTTGGAAGCCATGGCCTCTGTTGCCCCTGGTCTTGGCCTTGGTGCCCCTTCAAAAGTTTCCCATAGAGCGTTAGATTTTCCAATAAAACTGCCCTTTGCAAAATGAAAATGGCCTTGCCCTCTCAAAGATGAAATTCCAGGCCTGCTACAAGTTATGATTGTTTCAGTCTGCCTACAAGACATGTCAGAAGAAAATAACAGCTTTCTTCCTTGACCACTTGTACAAGTGGAAAATGTTCAGAATTGCAAAGAAGATTAAATACAAAATGTGTAACAATTGTGGAAATTATTATTGATACATGTATGTCCATCGTTTAACCCTTTCTTGCACCATTTATTTTAGTGATAAATAATGATCAAATGGACACATTAATTGTTTACTCAATTTTTGCAAATGGCGAACCCCCTCCCCCCCCCCAAAAAAAAAACAGGTCTAGAGAGTCCTCTTCCACATTCTGAAAACTGTGTGGCCGTGCGATTTGTATTTTTCATGTTACAGCTATTTTTTTGAAGGGATTTTAACCAGGCGCTAGCGACCGGTCGGCACGTGAAAGAGTTAACTACGTACAAATGTAATAGCAGTAAGATATATTTCTAACAGCAAATGTTACAAATATTAAAAATGTTGACCATATGCTTTTACTCCAAGACAGTTGATATTTCACAATGAATGGAATGTTTAACATTTTACACATTCCTTTGAAGGGAGTTGTTTCTCAAAATGTTATGCATTATCAACAGCTGCAGTGCTTTTTACCAAGTAAGTTTTTATGATCATTAATTACCAAAGGTATAACCTCCCTTTAAATGGACAAAATATTTATTTTGATTTCTTGCGTACCAAATATGTAAACAGTTGTGTAGTGAGCAAGCTATTTTTTGAATAACAAAAAAAATTGTATTTCACCCATCACAAGGCACAAAAGGCCATAAAAGAGAAGGAAAAGAAAGCGTAGAGAATTAAGTTTAAAAGAAACCCATTCACATTACGCTTGAAGCAATGACATTATGTTTACACCAAATAAAAACACTGTACTTAATAAGCTGTATCATTTTAAACAGTATTGCATCGGGATAAAGAGTTTTATATTGCTTTTTGTTTCACCTTTACACCAACGTGTTATAAGCACTGTTTTACTCAATACTTTCCAAGTCCTGTGGTAAACAAATCCACAGGCATACTACTCAGGTGGGATTCGAACCCACGACCCTAGCAGTCAAGAGCAGGTGTATTACCACTTTAATTTTCCCCACAGGACTTGAGAAAGCGCTGAGTATATAGTGTGGAGTTATTGCATATATTCCCACAGATTTTAGATATTAGATACATTGTATTGTAACATCAAACAAAACGCCATGTTTAAAACATATTATAGACTTCAATAGAAGCACAATGTCTTTCTGTATCATCCAACAAACTTAGTTATCAATATTTGAGAAATCAATATTTGCAATGTAAAATGTTCACTACTATACTGTATAATATTCATAATTATGAGAGATGGAATAAACTCTGAACTTTGACATGAACTTTGAACCTCATTGCCCACTCGGGTTAGCGTGTGTTTTTTAAGGTATTCACCGTCTGTAAAGTCTTGACGTGCATTAGCTGTAAACGACAAGTTTTTTCATGATACGAGTGACGCAAATGCAAAATGTTTGTAAAAAAAATAACATTTTACCTCGGAATATGATTTCAAGCAACATGATGTATAAGGCATGATATTTGGTCCTTCGGGGAAAAAGTAGGAACATTGTATCAAGTACAAGGGCTTACCTACATGAACATGTGGTGTAGGCTTCAATATAGATTTTTCCACGGGAAAAACAATCGGAAATCAGATTAAAGTAGGAAAAATATCATGCCTGACATATGAATGCGTTGATTTTTTGTAATTCTTTCAATGCACAAACTATGCAAAGTATTTTATTGTATTCGGTGTATTCATGAAGAAACAAAATATTTTATTTTTTGTCACAGAGTTTTATTTTTTGTAAACTGCGGCTTCGGCTTTCGCTCCGTGAGCCGTTTCTAAAGCCCAGAAGCCAAAAGCCACAGCCTTGGGTCATGTGATGTGTAACAAGATAGCTAATTGGACATCCCCCTTCGTTTGGAAGCGAGTTGAATTTAATCAAAGGATAACAGAAAGAACATAAGTCAGTGAACTATCCAGATATCAAAGTGTTTTAAGTTTTTCAAAAAAACAAAAACCCTAAAACCCATAAACCACACTTAAACAGCTAATTAACTTTGTTCGGTTAAAAAAAATTAATAACACTTTCCAAGTATTCTGGTTCTTTTTAGCACCCCTTTCCCCCAACAAAAAAAACCCCAAATTAAAATAAATATTTGTATAGCCTCACTCAAACAATTTCATCCAATAATCAAAATTTGGGATCCTTTTCGTTTTCTTCTTCTGGTCAAAGTTTTCTGGTACCTTTTAGTCACCCCCCAAAAAAACTAATCATTATTTTTACCTCTTCACTCAAACAATTTTATCCATTAACTAAAATTCACAATCCTTTTCTGTTCTGGTAATGCCATCAATACTTTGCCCTTCAAGGACATAGCTATGTTAATGAGGGCAAATATTCATAAGAATTTTATTTTAGTGGGCAAACTCTTTTGTGAGACTTTGAATGTAAGGGGGGTAAAGAAACAAGTAAATTCTTAAACACTTACTTGGGGGCGCCAGACTGGCATTGGTGTAGTCATAGGTCTCGTGGTCATTCTTGTAAACTGTGAGGGTTTGAGTCTGAAGAAGTAAAATTTGACAACAAAAACTACTGACCATCTGTACTCTAACCACCATGGGTGTGGGGGGTTCCATAGGCACATTGATAAGTGCATAAAATTGCAGCACAGATGAAATAAAAACCCAAAGAAGTGGACTGGTTTTTCACCAGTTTTGGCACTGGGCAGTCAGGGAAAAGACAAATTTTTGGGGTCAATAAAAATATATAGAATAATTGGATTGAACAATTTAAAAAAGTTGGATTTCCGATTTAAATCAGAAAAGTTGCATCGGCGGCGGTGGTCTCGGTGGCGGGTACCAGGACCACGGGGAGTTCCCCCAGCAGTACAACCACATGCAAGCCTTGCAGCAAATGTCACCCAATATTTCTTTTTGTTTCCTATTCATCCTGTTATTGGTGCAAATTGTGCTGTTGGATGTGAAATAAAAAATTAAATAAAAACACTGCAGTGCACTCTTTCTCGGAGAGAGAAGGGGTTCGCCCTGCTGTTCCTGGTTTGATTGGCTGCATATTACGCCACAGCACCTTGTAAACCATTACATGGTGCTATGTAAAGGAGTAGGTCTCATACTTCAGAAACGTAGCCCCTACATACCTTGCAGGAAAATACTGAATGATGAAGCGCCTTGAGCGTCACCGAGTGATGGATATGAGCGCTATATAAGAAGCCACTATTATTATTAGATTTGTACTTGACTCAAGACAGATAAATATCAGAACTTCCCATGTTTACATATGAGATTAGAATGATGAGCTTACCCTAGCAAACTCTACCCTGAGTGTACAGCAGCCAGAGTAGATATCACAGCCCTGCAGTCCCTTCTTAGCTTTGGTAGCCGACTCGATGGTGTCATACGTAAACGAGATCAGTTAAGGTCTAATCAAAGAAGGGATACATAAATAGTAGCGTGTCGTAGCTGAGCCGTCTGCAACCACAGTGAACTCAAATGTCATGAGAGTGTGGGTTCGAATCCTGGTTGTGATACTTGTGTAATTGAGCATGACTTATTTATTTACTTACTTACTTTAACCTCTTCATCCCAAGTGGGACATGAACACCCAGCAGGGTGGATATGTGCGCATTACAAGTCTTATTATTATTATTATTATTATAAGGCCGTGTGATTTCTGTCACACGTTATAAACTGACTGGGTACATTTTTGGGGTTGAACAAAGAAAAATTGGCTAAAGCGGAATTTGAAATGGGTCCATTCGAGGGTAGACATTGTTTATGTGAATGATTAGCAACTGGTGCGCCAATTTGGCTGCCGGTGCTGCATACTCCAAAGGAGTTGAGTTTGTTTCAGGAATGCTTCAAAGCCCAAGGAAAAGGGGTAGTAGTACAAAATCCAACACCAAACTCAAGACCCAACCTGTTGGACTGTGATTATGGTGGTGTACCTGATCTCGTGTAAAGCATAATCAGTTTTCCGAGCGCAGTCTTCAGTCCAACAAAATCAAACAGAACATGCTGTTGGATTTTGATGGGTTGCAGTTGATTGGAATCAAAACAGAACCTCTCAAAGTGTGAAGTGTGAAAACTGCACCATGTGGAGAGTGACCATAGATTTGCGACACTGTTAGGTTGATACCAGAACCGCCATAATATACATAAAACAGTATAACTGTAACCGAATCTTTCAATATCAAAAGCTGCTGGCTCGCTTCGTTTGTTGGACCCAAAGAGTGAAAAGGATATTCCACCATAGACTGGATTCCATTCTTTCTGAAGATGACAATGCGAAGGACGTCACCGTACCCCTTGCAAATGGTATGTATCACATCCTGATGGCAAAAGAAAAACAGAAAAAAACGTCCATTCAATTTGATTAGAAATAATTGAAGCATAAAATCCAGAAAGTATTTCCCTAACAAACAAAATGCCGGTAAAAAGGTCACAAATATAATTGGGTCCCAATTTCATAGAGCTGCTAAAGCACAAAAAGTAGCTAAGCACAACGAAATTATGCTGAGCGGAACAAAATTAACGGCCAAAATACCATTTCACATGTACCATCTGTGACTGGTATCCTGCTCATTTATGCTTAGCAGGAAATTGTTGAGCTATATTTTCTGCTTAAGCAGATCTATGAAATTGGGCTCTCGTGTTACAGAGTGTCTATATTTCAAAACACACAGTGACATTTTACAATGAATGGAAATTTAATTGGCAACCAATGTAGTTGCATTAAGGCATCGTACAAGTTTGGTAATTGGAGCCTAATGTTTGTTTCAAACCTATATAGTTGTAGATATATACCATAAAACTAACCTGTGAAAATTTCATTTCAAAAGGTGGTAGCATTTCTTAGATATTGCCGAAAATCTGGAGCGGTTATGTCCACGCAGGAAGAATAATCTGCAATTGGAATACACACTCTGAGAAGCGTTATGCGTAACACTTCTCAGATTCAAATGTTTTGGGGAATAAAAAGTGATATCTTTTTCCATAACCGCAGTTCTTCGAAGTGAAAAGTTTCTCCAAATGCATTATACTATCTAAAGCTACTGTACTTCTTACCAAGTAAGTTACCAAACGTATACAGGCCCTTTAAGACCCTCACTTCCTAGGCCTTTTTGCCTACAGGTGACCTCAATCCTCCAATACCCTCCTCTCCTATGTCACTCCATGCCACAAATTGATTGGACTACGATAAGATTGGAATGCCTGACCCACCAATAAGCAATCCTCCAATTTATGAAGAAGACTTTGGAGGATCCCGGAAGGTTAAGGGGATTTGGGGAAATATTACATGATCCGTTTGAAGGAATCACAAGTTTTTAAGAGAGACACAAAGGTTAGACTCGGTCAGAGATTCGAGCACAATTAGTTGAGAAATTTTATGGGTGAAATTGCACTGACCGTGTTGATGCTGTAGAATGGATTATGCACCGTCAGCAAGATGACTCTATTGGGCGTCTCCTCTGGCATATCAGGGGTATTCTCTCTGACAAATTAACATCACATAATATCAAAAATTTGACAAATAAATGTTGTCGTGTCGCTCGTTTTTGCAACACTTTTTTCTTCTTCCAAAAACAAAAAGAAAATGACAAAAAAGAAAAGAGGTGCATGTATACATAAATTCAACGACGCAAGGTACATTGCAACTGCATTCAAGTATTGTAGTTGCCGTTGCAGAGCAGCTTAGCACACCAGACTCAAGTTCTGATGCCATCAGGGTGTGGGTTTGAATCCTAGTGAAATTCACTAGTCGCGTTTCAACTAGTCGCGACTTCAACACTAATCATGACTATTTTTCAATAGTCTTGGTGGCGCGGTTAATCGGGTAGCTGAACAGCAGCAGTCCAAACATAACAATCAATAGTCGTTACTTCGACACTAGTCGCACTAGTTGCCCAGGCCTAGACACGGCCTTACAATCCCCAAGAAAATGATGACAGTTGAAAGTTTAACACTTGATCTCTTGCAGATCACCTGGTACTAGCGGTCTTTAAATCGTTTCATAAAATAAATGGTTCAGAAAACACAAAGGAATGCCTTACCCTGGTCTCTTGATCCTCTTACTGGTAGAGAAGTTAATCATAGCCGGGGAACCAGCGACATTAATCACGTTCTCTGGATGATTCTGTGTTCAGAAAGAAACACTTTCAACTTTTAGAAAGGACAACAAACACCAAGCACTTTAAGAATCCTGATCTACTGGAAACTTCTGAGAAGCAAGAATGCAGCAAACATACTTGACATGTACATCATCCGGTTGTTTCAATGAAGTAATATTTGCATCAGGGATGAATTTATATCACACAATAATTCATTCATTCACAAATCGATTGTATGTAGTTCTGAGCATTCGTGTACATTTCCGAGCACAATATTGTCTCAGCCAGTCGATCTTCTAGCACCAGGGCCAGATTTCATAGAGCTGCTTGAGCAGACAATAATAATTATCAACAGTCTGCTAAGCAGAAATGAGCAGGATATCAGTCACAAAGTGTACAAGTGACATGGTAGTTTGGCTGGTAAACGTATTCTGGTAAAAGCATAATTTTGTTGTGCTTAGCTACTTTTTGTGCTTCAGCAGCTCAATGAAATTGGGCCTAGGAATCTCAAAACGAGGTCCAGCAAAACCTTCCTCAGATTCTTTGTTATTCTGGACAGAAATTGATTCCCCCCACACCCCCGTCAGATACCTGTATACAAATTCAAGGAAAACAATCATTTAATTTCTCACATTTGTAGTGCGCCCTCACCATCCGAGGATGTTCAAGGGCACAAATTACAATAAAAATTCCACAAAATAAAAAAATTACATCATACTATACAATATTTCAATAAAGCATACACATGATAAAAATACATCCAATATCAATAAATATACAAATTGCAATATGAAGTTTCATTTTCAAAAACAGACACCCTCACCCATGGAAAGGGGAAACAAGACAATCAAATACACAGTAAAATAAACAATGAGAATAGAATACAACCTGGCAATGCACATATTCATAATCAATATAAAGGAATAAATAATTTCCACACAGTATAAGAAAGATACAGATTTGGAGCTTGTTAAAATGGCATGGCATTTTTTTCCCCAAGCAAAGAACACCTTTAGGATGCCAATGTAAAATCCTCAAAGGTTATTTTTAAAGGCACAATGGTAATGACAAGGGGCCCCCTGGTAATGACAAGGGGCACCAAGGCAATGACTAGGGACATGGAGACAATTGCCACAGTCTCCATGGCGTATCAGGGCTGAGCATCCCTCGGAAGTTATTTCAGAATTGAAACTTGTTTCTACCTGTGTGTATTCCACGCAGCCGGTAGACGCCTCCATGTCTTCAAACTCCACCAGGGCCTGTCCTTTGCCTGCCATGGTGTACACAAAGCTGCAATCAAACAACAAACTCAGGCTTATATTCAATAATATCACGAAGAGTCTTACATGAATGCACGAATGAAAAAGGGCGCACTAAAGGAAAGTTAGAAACAGTAGCCAAGTGGCAATTTTCTTTGCAACTTTTACAGCTTAACCTTTTGCCTGATCATACGTTATTATCCAGTGTGGTTTTGAATGGTAGACACGGTCAGCCCTCCTGCCGTCTGACCATTTAATATAATCTACTGAGGTTTTAAATGATAAACTATGCCAGCCTGCAATATGATATGTGGTGAAAACGTCTATAGATACAGTACAGAGTCAATCCTCCCACTGTCTGACCATTCAATCTCATCCACTGTAGTTTTGAATGATAAATACATTGTAAACTATGCCAGCCTGCAAAATGATATTAGGTGGTAAATGCATCTACCGTCAACCCTCCTACTGTCTGTCCATTGAATACATTCCACCGTGGTTTTGAACGATAAACTATGCCAGCCTGCAATATTATATCATGTGGTGAATGCATGTCCACAGTCCACAGTCAACCCTCCTACTGTCTGACCATCCATAATATCAACCAATGTGTGGTCTTGAATGGTAGATACACTATGCCAGCCTGCAGTATGATATCATAAGCTGAATGCATCTACAGATGTTCCCAATTACGAAGTACACACAGTTGTGCCACCACACAACCTGTACAGTAGAAAAGTTTCTCGATAAACTACATCTCACCTACATCTTTCATTGTTTGTATTTTCTTCTTTAAAAGCTGATTAAAGATTGATTAATTTTACCTGATGGGTCCAAAGAACTGCAGGGCTTCCACAAGGTCAGCATCAGTCACCCTGTCACTTAACCCCCTGACATGGACCACCTTGGACGCCATGAGTTTATGATCATCTTCAAATCGATCCTGGTAAAACAAAAAAATCAATCAGAAAACGCTCAATAAATTTAAAAGAAACAGAATAACTGTTTCCCCCTATAGCAATGAATGTTAAAGCATGCACTTTTCAGGGTCCACAGGAAGTAACAAAACTCCACAGGCAGCACCGGTTGGATGGGATCCCACAACCGACCCTCCTATAAACTGGTATCACAGACTGCCACAAAGTACCATACATGTACCTTCCAGGCTAGAATTTGGGTACATGGGTTTCTTTTGTTTGTACAGTTGATATTATGTGGAACCCCATTGCCTATGTACTGTGGACTAAGTCTCCACAGTCTCCTGAGGTATTTTGAGGAAAGACCACAGTAGGGCAGTAGAGTACACTCACTAGTGGCTTGTGTACTGTGGACTTAGTCTCCACAGTAACCTGTGGTGTTTTGTGGCAATCGCCAGTTGGGCAGGAGAGTACACGTGTACTGTGGACTTAGTCTCCACAGTCTCCTGTGGTATTTTGTGGTAAGAGCCAGCTGGGCAGGAGAGTACACCACTAGGGGTTTTAACTTTTGCATTTCAGAGCAGAGGTTGCAGGGTTTGCCCTGAACCTTAATCAGTGACTGGCCAGCAGGACCCGTTAGCTTGTCATTTCAGTGGTCCGCCAGCTTTTTCACCGGTCTATATTTTAAGGTTTTCTTTCAAAATTGTCATTAGCCTGAGACTTGTTATTTGAACTGATATGAAGTGGTTTACAATACATGCAGCGATGGGACTTCAGCAATTAACTAGCCAGACGGACTAGTTGGGCAGAATTCTGACTGGTCCTCAGGTTTTTTAACTGGCAATTGGCCAGCGGACCACTGTTAAGGGAGAACACTGTGTTGTAACCTCTAGTGGTCACATGGGAGGCTCATATTAGTTTTTCCTAATAAACAAATGCACCCAACACTAGCCTAGAAGGTACAGTACTTTGTGGCAGTACTTGTGTATAGGGAGGATGGCAGAATCACACCTGACGAGCATCTCACACCGCTCGATAATAGTACGACACGGTCCCCCATCAAGGATACTTAGAAGTGTAAGAGAATGTTCATACATGTGCACTTTGCACATAATGCTCCATGTACATGTTCTTGCAGTAGTACAACGGGAGACATCCTCCTGTTCACATTTTGAGTCCCATACGGAGGACATTTTGTGTTGTAAACTACCCACTTCTACTTATGTGTTTTGAACTAATGGCACATATCAAGCACAATGTTTCTGACACTACAGTGTATGACATGTGTACTCTGCATGCTCTCTTCTAATGCCTACATAGCTTGATCAGCAAAGACTGGTATCCTTGTGGTACACATTCCACTGGAAATTTGTGTAAGGGTGTTCACCTTTGCCATGTTAATGCTCGCCCCTATCATAGAGAATGCCCCTAAAGCAACACTGGCTTCAGTCTGAGGAATTTTAATTGAGCATTCACTTGTGGCTGGAGCAAGGCATTGTACCACCAGACATTGTTCAAATCCAACCCTCAAAATGGCTTACTGTTACCATGCTGTTACAGACTGGGCAGTTTGGCTGGAGTGTGGTCTCAAACCTCCCATATCCTCTTCTCCTATGTCACTCCACACCTAATTGTTTGGACTTTGACAAGATTGGAATGCCCGACCCTGTGATAAGCACTTGTTATTTGGGCCTAATGGCCCAATCCTTCAAATCATTCACTTTGGCAATTGGACAGCAGGATTTAGGACTATAATGGTTAATGCTAATAACCGTATCATGAACGAAAAGCACTTGCCTTGCTATGTCTTTTTGGACACTAAAAAAAATATGCAGGAATGGCTCAGATTATTTAAAAGACCACACAAAGAATGTACAGATCTGAACTCCACTTGCAGGCTTTGGTTGGACAATAATAGGCTTATAACATCTAGGCCAATCTGCTGGTTAAACACCAGAGGACAAGTCGAAATTCTCTCCAAGTGGGGCTAGTTCATATTGAAAAGCATACGAATAATGGACTTTTGAAAACGGCTGGTAGACTAGTGAGTACAACATTTAGAGCTGATAGGGGCATGGTGTACCCCCCTATTGTGTCTTCATTGTGTGCTTGGAATCTCAGGAATTCTCTAAAGGATTTTAGGGGGTACTTGTACTAAAGGAAAATAGTGTGTTAAAGTATGGGAACATTAAGGGGTACCCTCTGCTCCATATTGGGCATGGTATAGAAAAAAACCCAAGCTAACTGGGCCATAATGAAAAGATTATAGGGCAAATGTTGTCCACTAGTTGCAATGTTTGTTCAGCATCAAAACTAAAGCTCAATTTCAGGCATGGAACTACAGTTTGTCAAAATAGAGGAAAGGTAAAGGCACAGGAAAGACTTTGTTACCCGTTTTGACACTTCAAGGAAATTGCACAGTTTGATTTATATTAATTTTCTATGTGAAAAACCTGTTATTTTTACAATTCTTATTTTTATTTGGTAACTATGATACAAAATGATCTCATTTCAACCAGTGGAGTACTGCCAGGAAATGCCCTCGAATGTAGACGGTCATTCTTTTTGTAACAAATGTGAAAAGGTCTATGTATGGAAATGGTGAGAAACACATGGAATGGCAGCTGATAAAGAATTTGTTTTCCTCCAGAAATATCTCATATTTGCTTTGGGTTGGGCGTGCTCCTGTCACGTCCGTTTGAAATTAGTTTGATAATAGCAGATGACATGGCGGTTCTTAATTCAAGCTCCAAATTGGTTTAAAATAATACAAAGTGCGATGGTAACTCTAGTTTCTGTCTGATGGTCTAGGACAAGACGTGGCATATTCCTAGTTGTGTAAACCATACAGTTTCAATGCATGTCAGATGTCTTTCATGAAGTTCGGATACAATTTTTTGAATTATGCCAAGTTGTTTTTTCAAAACCACAAAAGTAGAAAGGTTATGTCCTGCATACTCCCTTGTTGGACCTACTGTAATTACAAACATACCATACTAAAACTAAATGTCCCCCTTTTTTTTGGGGGGGGGGGAATAACAAACAAAAATAATGGTCTGAATAATAAACAATATAGGCTACTAAATAAATTAGATGCATTGACAATCAAATTTAGGGCTCAAATTTGGGGGGGGAAAATCCACAAGACCACAGGGCTTGTACCTCAAAATGTTTACTGCACTGTTGAGGTTTTTTTTTAAAGACCAGAATTGAAGTGAGAATAAATAATAACAGTTAAACATTTGAATTGTTTAATTTGAACAAGCACCGAGAGAAGATTGATCTCATTTGTATTATGGGTTTTTTCAGTACTCAAACAGAATTTAAAGATATTTGTCAGACTTTCAAGTCAACATTTGAACAAAACACAAGATTGTCAGACTTGTTCAGTACTGAGTCTCTTCTTTATACAGCTATTCCAAGAAAAGACACAATTCAAAGCGACTATAAACATTTTTTATAACTTGAGATCGCCATGCCGTCAAAAATCATGGCAGCCGTCTACCATCATCAGCAAAATATAAATTATCAATTTCACATTCAATTATCTGTTAATAAAGTGTTAGATGGTATGAGTTGACTTGGGTACGAGTTAGTTAACCTGGGTATAAATTGACATGGTTGACCCAGGTACGGGTGAACTTGGGTACGAGTTGTTGGGTCAGGTTGACTTTACATCCTTGGCCTTTGGGACCGGGAGTTGACCTGCTTCAGTTCAATTTATTCAGTGTGTGGTAAAGAAAATTATGTAGCTTATTAAGTGAGGTACATCAAGAGCAAGTTCCTTCCTTCATGGTTATTAAATGATAAAGAGCATTAGCAGTCAATTCATGTACTTTCTTTTGTGAGGGACAATGCAATACAATAAAACGCCCTCTACCGTCACGTACAGACTGAGACCCACCATGCATCATGCAAGCCAATGTTGTCATTGTTGTCATTGTTGTCACTGACGAAAAAACTAGTCACGCCAATTTTACACGGAAGAAATACCATTACCGTGACCATTTTGCATCCTCCAAATTTAGCTCAAACACATCTACAACATTAACACTTTGAAATAGTTGTATATTTACCCTCGTTCCAGACTGCACACCGCGCCCGCCGACTTCAGTTCGCTGACGTTTGGTCGCGTGTCCCTCGAAAGAAGCCATGTTTTTCGCTTTACTGTACGATGCGTGACGTCATCAACAGCCGTCAGCTGTTTTTCACTTTAATTTAACGTATAGCGCCCTCTCACGTTAGCAGTGTGCATTTTGTATTATTTTTGTTTTTTGTTTGTTTACCAAGTTTCCCTAAAAATATGGTACAGAATTGGTTATTAACAGGAAAAATGTTCAAGTTTCAATCTAAAATGGAAAACACTTCAGTTCAGGTAGTGGCTGAAAAGCCAACCCACATGCCCATGGCAAAGCTCTGGTCCGAGGTGGGATTTGGACCAGGGTCTACGGAGGTGAAAGAAATTGAACAAGATGTGTGAAAACAACCATGTAGTTTGAGTCATTTGTAACATTTTGTATTATAGTTTTTATTTTATGCTAAAGCTTCGAGACCAAAGTTAGACTTTCTTTAATTATATACATTATCCTTTATAATATACAATTTATGATACAATTTTTTGAAAAATTATATTAAGTTGCATTTTAAAGCAACATTTGTAAAAGGAAAAGAGCAAAAAACACACCAAAAAACCCAACAAAATGTTCCTCCACCCCCTCCCATTCATAAGCTACTCAATCCCAAATACAGACAAATTTCTAAGTTTGTCTTTTACAGGGAAATACTTAATGGATATTTCTGAATAAATACAGGTAGTATAGCATGCCTGATACTTCACAGCTCCATTGCCCCTGGTCCTTGCCTTGGTGCCCCTTGAAATGTTCCAAAAGAAATGTACAATTTCCTCATAGTGCCCTTTACCAGGGACAAAACGCCTTGGTGCCCCAGCCCTTTCAAAAACGAAGTATCAGGCCTGGGATAGTATCTGACAAGGAACAGATAATTAAATCTGAACATTCCAAAACCACACCGTCAGCTTAGGCCCTGGGTCCAATTTCATAGAGCTGCTTAAGCACAAAAAGTAGCTAAGCACAACAAAATTATGCTTACCAGAATAAGGTTACCAGCCAAACTACCATGTCACATGCACAAGTTGTGACCGGTATCCTGCTCATTTATTTTCTGCTTAGCAGAAAATATCTTAAGCAGCTCTATGAAATTGTGCCCTGGTTTAGGCTCCATCAGTTATTTTGAAAATGTTGTGCTTTTGGCAAAGGGCTTCAAATAAGGTGGACAAAGCCCAAACCTGAGCCTCAGCCTAAACCCTAGCCCAAGCCGAATACATGGGTTAAAGGAAACTTGAGTAACCCTAAATCAACATAAAAATTGCAATCTCTACTAATTCAGTCTTTGTTTTTATGTCAGTGTTCTGGCAATTTTGATCAAGACTTCAGTCCAAAAATGTCTGTTTCAATTTTTCCTTGAAATTACTGACGTAAAACATCTCTCATAATAAGTTACATATAAAACCAAAACTTTAAACCACCTGCAACGAAACATCAATACTTTCAGGACACCAATTAATTAAAACTAGTTTATCTACTTAATAAACATAAAAGGAAATTAAGAACTGAAACATTTTTTAACCTTAGCTGAATGCTTTGGGGGTTGTACATTTAAAGTACTTTATAAATAAATGTCTGTACGCTAATTTTTAAAAAAGAAACAAAGGGCAAAACAAGTTTAATAATGTGCTATAATAGATTCAGGCCTGATACTTCATGGAGGCAACAGAGGCAATTGCCTCCATGCCCCCTGGTCATTGCCTTGGTGCTCCTTGAAAACATTCCCTTGAACAAGGTCAAAATGCCTTGCCCTTACAAGAACAAAGTATCAGGCCTGTAGATTAAATAATCAAAGGCAACTGTAGAACACTCAAGGCGCAATTTAAGTTTCCAATTAAATGAGTTTAAATTTATTTACTAGTATCTAGCACACATCTACTGTTCCCTGTCCAAATTTTATGTTTCTGTTTTTTTTATACAGAAATTGTTATCATTGTTATATCAATCTGGTATTGAAACCAAGGGGCCCTCAAAAGTGCCTAGCACTGTGACCCGTAGGCCTGAAAAATACCTGGGTAGAGAAGATGATGAAGAAATGTCAGTTTTAGATTTTGGAGGAAAACCCAAAATAGAGAAATCCCACCCAATCATTATAGGGACTGAAAACCCGATCCACGTGGCCATCTTTCTACTTTTTGATTTCCTCTTCTTTTTATCCCCTTTCCAGCCCGCCAGATTTGTTTTCCTACAAGCTTTTTGTCCCCCCCATATGGCGAACTGTGTACAAACTTCTTTTGATAGTGCCCTCTTTTGAATCATCCTCCTCCAGCCCATGTTAATTTCTTGTAAGGGAACAACAAATTCGTAGGAAAAAAAATCCGGCTTCCAGCCCTCATCTTGAAAGGCTTGTTTTAGGGCCTTGTGGTTGGCAATTTCCCACTAAAAACCCCCCACCGCAAAACAAGCATGGGTCTGGTTCAGGATTCGAACTGGGGTCCACTGAACTGAAAGGCAGGGAAGGAGCCACTGACTCAACCTGAATGAACCACATTGAAAAACATCTGCTGATAAGTTCTCTATTTCTAAAAAGGAGATTTCTATGAAAATTATATCGTAATTTGGGTTGAACAAAGAACAAATTGACTAGAGCAGGACTTGAACCTGCAACCTCCAGATTATTGTGCTGGCACTGTACCAACTGAGCTATCTAGCCCTAATGTTAGTGGTCTCCCTATTTTGTCAATATCTTTGTTTGGGGGGTTACCCAGTCAGTTTCCCTTGTGGTTTATTACTTGAAATTAAATTGTAAAATAATCAAGAATCAGATTTGGCAGTATAAGCGACTTGAATTCTTCAATTGCAATAAATTTATTGACAAAGTGTAAAATATCATTGGATTTCGCCACCTGATATCAAGTATCGCATTTTTCCCCTTCAAAACCCATCATTGTTTTTAAAAATAAACAGCTGCTTAATCATACTATGTTTCTGAGATCTCCAATATATTTGACAAGTTGATAAATTAAATAACTACATTCAAAGAAAAAGAAGAAAAAACAGTTTTGTTTGCAAGTTTCATCTTGACACCAGTACCACTCTAGACCATGTAACCATCACGTGTTTACAAAACAGTCACAGAGCCTGGACTTCCTGCAGGCACGATTTATACACAGCTCAATGGAAGAAAACCACAAAAAAAAATTTTTAACGAAAATTGCACTGTGATGATTTTCATAAACTACTGATATGAAGAAGGGAAGGGGGGCGCATCTAAAAACTCATTAATCTATTCCTGGCTTTTTGTGAGAATTATGATACAAAAAGTACAATTTCTTATATCCCCAGTGTGGTATTTTGCCTGCCAGGAAATGCCCTGGAATGTACACTCTTTTTGTGAACAAGGTGGCACAGTATAAGAAGGGAGTTGTTTTCATAAAGCACACACTAAAAAAGCATCCGAAGAAATACACTAGATTGTGAAGTTCTTCAAAATGTACATGAGAAATTCCGTTTTCTCTCACGGTCGACTAACGTCATAAGACGGTAGTCTTAAGTTGCATTGGCGCATTTCAATATTTGGTATAATAGATGGAATGTTGGGGCATTGGCAGACCTTAACGCCTTTCTCTACCTTGTAGTACCAATCACAACGATGGAGAACAACGAAGGCACTTTTAGAACTACCATAAGATATACAACTTCCTTAACAGCGGGTTTTACAATCTTAATTGCATAACAAAGGGTTAAACTTTCCGAATGTCCCATACAAAGTGATGAGATAATTGATGAAAGTGAACATTCGTGAAAGAAATGTTACAATTCAGGAGGTTTACAGCAGAGCTGCCAACATTTGCAGCTTGCAATCAGGAAGTTTTTGAACAACAATCAGAGAGATATTTTTACAATCCACATAATGGGGAACAAGTTTCCATAATCGGGGAGATTTTCGAATTTGTTCACCACAACATGGAATGATTGGTGTATTTCCAGGGAGCCTTGTGCAGAATCAGAGAGAGTTGGCAGCTCTGTTTACAGACTCAGTGCATCACCAGAAATACCAAACTACAGGTTGGACACAATGTGGACTATTTCTTTCTCCCTTTGGTGACAGTTTTACTTCTTTCAAGGAAAAACTGAAGGCTCAAAGAGTGTTCGAGTAAATCCTGAAATCAGGAAAAATTCTGATAAATGACACGCCTTGTATGCATGATAAGCTTGAATTCTTGGACTTGCCTTAAAGGCATCAAACACGTTTGGTAATGACTATGAAAATTAATGGCAATAAAAACTTACTTGGTAAGAAGTACAGCAGCTTTGGATAGTATAATGCATTTTGAGAAACTTTTCACTTTGAAGTTCTGCGGTTATGGAAAAATATATCACTTCTTATCCCAACAACTTTGAATCTGAGAAGCATTACTGCAGTAACGCTTCTCAGATTGTGTATTCCAATTGCAGATTATTCTTCCTGCGTGGACAAACCGCTCCAGAATTTCGGCAATATCTCAAAAACGCTACCACCTTTTGAAATGAAATTTTCACAGGTTAATTACCAAACGTATACAATCCCTTAAAGGCACTGAACACGTTTGGTAATTGTCAAAGACCAGTGTTCTCACTTGGTGTATCCCAACATATGCATAAAATAACAAGCCTGTGAAAATTTGGGCTCAATTGGTCATCGAAGTTGCAAGAAAATGATGAAAGAAAAAACACCCTTTTTGTACAAATTTGTGTGCTTTCAGATAGGAATAAAAACTTCTTGCAAGAAGTTGTTATTATTTTAGTGAGAAATTACCTCTTTCTCAGAAACTACGTTACTTCAGAGGGAGTCGTTTCTCACAATGTTTTATACTATCAACAGCTCTCCGTTGCTTGTTACCAAGTAAGTTTGTATGCTAATATATATTTTGAGTAATTACCAAACGTGTACAGTGCCTTTAAAAGGCTATTTTTTTTGTGGATACAACATTTTTGCACTGGTATAACAATTTAAGACTCTGTATTACCATAAATTTGTGGGATCGCTATTGCAGGATATCCGACAGCCCCGAGCTTCTATTTCCTGGGGAGCTTCTACCCGACGCTGCCTCACCGATGAAGATTGGCGCAATAGTTGGAACGGCCGGCATGCTGGACTTCGGGGCCAGCATAGGCTTCATCAGCTGGTGATGGGGTTCACCGGATCCACTCCTGGGCTCTGGGTGGTGCATGAATGGGGAGTATTGGGGCACGGGGGCCGAGAACGGGTTGAACGCTTGATGACCGCGGGGGCTCCTCGGTTTCTCGCTGGTCATCTCTTCAAGGGGCAGGCGCATCTTGGGCGTTGGCGTGGACTCATGTTCCAGGAACTTGACAAACTGCTCCGAGAAGGACTGTTTTATCGGAATCAGAAAATCAAAGTTAATCATTCAATCTCATCAGGCTAAACTGAGTATTTTTTGTGTCAGCAATCATTTCAGCCAGAGCTCCCATTCTGATTTCAGAAATCATCTTTTTCATCGAGCCGGTAGTCAATATGTGGCGTGTCGCCAGGCACACAGAGAAAGGAACATGCAAATCCTGTCAAAATACTTCTAATCCACACTTTAGCATGTTGGGTTAATAAACTTTGAACTTCAAGGACAAAAAAAACTAGAAAGAAGCGTCCTTTCGAGGTGGCCAGTATTTGTACAGCTGCAGCGTCATAGCGTATGAAAATAAGGCCATATCCGATTTGGCGGCTACAGCTACGGCTAGGACTGTTACTAAGAGTGTTGCTAAGGACGTCCGATACTTCAACGCATGATGACGCAGAAATCTAGCTGTAGCCGCCAAATCGGACACGGCCTCACTAGACTACCACTACTCATACACTTAGATTCATAGACTGGTTGCCAGTCCTTTGGAGTTTGAATGTATTAATGAATATGATTATGCAGACCAAGAACAACAGACCATTGAAAAGACCCTTCCCATGAAATATGTAAATTGCATATTGTGCGTGCGCACTAACGGTACTGGTTGGCAAAATGAGAGAACAACGCGCCTTTTTGTATGGAGTTGATGGTGGTGTGACGCACATGTGTTTGAGTTTGAACGCTACAAACGAAGTGTGGACCTGAGAACTAAAGAGGTCCACATAATGTAGGGACTTGAAACACTATGTGGACTTACACATGTCCACACAGTGTTTTTTTACAGTGTTGAAGAATAAGATTTTCCTTAAGTGTAACAAAGGAATGTCCACAGAGTGACTGCAACACAGAGCTGGGTGCGTCTGCCTAGTGCACAGCTCTTTGGCATTTGCCAACCAATAGTGTCTGTCCACATGCGTGAATGTAATTAGCATAATTTCATGGGAAAGGCTAATTGATTACTTACATTTTCCATCTTTGATCTGCGTGGAGTCGAGGGAGGGGTACTTGACGGCGTTCCCCTTCCCCATATTCCTGACAGCCACCCTCCTTGATTCTCTTTGACACCGACCTGTAACAAACATACCAGTGAAATAGCTGATCGATCAATACTTGAAATGTCATTCAGTTCAAGAGAAGTGTGAGCAGGTAGCTTCTCTCCCAATATGTGGGTTTGTGCTAAAGTGCCTAGGCGTATCATGGCCGAGCGGATAAGAGCACCGGACTCAAGCTCTGGTGTTTCTGATCAGCAGAGTGTGGGTTCGAGTTCCTGTCGTGACACTTGTGCTTAAGCAAGACACTTAACCATTATTGCTGCGTCCTTCGAATGGGACGTAAAGCCGTTGGTCCCGTGTGTTGTGTAATGCACATAAAAGAACCCAGTGCACATATCGAAAAGAGAAGGGATTCGCCCCGGTGTTCCTGGTTTGATTGGCTGCATATTGCGCCACAGCACCTTGTAAACCATTACATGGTGCTATGTAAAGGAGTAGGTCTCATACTTACGTAGCCCCACATACCTTGCAGGAAAATACTGAATGTTGAAGCGCTATATAAGAAGCCACTATCACTCAGTCTCCTTCTTTCTCACACCCTCTCTCCTATCCTTCCTGCTCCCCCCACCTACACCTGTTCTTCTTGTGGCTTTGCCCTTAACCATTTGTCTCCCCCTTCAATAAAGAACTGTACTTGACGCTTCATACATTTTTTAAAACTTGCTTTTCAATACCTTTAGTTTTTTTTTACATTTTGAGTGCGTTTCGGTCCTACTATTTTCTTTGCATGTCTTAAAAAACTTTGTATCTGATGCATATATCGAATACCATCAAAATGTTTGTTTGTGGTCACACTGGGTCTCATCTTATGATTTGCTTGCACACAGCTGCATGATTCCACTCTTTCCTCTACACACACATGCACAAAAGTGTTAGAGCATCAGTGATTATGCATTCAATTTAAAGGGACAGGTTGCCTTGAATCGAGCGAGTTGGTCTATGAAAAGCGTTTGTAACCGTTTGTTATAAAGTGCATATGGTTAGAAAGATGTTTTAAAAGTAGAATACAATGATCCAAACAAATATGTCTCGAAATTGACGTGGTTTTTCTTTTTCATAGACCAACTCGCCCGATCCAAGGCAACGTGTCCCTATTTAAGCATTCTATAATGCACAGAAGAAAAAAAAAAGCAATGAAAAAGAAAAAAGAAAATTTGACTTTAACAGGATTTGAATGAAGATATTGACAAAATAGGGAGCCGCCAACTGGGGCTATATAGCTCAATTGGTACGTGAATCTGAATGTAACTCTAGTCATTTTTTTCTTTGTTCATCCAAAATGGATTTATTTGTACGCAGTAAGTTTCCCTTGTGGTTTTATTACTTGACAAAACAAATACTTACCACCTCCAGCTCATCTGAAGAGAAGTTCAGCACATTGCCGATAAGCTTGAGGACCTCGGAGCGCTTCTTCTGAGGGGCATGGAAGTAACCGAGGACTAAGTTCTTCATTAGCGGTCTGGTGAGTAAAACAGATAAGGAATAACTGGTGAGTTTATGGTGAAAATGTCATCAAATTTATTGTGTGTTTTTTTGTAAAACAAACCGAATAATATTATTTAAATTTGTAAGGAAATTTTGAGCATTTGTTTTGGTTTATTTTGATTTTGGCAAATCTTAATAAGTAATTCTGTAGCAAAGAAAATTCATGCAGTGACGAATGCCAGGACTTGGCACTAAACCTTTTAAAAAAACACTTTTCTTTGGGGGTGTTTCAGAAAAGAAAAAAAATATCTTGTACTGCCTCAGAGTTTTATGGCCGAGAGGTCTAGAGTACCAGACTCAAGCTCTGGTGTTTCGGATCAGCAGAATGAGTGTTCAAGTCCCAGTCTTCACACTTGTGTCCTTAAGCGAGACACTTAACCACTATTGTTTTGTCCTTCGGTTGGGACGTAAAGCCGCAGGTCCCGTGTTGTGTAAAGCACGTGAAAAAAAAAGCCCAATACACTTATCATTAACATAAGCGAGTTGCCCAGTGTTTTGGGGAATGGTTGGCTGCAGATTGCACTGCAGCATTTTGTAAACCCTTATAAGGTGCTATAATGGGTCTCATAATTAAAACATAGCTCTGCATACCTGTCACAAAAATAATGAGCCCTTTGAGGCGTCCGTCGAATCTGATTAAGCGCTGTATAAGAACTGCGTATTATTATTGTTGTTATTATTGTAAATAATCGCAACTGTGGATGATCTCCTTAGGTATTTTATTAGCGCTATTTTTGTTAATTTCTTTTTATGAGATTTCTCCTAACATCACAAGGCCAGACGGCCACTTCAAGGTGAGGACTACACTTAACTGATTTGGGCTGTCGACCCAAATCGACTGTCACCAGGGGCACGTTGCCACCTACTCCTGGAGCTGAAACAAGGTTCCCCCTTTACAGTCCCTAAGGATGTAGGCATGGGTATCACCCACTAGGAGCCTGGCTGGTAGAGCAGAATGCACCACCTTCCCATCTTTTAACGAAGCAATTATGGTCAAGTGCCTTGCTCAAGGGCACAAGTGTCGTGACCGGGTATCGAACCCACACTCTGCTGCTGACAACACCAGAGCTTGGGTCCGGTGAACAAGACCGCTCGGCCACCACACGCCACAAAATTGATTAGTGAGAATGATGACACTTACTTGTCGACTTTACTGTCCTTGGCGTTCCCAAACTCTTCAAACCTCGCCTCGTACTGATGAAGAAGATCCTCCTTCTTGAACACTGAAATACAAACAAGAGTTTAAAGGGATTGTATACGTTTGGTAATTGGAACCCACTACTTGTTTCGATCCTATATAGTTGTAGATGTTTACCATAAAACAAACCTGTGACAATTTCATTTCAAAAGGTGATAGCGTTTTTGAGATATTGCTGAAAAAATCTGGAGCGGTTAAGTCCACGCAGGGAGAATAATCTGCAATTGGAATACACAATCTGAGAAACGTTACTGTTAGTAACGCTTCTCAGATTCAAATTTTGGGGGATAAAAAGTGATATCTTTTTCCATAACCGCAGTACTTCAAAGTGAAAAGTTTCTCAAAATGCATCATACTATTCAAAGCTGCTGTACTTCTTACCAAGTAAGTTTTTATTGCCATTAATTTTCAGAGTCATTACCAAACGTATACAGACCCTTTAATAGATTTAGTATCAAAATAGCGTGTCATGGCTGAGTGGTCTAGAGCATCCAACTTAAGTTCTGGTGGCCGAGTCATCAAAGTGTGGATAAAAATCCCAGTCTTGACACAATTTATTATTGCTTCTCATCACCAAGGAGTAAAAGGGTACCTTCGAGGGTAGAGATTGTTGATGTGAATGATTAGCAACCTGCGCGCCGATTTGGCTGCAGGTGCTGCATACTCCTAAGGAGTTGAGATGGTTTTATGACTGTTTAAGGCCCATTCAACAGGGATAGTAATATTGTAAGGTGCCTTGATTACAATGGTTCCAATAGATGCCTCCTGGAACGATGAAATTGATCAATCTAATTCAAAGAATATACATATCCGATTGTTAGGAAAGTCCTTTCCTGCCTCATTTCATTTCATTTCATTTCTTTTCACTTAATAATTCTTGTTGTGAAGCCAAGGACTCTCAGAAAAGCGAACTTAATCACTATACTAGCCAAGAACCCCATGGAAAGAAGACAAAGAAGGAAGTTTCAGTTTTAGATTGAAAACCCCAGAGAATTATTCCCCAGGGAAAAACCCATGCAATCAGGTAGGGACTGAAAACCCAATCCACATATAGTGCCCCCCATGGGGTCCCAGAGGTGGAAGGCGAGGAAAGACACCACTACGCCAACCTGAACGCACTATGTTTTATAATAAAGGTGCACAAAATGTTCTTACGTTCTTCTCGGAGTTTGACAGCCACTTCCTCCTTCCTGTCCAGCTGCTCACTGAGTCTTGATGCGGCATCCAAAGCCTCCGTCGTTGCGGCCAGACGCTCCTGGAACAATGGAATTAATCAATCAATCCATACATCTAATTAAAAGAATCTACATATCCGACTGTTAGGAAAGTTCTTTCCATGCCTTTGTTGCCAACCCTTGGGTTTTCCATCTAAACTTGTTAAAAAATACCAAAAATATTCTTAGAAAAGTTCACTGTGGAGTCCCGGACTTTCTGATTTTGTTTCACCCTCTTGATTTTTCTGTAACTCCACAGGGATCTAACAGCCCCATGCAGCTAGCACACATTTTGAGATCGCTTGATCTCCTCTGCTTTCTTTCAGAGATAAGCAGTCTTTAACCCTTTAGAGACCATTCATGTCTGTATAATCATCACCACACGCCCAGACATTGCTAATCTTGTTGATTTTTCGACTTTGTTATTTTCAGGAAAAATGTCAGGAAAATGATTAAGAAACAGAAATAATATGGGTCTGTGGTAGAAATGTAGATTCTTTATTAATTAATATGGGAAACATTGGAAAGTGTTTATTCGGTACATTACCTTTTCTTTGACCTCTTACTCTTGCTCTTGTTTGAGCATAAGTAGGTCAAATATTGCGACCATTTGCAGCCAATTTTTGGTACAAGACGCTTGTGAATGCTATAGTCACTAAAGGGTTAATTAAGTGTTTTTTCAGGCATGATATTTGGCTCTTGTCCAACAAATTCTACAAAGACTGAGTACAAAGACTGACCTACTACATACGGTAAAGGTTTTTGTTGATTTTTCTGAGTGCAAAAATAACTAAATCAGAAATTAGATTAAAGTAGGAAGAATATCATGCCTTTCAAGTGAGGTTTGCGGTGACACCATGGGCATGAATGTCTAGTGAGTAGTGGTGGTTCTGAGAAGAACTGGTGGCTTGACAACTCGATGTTTTCAATCAGTATTCTCTGATCGTCTTCAGGAGTATGATCCGAGCATACTGATTGAAACGTTGAGTTGTCAAACCATCAATTCTTCTCAGAACCACCACTACTTACTAGAGATTTATTGCACATGGGGTCACCCCAACCCTCACTTGATTGTACTCCCACCATGCAAAGTTTCAAATCCTTCTTATCACGACTTTCCTAAAATGTGTTTTTCCTAAAATTGCACTAACTTGTAACTCCACATTCTGCTTGAAGAGTTGTCCTGCCACTTGGTCCTTCTCATCAGCTCGTTGTTTGTACCTCTCCACATCGGCCGCAATCTCGGCCTCTTTTTCTGTTCGGTTCATACAAAAATATTTGATGCTACTAAGATTCATGATTGACATTGCATCGTCTGATCTGGGTTTCACAAATTCGCAAGTTAATGACATCCTGTGTTCAAGATCTATCAACGTAGTCAAAATGTTGCTTATGAGGACAGTAGCTAGTCGCTAGGCACAACAATTATGCTTACCAGAATAAGGTAACCAGCCAAAAATACCATCCATATGTACAGTCTGTGACTGGTATCCTGCTTAAATTTGCTTAGCAGAAAAATGTCTGCTGAGCAGCTCTATGAAATTGGGCTCAGGCGTTAACAGTATTAAAGAGTACTTTTAGTGAATAGCGAAGTTAAAAAACAGTTTCTTGCACAGAATCTGTAAAAGTAGAACCCATACAGGGTTTGTCCTTTCACTTTCTCAGTGACTGGCCAGCAGGACCAGTCAGTCATTTCAATAGTCCGCCAGCTTTTCCACTGGTCGAGTTTGAAACCACCCAAGCAGCCAGAGCAAGCAGTGGTTTTACACATAGCTTTCGGAAGCAATGAACTAGCCAGCCGGACCACTTGGAGAGAATTCTTACTGGTCCTCAGAATTTTTAACCAGCATTTGGCCAGCAAACCACTGTAAGAAAGAACGCTGCCATTTAACAAATTCACTAGTTATTCACTATAGTATAGCGACGTCAAAGTTAGCACATTTCTTGTTTAGTATGATTAGAACCCCACTGAATGTCCCAAAGCAGGACCCTCTCTGTCCAGACCTACCTTGTGTGAATTGCTCCAGGACCAGCTGGAGGTTGGCGAGGGATGTACTGTACTGCTGTACCTGCTCCTGGGCCTCTCCTAGCTGCAGTAGAGCCTGGTCTTTCTGGTTCGTGGCCGAGTGTAGCTGATCTAGGAGACTCTCTATCTGACTGCTTGCCTCCTTACTATAAATCAAATAATATTAATGTGTTAGACCCCTCACAGCGCCTTCCACTATTAATAATACTGTTCATCGGGCCCTAAGCATTCCTGAAACCATCTAAACTCCTTAGGAGTATGCAGTACCGGCAGCCAAATGGGTGCACAGGTTGCTGATCATTCACATCAACAATCTCTACCCTCACAGTTACTCCTGGATGGTGAGAAGCAGTTATAGTTTACAGACACTAGGAGGGTTGACTGTGTACTGTGTGGATGCATTCACCACATGATATCATACTTCAGACTGGTATAGTTCATCTATCATTCCAATCCACAGTGGATGATATTGAGTGGTCAGACAGTAGGAGGGTTGACTGTGTACTGTGTAGATGCATTCACAACAAGGTATCATATCGCAGCCTGGCATTGTTCGTCAATCATTCCAATCCTCAGTGGACGATATTGAATGGTCAGACAGTAGGAAGGTTGTCTGTGTACTGTGTTAGATGTATTCAACACATGATATCATATTGCAGGCTGTCCTAATTTACCTATCATTCAAAACCACAGCGGATGGTATTTTCTGGTCAAACAGAAGGAGGATTTACTACATATTATGCATTCACAACATGATATCATATTGCAGGCTGGCCTAATTTATGTATCATTCCAAACCACAGCGATGATATTAAACGGTCGGACAGTAGGAGGGTTAATGAAATTTTACAAATGAACTAGACACCAGGGCCCAATTTCATAGAGCTGCTTATTAAGCAGAAAATCTTGCTTAAAAATTGTCTGCTAAGCAGAAATGAGCAGTTTACCAGTCACAAATTGTACATGTGACATGGTAGTTTGGCTGGTAACCTTATTCTGGTAAGCATAATTTTGTTGTGCTTAGCTACTTTTTGTGCTTAAGCAGCTCTATGAAATTGGGCCCTGGTACTTGATAAATCAATACCTTGCGCTATGTACAGCCGATGAGCTGGTCCTAGCAGCATCTTCAGCCTGGACCAGCCTGTTCCTCAGCTCCTTCTCTCTCTCCTCAGCTTGGAGGGCTTCTCGGGTGTATCCTTCCTCCACCTCTAAGAGATGACCACGAAGACGCTCCACCTCTCTCATAAGCCGCTGCTCTCGCTCCTGACTGCCATGAACCTGAATTAGAATATAACTCAGTTAGATGATTTGACATCACTATACTACTGAGGGAAATCTTTCGTTCAATATGAGCGAATCTCATAAAAGTGCAACCGCAAAAAACCCAAAAAATATGTTTAAAATGCACTCTACTGACATAAGTTTAGATGATTATCTTACCAACTTTATGGGTTTTGCATGGTGAGGTATCAATGTATATTCAGTTTGCGGTAACACCATGTGTATATATCTACTTTGCTGTGTAGATTTGTTCTTGAGAACTTGTCTTGCTATTTATTCTACTGCTGCGGAGTAGATTTAAGAATTCGGGAGACTGTTTAGTTCTGAAAAGAACTGTCCTGCTTATTAACTACTACCTGGGCGGAAATCGGTAGGACATCGGCTGGGACACTACTTTCGCTTAGAAGACTTCTTGTTATTAACTTAACTGCCGTGGAGTGAGTTCTAATTGGTCTCAACGTTTCGACTAGCTTGCTCTAGTCATCGTCAGGACAACGCCTGAACAACTTTAGGTACAGCCAAGTCCTACGGACAATTCGTCGTGTTAGACAAGCTTGTTTCAGACAAGCTTGGTAAACAAGCTCAAGCTGCCTGAAAAACTCCAGGATGTATGTACAAAACCAATGGCGTGAGATTTGACCTTTTTGCATGGAACCTGTCAAGCCTTGTCAATTCTTCGACATCAGGGCATTTTCCCCAAATTGAGTTCTGACCTTGTTGAATTGACAGGTGATAACCTTCTTCAATAGATGTAATCATTGCATCGGGATGAAGAATTTTAATTGTTTTGTTACCCTTCACGGATGTGTCATAAGCACTGTAAACTCTACCTTTCCCGAAGTCCTGCTGGCAAAAAAAATCCACAGGCATACTACTTAAGTGAGATTTGAACCCACAACCCCTGCCTTTCTAGAGCAGAGGTCTAACCAAAAGAACACCGAGCTTGCCCGGTGACAAGAGGCAAGTTTGAGTCCTTCATAATTAGCAGGGGGTATCGCAAATAATTTCATTGATAACAAAAGTGAAATTCCATCCAGAGCTGCATACTGTACAGAGAGCATGTTATACTAACCTCCATTTGTTGAGCCTGTAGGTCGGCCTGGTGGCGCTGCAATGCCAGCAGGGCTTGATCTCTCTCCTGCTGAAACATCAACGCCTGATTCTGCATCGCTTCCGTCTCGCCAAGCAGTCGCTGTAGCTCGCCGGCAGTACCCACTTCCCTCTCCTGCACCAGCCTGGTCAGCGTGGTGTTCTTCTCTCTCAGAGCACCAATCTCAAACTCCTTCTCCCGAACCTGGGTCGCGAGTCGGTTGCTCATGTCCTGCAGCGTCCTGTTCTCGCCGTCCTTGTTGTGCACCGCATGCTGCAGTCCTTGGTTATCAGACTTCAGTGTCTGTATCTCCGACTGGAAGCCCTGTAGCTGTACGTTCAACGTCTGGTTTTGATTTTTGAGACTGTGAAGCTCGACGTCTTTGGCCTTGGTGTCGTTGGTGAGCGTTTGCAGTTGATGGTTCTTCAGCTGCAGGGCAGCATCTCGTTGGAGGAGAGACTGGTTTTGGAGGTCCACCTGCTGCCGGAGAGAGGCAAGCTCTTCCATTCTGTGATACAGTTCCTCCTCTTTTGATTTTATGGCGCTGTCTTTTTTGGACATGGATTTGGCTTGGACATCGAGCTGCTCTTTCAGCTGAGTAATCCCAGTTTCTTCAACAGAAAAAGTTTCTTCATTTTGTGGCGGTGCCGTTTGGACAAGGGCTACTTCTGCTTTAACCACTCCTTCAATTTCCACTGGTTTGGATGAAGCTTGGGAAGTTTTCTGAAGTGCATCAATTTTTGATTTTAAGTAAGTGATTTTCTCGTCTTTGGTTCTCAGCAAGGCATTTAAGTGTTCATTCTCTTGGTACCCGTGTGATGTCCTCGCACCTTCTTGATTCTGTTGATCAAGTTTACTTAAGCTTTCATTCAGGTCCGACAATTGGTTCTCTAGATCTAGCACCGACTGGTTCCTTTCCTCCAGCTGTTTCTGGAATTTGGCGATCGACGAGTCTCTGTGTTCCACCTCGACCGTAAGTTGGCTTAAGGACCTCTCCTTGTCGTCCAGGTCAGCGTAGATAATGTTGTACTTCTGCTGAAGCTCTGCCTGCTTGTGTGTCTCTCCGTTGACCACTCCAACCAGCCTCTGCACCTCCTCATAATACGTCACGCTCTCATGATGCTTCTGGTGGATGCTGACGACGAGTTGGTCGCGCTCTTCCTTCAGCATCTTGTTCTCTTTCTGCATTTCTTCCTTCTCCGATAGCACCCTGGAGATGTCAGAACTGTTGTTCGGAGCAGTCGACTGCAGAACTTGCAACAGTGATTCGCTCTTCTGTTTGAGCGCCTCGATTTCCAAGTCCTTGTCTTGGATGAGGCGGGACAACTTCTGAAGGGCCTGTTTCTGCATGTCATTCTGAGGTTCGTCGCTGTGACGCTTGATCTCCTTGTTGTCTTCCTGGACCTTGTCGAGGGCGAGCTTCTGAGCAGAGATAACCTTCACTAAGCGGTGGACCTCATTCTTCTGGTTGCTGCACTCCCTAGTCTTCTCGTTCAAGACTGACATCATTTGACTGCGCTCCGCCTCATAGGTACGAACTTGCATCTGAAGCTTGTGTAGATCAACGAGCATTGTATTTCCCATCACAGCATGAGATTTATCTCCAAGAAGCTTGGTCAGGGACTGGTTGCTCTCCTTCAAAAGTTTGATCTCCTTCTCCTTCTCCTGTAAAACGTTCTCAAGGTGCTTCTCGTTGTCACTAAGGGAAGACTGCGCGATTGTGTCCAGCATTTGGTCATGATTGGACTGCATGGGTTCAATATTGGCACTCAGGAGTTCAGGCACTTTTGTTACCTTCACATTCTCTTCGATGACCCCATTCTCTCTGTCCTGAAATGGTGTCCTGTTTTCCTGGGGGTTTGTTGCTCTTTTCAACTGCTCGAGATTTTCAATCAGCTTGGCGATTTGGGTGTCCTTCTGTTTGACGACAAAGTTGTGCTCTGCCTTCATTTCGCCCATGTTCCGCTGCCGTGAGTCCAGCTCCTGTCTGATCTTCTCCACTTTGTCACTGAGCAAAGACAACTCTGTATTTTTCTCATTCAGTTCTTTAGTGAATTCGCCTTCTTGATGTTTCCTGTGATCTTCAACATCAGCAACGTTTTTGCTTAGATCAAGAATCTGGGCATCTTTTTCCCTGAGCAAAGCACTCTTAGTTTCCACTGTTCTTTCCACTTCTGCCTTGCTGAGGGCAATCTGACGTTGCGACTCTTGTAGGTTTCCACTAACACCCTCGAGATTGGCAGTTTTATCTTTGAGTTCACTTTTCAGAGCAATAACCTCCGACTCCAGATTTAAAATCTTTACAAGGGATGCTTCTACTTCCGTTTCTTGACGGGTGGATTTTTCTTCAAGTCTGGCTAGGGCGTCTTGCTTCTCAGCAACAACTCCCTGCAAGGATGAAACCTCCTCATCTTTGTTCGCCAACATCTCCTGTAGGTCATGGACTTCACCTTCTAGCTCAGTGATAACCTCAAGCGTCTTAGTCTCCACATCACTACGTTCCAGTTGTTCCTTAAAATCCTGTTGAAGTTTCTCAAGTTCTCTTGAGAGTGAAGCATTCTTAGCAGTAGCTTTTTCAAGTTGGGTCTCACTCCCCTGAAGCTTCTCTTGCAGATCTTCAAACTGTTTTACATTTGCCTTACTTTCCTCAATGGCCTTGAAGAAGTAGGCGTTCTCCTTCACCAGGTTCTTGATATCCTCGTCCTTGTTCTTGAGTATATCTGCAAGCTGTTGATGGTTATCTAAAGTAGAGTTCAGCATGTCTTTTGTTCCTGACAAGTCAGCTTGGAGCTCCTCGTATTCGCTCTGTAGTCTCATCACCTCCGTCTCCTTGGTATTCTTCAGATGGATGAGTTTTTCATGTTCTTGCTGCAAGGTGCTCGTGTCCAAATCCCTCGACTTTGAGAGCTCTTGTATTGTCTTTTCATACCGCTGCATATTTTGCTGAATTTCCTGATGAAGACTGTCTTTGTCTCTCTTAAGGCTCTCCATCTGATGCTCATAATTTCTTAGGAGCTTCGACTCTTCCTCGGCATGATGTCGCTGCCCTTCCAACTTTTCTTTTGTTTCCGTGTAAGCCAAATCCAGTCTCTCTTTCTCAGCAGTCACATCGCCGAGAGTGCCTTCTAGTTCATAAATCCGTTCTTTTAACCGGTTCATTTCAGCGTCCTTCCCCTGGCCAGATGAAAGAGATACATCTAGCTGATCTGTAAGGTCCGCCACGCTACTTTCAAGCTGCTCTTTAAGAGCCAGACTGACCATACTCGCACTCTGCTCCTTTAACTGCTGCAACTCCTTCTCAAGACTTTCAATGTTTGCTTTACTCTCATTTGCCTGAAGCACAAGCTCCATGTTAGTACCTTCCAGTTCCTTCTTGATTGTACTCGTTTCAAGAAGCTCTTCCTGCAGACTTACAAGTTCTTCATCCTCCTCGTCTTGTCCTCTCCGAAGTGCGCTTGCTTCTTCTTTCCTCCTGTCAAGCTCATCTTTCAGTTCCTTTAAATCTTTGTCTTGTTTAGTCCTGAGCTCTTCAAGACCCCTCAGTAGATCTTCCTTATGGTTCAAGTCACTAACAATCTTGGTGTTTTCTGATGTCAGTTTTTCAACGGTCTCCTTCATTTGGTCTCTGGATTGCAGGACCTGATTCAGAGCCTGTTGATGCTGTTGATTGAGAAGTTGAAAATCGGCCTCCAGCTGGTCCCTCTGTCCGTCATCTCTCAAGAAGGCTTCCTTCTGAAGATGTAGCTCCTGCTTGTACTCCTGGGCCTGCTGGGAGGAGTGTTGGGCCGCATCCTCTGCATGTTGTAACTTGCTCTTCATCGATTCCAACTCCTGCGACAAAGTCGACGATGCTTCTTCCTTAGACTTAAAATCCGCCTGAAGATTTTCAAGTTTATTCTGCAAGGCTTGCTGAAATGAAAAAAATCACAAATTCAATTTAGCCTGATCTATTCAGTAAACAGCCACTGATTGAAAATAAATTTATTATGGAGGAAGAAATAAGTACCTTATCCTGAGTAAGTGAATTCTTCTCTTGATGCAGACGTTGCATTTCTTCCTCGATCTCCTCTATTCTGTCTTGAAGTGTCTCCAAGTCTTCTTCCAGAAGCTCAGTCTGCTGATTCTCAATATCCCTCAAACCCTTCAAAAAATCGCAAAAAAACAAGATAAGAAGACATGAGAAACACCCTCCGTTGAATTATGAAATGATTTGAATGATCTTAATTCATGCATTGATTATGATTTTAATGACTGATAATGATTGATATGATAATCTGGGGTTTCCCTTAAAAAACAAATTTACTCTCTTTTTTTCCCCCACTCTTTTTTGTTGACCAAGCTTCTTTTTTTTTCTTTCAACACAAAAGAAATCAGGTGTCCCTAGGTCAGACTTAAGCCTGGTTCATACTTCCTGCGAATGCGAATGCGATACGAATGTTGACGTCACAAATTTGGAACAAATAATTCGCAAGAGTTGAGCTGTGCTCAACTTTTGCGAATATTCGCAGCGAAAACAGAGTTGTGACGTCAAATTCACGTCAAATTCGCTTCGCATTCGCATTCGCATTCGCAGGAAGTATGAACCGGGCTTAAGTCTCCGTTTACATGTGCTATACAATGATTTTCCCAAGGGCCCAAAAATCGGAAATCAGACGAAAGCAGGGAGAATATCATGCCTGCTTTTGGTAACCCCTGGAGTTACAGATTCCCAGCAGCTTTTGGGAACAGTATCCTCACCACTAGAGAAGTAGATCAAAGAGCCTGACTTATTTAATTTGGAGAAAAACTACAGCATTCTTTGTTTACCAGACATACTTTAAAAAGTCTAAAAATCTGTTAAAAGTCTGACATTGTCTCATCCCTGGAGTATGTTGCCACCCTTTCCCCGCTCACCTTCTGTGCCAGAAGGCTCTGCAGTTCCACGTCTTTCTCCTTGAGCTGTTCCCTCATCCTGACCACCACCTCTTCTAAGGCTTGCTTCTCCATATCCCAGTCTGCTCGGATCAGCTCAAAGTGCTCAATCTGCTCCTGGAGGACGTGAGCTGCCTCCGGGAACCTTTAAAGAAAGTGTTTTAAAATGTTAGTAAGAGTTGTTCAGCAGTGACATATTGGTACAAATCGATTGAAGAAAGCCACAAGCACCTTGTACTAAAATGCCAATAGCAGCCGCAAGGTTTGACCTACCATTCACATAAAGAGGTCAAAGTAAAGGTCATGTCAGGATATGAAATTTTCCAATGTAGTATGTTAAAGTGTAATGTGGAAGATACCTTTGTTTTATTCCTGAGAACATGATGGAATCATCGTACTCTCCATCAAAGCTGACGTTGTCCGAGCTCTCCAAGGCACCGACCTGACTGTCAGGTAAATCATTCTCACTCATAGCCATCGACGAAGCGTACATGGGTGTCTGTCCTGAGCTGGCGGTTCTCTCCGACTCTGTGCTAGTACCGGACGGTGATCGCGGCCATCTAAACTGAATACGAGCTGAATCTACGGCTGTCCCACTCTGTCTTCCCTCGTGCAGTCTGGTGTTGCTCTCCGTCTCACTATCCACTGATAATTCCAACGTTCTATCAGAGCCTGATCGGGAGCTTGATCGTTTCAAGCCGTCGACGTCTTTGTTCAGCTTGATGATGAGGCCCTCGCAGCTCTCTTTGTCCTCGACGAGGGAGGCGCAGGACTCGTTCAGCTGTCTGACTTCAGTCTCCAGGTGGTCCACTCTGTGCCGGAGATGTTGGTTCTCTTCCTCCAGTGCCTGAAGCAGGTCGGGGGTGATGTCTTCCTTGGTCGGGGATCCGATGTCGACGATGATATCCGACGTCTCGTCGCCGATTTGGACACTGGCGGCTTTCAAGACGGCAACCGATTCCTTTCCTTCCGAAACCTGAGTTTGCATAAAAAGCTATGAGATAATTTCTGAATTGTAATTTCAGAGTTGTGCTGACTATTAATGTAAAAAAAGTTTCTTTCACCAGAAGAAGCCAGAAGGTTTCCATTTTGGAAGTTGTTATTAAATTTAAAGAGACGTTTCCAAAGGAACCTAACAAAAAATATTGAAATCTGGTTGAACTTGGGAGATTTAGGGTAGAAAATAACGTCTTCTTATTCTGTAATTTCAATTCTGAAGGCCTAATCTTTGAATGATATAAAATGCCTTGATGCTCTTGTTGTGAATTTTACAGTTTCTTCCCTTTCAGGATTTCTTCTTGTTGGCTGAAACTGCGATGTGATTAAATTAATAAATCTCAAAGGGTTTGCAAGGTGAATGCGGCACAATCCGCAGCCAACCATGCCAGAAACACTGCAGCAAACCCCTTATCTTAATGATAAGTCTACGAGGTTCTTTAACGTGCATTACACAACGTACAGGAATTACGGCTTAATATCCCATCGGAAGAACGAAGCAATAAATGTTTATAACTCAAGGACAAAAGTGCCATACCCAGACCCCAAACCCACACTCTGATAACACCAGAACTTTAAGTTTGGTGCACCAGACTGCTCCGCAACAACACAGTTACACTCCACATTACAACAAAAATGCCGCATCCGACTGCTACTTTATCTCCCTTAATTTAGGTTAAATTACATCCTAAAATAATCAGCCATTTTTGTGTCTATGGTGGTCTTGACCCTGCTACTCACTACTAACGTCATTTTAGTTCCTTTTGGCATGAAGGCACAAGAGTTCCGGCCATGCCATGTAATGTCTGCTGAAATTTTCCATTTTAAAGGCATCGTGCACGTTTGGTAATTGTCAAAGACCAGTGTTCTCATTCGGTGTATCCCAACATATGCATAACATAACAAGCCTGTGAAAATTTGGGCTCAATTGGTCATCGAAGTTGCAAGAAAAATAATGAAAGAAAAAACACCCTTGTTGTACAAATTTGTGTGCTTTCAGATGTAGGAATAAAATCTTCTTGCAAGAAGTCTTTTATTATTTTAGTGAGAAATTACCTCTTTCTCAAAAACTACGTTACTTCAGAGGGAGTCGTTTCTCACAATGTATATACTATCAACAGCTCTCCGTTGCTTGTTACCAAGTCAGTTTTTATGCTAATATATATTTTGAGTAATTACCAAACGTGTACAGTGCCTTTAAAAGGTGAATAATTAGCATTTTAGCTACCAGTACCTCAAGAGGAATACTTTAAAAAGGGGAAACAAAGTCCAACAGTCAATTTAAAAATCTAAAACATACCTTAGAAAGTGGCAGGCGGATATGGAAGTTTTTCAATTTCTTAAGTTAAAAATTCCTTTCATGACCGCGAAAGGCTGAGTGACAGTACCACTTCACAAATCTTAAAGTGCAAATCGGAGTTGTATGAAGTTACCTGTTGCCCATTGTCAATCATCTGGCTGACAAGTTGTTGTTTCTCCTTCAGTAGCTCTGTGCGTCTCTGCATGGCTCCCGAGGAGAACTTCTTCCTTGCTTCGTGCAACTCTTGCCGTGTGGAGCTTGTGTTTGCCTGCAGCCGTGAAAACAAAATCAAACCAGAAGTATATCATCGACATGAGATTGACGGTAAGATGTTTTTCGGAACCGCCCATACATGTAACCCATGAACCCAACCTCGTTCCCAGGGGGTGATCGATCTCACCACACATCCCCCAGCACACACTGCTCACTCATAACCCCTGGTATTGTTTAAATAAAATGTCCCAGCGTACGGCACATTTTAATTAGGCCTATGGCCAATCCACTCTACGCGCACGTTCAAGTATGTAGCCCGCAAAAGAGGCATCAAGTCAAAGAGCAACTGGTCCTTTCTCATTCTTCTTTTGTCTTGTGACATGTCTATCTGTATGCAGTTGAGGGTGACCGTGTAAAAATATTATTAATTTTTTGGGATCGCATCAAAATACTTGCATTATGACATGTGCGTACTAAGTGTCCAACAAGCGCCATACAGGCGCCCGAAAAAAACGTGTGCGCAAAGCAGTCATTTTTAAGAACCAATCAACGTTTTTTTCAGCCAACCCTACCAGGGGTTAATTACGCGAAGTATTGATACGGGGCGCTGCCTATGGTAGCAAGACTGCCCTTCTATCCTGTTCATTAGTGTGACTTAATTCCACTGTAAACCACACTAACTTCACACAAACTGGCTCCTCTGATTACCAGAAGCCCATAGGAGTTGCATTGAGATTGATGACTTTTAATGTGCAAGAAAAGTTTAATAATTGGACTTGGCTTTTACATACGCTATTCAAAGAGTTTTGGTCTTCTCAGAATGAATGAATGAAAGAAACGCCTTTGGACGTTGAAATGGGTGATTTTTTGTAAAATGACACACGACTGTGTGCCAGCTTTTGAGCTAGAAGTAGCAAAAAATCGCATAGCGAAAACTCATAGATATGCACGCATTTGAAGGAATAACTTAATACAAATAGGATAGGTGAATACCCACTTAAAGATGCCTTAAAAATCTCTCACAAGGTGAAGTAACCCATGCCACACTTTCCTGTCAATGTGTTTATACATGTATGTGTGATCAATCAGTTCTACAGATTGAAACTGCAGAAATTGACCAAGGTTGAGAACCTTATCTCTACCAACAGTGGCCCAAATTCCATTGCAATTGAGCACAGCTGGTGGCTTCTCCATTTTGCTACTCTCATTGAAGCACTTTGGGCTATGGCTCTACTCTCTACATCAGCATGTGTGTGTGCCTCAAAATGCCACTGTTGTGGCATCGTGAGGTATGGTTTGGTTATCTCAAGAAACACGCTGATAGTAGGAGGGTTATTTTAACAATTACATGGTTTTACAGCAAACTTTAGTAGCTACACCACCCGAAATAAACAACTTCAAAATTGGTAAAATAAATATAGAAAACAAGTATCTTTATAGTAAGGTTTCCGGTGACACCATGTACAAGAAATATCTTTCTATGAGTTGTGGTGGTTCTGAAAAGAGCCGTTGGTGTAACAATCCAACATTTCGATCAGTATGCTCTGATTGTCTTCAGCAGAAAGCTGGACTCAGATGCTGCAGGTTGCATAAGTACTGTGGATTGTTCTAGCGAAAATACTTGTACTGGATCCTTGTGGAGCAGGGTGGCGAGTTCGTGCTCAGTGAACTGTGTCCTTTGGAAACAAGCACAGGTTTAGGGAGGATAGAGCCTAGGGCATCAGGTTGGCTCAGTGGTTTCTTTCCCTGCCTTTCACCTCAGTGGACCCCGGTTTGAATCCCACCTTAGACCGGAGCCTTCAATGTGGATTGGGTTTTCAGTCCCTACCTGATTGTGTGCGTTTTCCCCCTTTTGGGGTTTTCCTCCCACATGTAAAACTGAACATTTCTTCTCATTTCCTATTCACCATCCTGTTATTGGTGCTTCCGCTGTTGGATGTGTAATACAATAAATAGAATGAAGGTATAGATGACCAATATCAACATGTTGAGTCATTCGCCACCAGTTCTTTTTAAGAACAACCACAAATCATCGAGGGCTACGTCTTGAACATGGTGTTACCGCAAACCTTCCTAGATTATATCTCCAACATGCAAAGTTTCAAATCCTACTCATGTACATGGTGTTACAGCAAACCTTCCTAGATTGTATCTCCACCATTCCAAGGTTTCAAATCTTACTCAATTAAACATTAATGAAATAATTCTTATCCATAAACATATGTTATCTTCCACCACAAGTTTTGATAAGCTTTTCACACGGCTCACAGCAGCACAGTTCAGTTACAATGCTTGCACGGGCATTACCATGCCATGGATATGGGAATTTATGTTGGACATTTTAGTACATGAATATCAAAATCTTCATACTCTTGTTAGAAGTTAGAATCAAACAACATTCAAGAATTGTTATCAATCGTTATTGTGTTATCAATAATCTATAGTATGTTATCAATGTTATTATAACTTGTTGTGGCCAAGCGGTCAGTGCATCGAACTTAAGTTCTGATGGCTGAGTCATCAGGGTGTGGGTTCGAATCCCGGTCGTGACACTGAGAGAAGGGTCTATTGTTAATTATTGTATTAGTGACAAAGAAAAAATAAGAACAATGAGCGATCAACTCGTAGCCGAACGGTCTAGAGCACCGGACTCAAGTTCTGACGGCTGAGTCATCAGGGTGGGGGTTCAAATCCCAGACATGACACTTGCATATTGAGCAAGATACTTCACCATAAATGGACTCAAGTTCTGATGGCTGAGTCATCAGTGTGGGGGTTCGAATCCCGGGTGTGACACTGAGAGAAGGGTCTTTTATTAGTTTATTGTAGTAGTGAAAGATCAGAACAATGAGCGTTCAACTCGTGGCTGAACAGTCTAGTGCACCAGACTCAAGTTCTAATGGCTGAACTATTTAGTATGGGTTCAAATCCCAGACATGACACTTGCATAATTGAGCAAGATACTTAACCATAAATGCTTCTCTTAACCCGGGTGTATAAATGGGAACCTGAGAGGGCTGAGACGGTATTGTGTTGGTTTAACCCCTTAGCGCTAATTTAAGCAGCTTGGGTTGTATGCTCCCCAGGGAGTTGAGAAAGTTTGAGGAATAGTTTAAGTATGCCGGACAGGGATAATAATGTTGTAAAGCGCCTTGAGCTAGCTACTAGGATATGTGTGTTAGAACCCAGTATTATTATTATTGTTAAATTCAAGTAATGAAATAGAACATGAGAAGAAAGCGAAATGCATGAAATGCAAAAACTAAAAAATCAAACATTAATTTCACTCCATTGTTATTATTTATCAATCAGTGTTAATTCATAAAATTATGAGGGAACAAAAAAAAGATAAAAAAGAACGCAAGTTTAAACAAGAGCATGATTTGAAATTCTTAAAAGATGGAACAAAAACACATTCAGAATTCAGACCATGCAAATACGGGCATGCATGAATTAGTATGCAAATTAGTACACCGGAGATTTGGTCAATGTTTTTTGTGTGTTTAAGTCAATATTGTTAGAGGGAAGTAGAGTGAAAGATGCAGCATTGTAACGGAACGGTGCGACTGCACATGCCGCGGCAGCCCCCACAAAAAGTAAAAGACAAAGCGAAGATAAACTGTACATGGCTAGCAGCCAACTCGGCTAGGAGTCTGTGCTTAGTAGCAAACAACGCGGATCTGACCTGATGACGTTCAGTCCGTACCTCTTCCATCGCCGTCTCCATCTCTGCAAAGAAAGATAGTCAGCGCCAGAACTTTATTCCAAGATATCATTTGATTTGATCTCAGCTTTATAGGGTCTGTATACATTTGGTAATTACCCAAAAAATTAATGGCAACAAAAAATTACTTGGTAAGAAGTACAGCAGCTTCTGAGAGTATAAAGCCTTTTGGGAAACATTTCACTCTGAAGCAATGTGGTTATGGAAAACGATATTTGTTTTTATCCCCAAAATATTGAATATGAGACAGATTGTGTTTTTCAATTGCAGATTATTCATGGCTTGTTCACTGTCATGACACTTGTGCCCTCGAGCAAGGCACTTGACCATAATTGCTTCGTAAAAAGTTTGGGAAGGTGCGTTCTTCGTCTGCAAGGGGTCAATAGCCAAATATCTTTCTCATGACATACTCTGACTGTGTGCCAAATGTCATGCTTGTATCATCAAAGGCACAATCCCATCCAAAGCCACAATCCCATCCAAAGGCACAATCCCATCACCTATCTGCCGTACTAACCCAAATAAGTGGCGGTTAAATGTTGTAGACTAAAGAAAGATTGTTGTAAGTTATTCTAGAGTCTTCAAATTGACGATAGAATTGGTTCAATGATTTCCTAGTTCTTAATCGTTCGTTTAATCAAGTTAGTATGCGCAGTACAAAATGTTGCGTATGGCATAAGATACCGCACGTACCCATGACTTGTACTGCTTTGAAATCCACAGGCATGATACTTGTCACTCGGAAAAAAAGTAACAAAATTTTATTGAGTGCAAGCTCTCAACAACATGTACACATGGTATAAGTTTTAATAGACTTTTCAGGTTATTTAATAACATTTTTACTGATTTTTCTGAGGGCCCTAAAAACCAGAAATCCGATTTAAGTAGGAAGAATATCCTGCTTGAGTCCAATAAGGCTTCTCTATTTTTGCAATTTGTCCAAATGGACTTACGTGCGAGTTTCTCCTGAAGCGGGATGACCTCGTCTTTGCGGATCCTCTCGATCTCCTCCTTGCCATCATTGGCCAGCCCCCTGGCCGTGTCGCATTCTCCAAGGAGCCGGGCGTTCTCTTGCCTCTCTGCGTCCAGCTTGCCGGCCAGGTCTCTCTTCACCCATCGTAGCGTCTCGTTCTCCTGCATACCTTTCTCCTTTTCTGCCTTGAGGGCTTCGACCTTTTTAAGAGATTACAGGCGAGATTTAATTGAGCGTATGAATAGAAAGAAATTTACGGGAATCGGCGAAGAAGCGAAGGCTAGAAGATGGACGTGGATTTGTCATGTTCTAAGAATGGACAGCAATGACACGGGTTCCTGAAAAGTAAAGTGAAGTCTGTCCCGACCCAATATGAAACTTCCTTCTGTGACGGTCATAAAAACGTTACCCCCTACTATTATTTTTATTGCATTTATTTATTATGTAACATTTAATTATTCAAGAGAAGCGCCCTCTTTTGACAACAAGCATTTCAATTTCGCGCGTTTCCGCCACCCTCATACTGATTTCCAGCGAAGACCTGACAACACGTATTTTGTCTTCGTCTCTGTTACAGGTAATAATCTTTTGGTTTATTTTCATATGTTTCACCTCTAAAATCATCACTCAAAGTACATTATTATAAACTGATGTTTATCTTCAACCACTATTGATTCTATTTTTATTCATTTCGAGATTATTAGAGATTTAATGGAAATGATTGATTGCCGGACTAAAGATTTGTCCCGATTTAGTTTTCTGAAGACAAGTTCATTAATTTATAAGTTGAACTATACCCTTGTAGATTTATTTGACAAGAGTTACTATTTATAAGTATTTGTTCTTTAAAACATTTCCGATCAGGAGCATGGGCCAAGTTTTATTTGCATTTTGTTATATTCCAACGATAATCTAAGATGGCGCATGATGTGAAAATCACATGTCATGATCTAGAGCAAAATCTATTATTTAAAGCCATTAACGATTTCATTTAATACTGTTTGTACATAAATATTGTTCTGTGATTATTTGTTTTATAAGTAAATTGATACTGATTTCCAGCGAAGACCTGACAACACGTATTTTGTCTTCGTCTCTGTTACAGGAATAAAATGGTCACTGTGCACCGATTGTAAAGAAAACAAACTGCCGTAGCCTCTATCCCTATCCGACTCTTTAAAGTATTTGAGAGGGTCACATTGGTGGAAGATCCGGGTGTAAAGGCACACCAACGGCACACCTTATTACGACACGGCAGTCATTACTACCTTTCATCTGATGAACAAGTTCATACACCACATCACATGAAAAGTCCACCTAGGCGAGCCTCGAGTGGCCGCCATCGATCCGGCAGAGTGGGACCTTCCTCCAGCGTACCCACCGAGTTTGACTGGCCCGGGTTTTGACGTACTCTACCGTGGACATGGAGTGGAACAACGACACAGTTCAGCGGCGGTAATGACTGGAAGCACCATCGAAAAAGGAGAGTGACTTTATTGACTTCAATCGCGAACATTAACTTCATCTTGAAAAACAAAAAAAAAAATTCTGCCGATTTTTTTTTACGACCGCAATTTGAACATTCTTCTGAAAAAAAAAAATCGTGTGTTTCACAAGCCAGAATTTTTTTTCAATTTCGATCAGCATTTACGGAACTGTTGACAAATGCTGCGTTAGTTTCCACAGTAACCGAGCACACAATAGAACTTAAACGCCCACTGTGTGTTCAACAAATTCCAGCTATTCAAAGTGATAACGACGGTTGCATAACTTCTCCGAGTGTTCAACAAATTCCAGCTATTCAAAGTGATAACGACGGTTGCATAACTTCTCCGAGTGTTCAACAAATTCCAGCTATTCAAAGTGATAACGACGGTTGCATAACTTCTCCGAGTGTTCAACAACTTCCAGCTATTCAAAGAGACAATGAATATTGTATGACATTCTGTTGCGCCTCTATTGTGATTGCATTTAACCCTAATCAAATTAAGTGTATCACTTACAAGTACACCGCCCAAGTGCTACTGGTCTTTCGCTTTTCAATTGATTGGCATTTGTTTTTTGCTGCGTTGTAATTATTTGTGTTTGGCAAAAGTGTGTGTGGCAAAGCGATTTCTTGTAGTGGCTTTACAAGGACAGGTAGCAAACCGAGTCCTTATGAATTGCGAATTGTTTTATTGCCATGTCTGATTGGCTTCCGAAATTGTTTTCATTCTTGCGCCAAAATGAGTACACACACGTTTGATTTACACTTCAGATGTATTTGAATATTGCATTGATTATCAAGTTTGAATTTCAATCTCAGATATCTTGAATTTTACATTCATGTACCAAGTTTTGAATTTCAACCACCTTCCATTGCATTTTCTATTTGCATTATCAATCATCTCCCAACTCGGACTGTGTTCTTGCAACTATATCTTGTCTTCTTCAAACAAGATGGCTACCCCAAGGAGATTGGTTTCCGATGCGAATGTCCCTTCACCAACCTCAACTACACATCGACGACCGAGCCACCAAACGCTACACAACCCTTCGGCAGACATCCGACCAAGGCAAAGATTTGAAATTGGACAACAATCTTCTACTCCTTCTTCGAATTTTGACAATATCAATCCACTCAGTAGCGAACAGATGCTGTCTCAACTTGAACAATTAGAGAATCGACTGTCTCACAGTTTGTCTCGTCGCCCTCCTGTAGATCTTCATCACCCTACACAGAGTACCAGAACACAACCAGCACCAAGACGAAGTTCTTCTTCAGCAAGTTATCCCTTGCTCACACCACAGAACCAAAGCAGACCTGACACTGAATTCCGATCGTCTCCATCTCACCATCGTCACCTTCCGTCACACCAAGTGAAATCGGTACCAATTTTCACTGGTCGTGACCAAGGTTCCACTGTCGCTATTGATGACTGGGTACGAGATGTCAAGTACCTCATCGAGACAACCTCAATGCCAATTGACATTCAGTTTTCGACCATAGTCAGGTACCTAGGAGGAGCAGCAAGAAAACTTGTCCTTAATCTACCCCCAGAACAACAAACACCTCGTCAAGCTTTGCAGAACTGAAGGCCCAATTTGGAGATGTTCTGTTGACTGGTGACCCTCTAGCTAACTTCTACGAACGCATGAGACTCCCAAATGAGCAGCCAAGCATATACGCCGTCGAGCTTGAAGCGACACTGAGAACAATCGAGGAAAGATCTGGTGAAAGACATACCATCCAAAATAGGAACAGCATGCTTACTCAGCAGTTCATGAGAGGTGTGAAGGATGAAAAGGTCACCCAAAGACTGGCACCGATGCGACCGAGAGAAATGACATTTAGAGAACTTCAGGTCGAGTTGCGACAACTAGAAAGAGAAGCTAGAATGGCAGCAGTTCTGAAGACTGGAGCAAAGATTCAATTGCAACATAGTCAACAGTTTCGACCTCAAGTCCAACAACAGTCTCCATCTATGTCTCCATCTATGTCTCCATCAAGTTCTACTGGTAGTATGAACTACGAAAGAACCTCACCTCTTCCTCAAAGCCTTCAGCCCAACACTGAACGGGAAGTGCTCGAAGACCTCATTCTCACAGTTCGTCAGCTAGCACAGAAGGTTGACCAACTCACTACCACGACTTCACACAACAGATATCAACACAGGAAGGCAGACGAACCATCACCGAACCAACGTGTCTTTATTTGCCACAAGTGCGGTCAGGAGGGGCACATCGCCAGAGGATGTAGAAGTACCCCTTTAAACGAGCAAGGCCCACGGCCAGAGGGCAAGCCGTCAGAGGCCAGGAAGTAACATGCCCAACACAAATGCCTCCTTCAAACGAAATGCCATGGAATTCTCCTTCAACAACTCAACACGCTAGCACAATACCTGGTCATCAACAACTTATTGGTCCCAATAATGAAGACATCGTGAAGATTGACGACTTCAGTTATAGAGCACTAATCGATTCTGGTTCACAGGTTACTTCAATAACGGAGGACTTATGGAAAGAACACCCCAAGCTCCGAAATATCGCTCTCTCTTCAGCAGATGTCTCCATCGAAGGTGCTAGTGGTCACAGAGTACCTTACTTAGGCGTCGTCCCTGTGTCACTCACAATCATGAACGTTGTCTACGAAGACGTCCCAGCCTTTGTTGTACCAACAGATAAGTACCGCAGAGATGTTCCAATTCTGATAGGCACAAACGTGATCAGAACTTCGAAAAGAGACCAACAGATAAAGAGAGGTGTAAACTACATGAAGTTACTCCAGACAGAAAATCCAGCATGGCATGCAGCTTTCAGCAACACTACCAACTCAGAACCTGGAGATCAGCGTGGCTCTATCGGTTACAAGTACATTGGTCGCTCTGTTCGTGTGATTCCACCGGGAAAAGAAGAAGACATCATTTGTCAAGCACCTAGTAACCAAGGTTTTCCCTACACTGTTGTTGTTGAGAATCTTCTTCAAACCTCATCTTGTCTGAAGATTAGCAACTTAGTAGCAGACATTGGTCCCAACTGCCGAGTACCTGTTAGACTGCGTAATATCTCAGCAAAGCCCATTGTCATCAAGCGCAACAGTAAACTAGCACAACTGTCATCCATTTTACGAGTTGATGATGTACCTGTCCAAAAGCAACCTCAAAACTCTCCTTCAACCGCAGGTGTTAGAAGTGCCACAGTCACAGACACAGTGCCTACCATCATTCCAAATCTTGATTTATCCAAATCAACACTCGAGAACGAGGCACAGAAGAAACAGCTTGACAGTCTCCTTCATGAGTTCTCAGATGTATTTTCATCCAACTCACTTGACTTTGGCTGTACCTCAACCATCAAACACAGCATCCCGCTCATAGACGACCAACCATTTCGTCTTCCTCATCGCAGAATACCAGCCGCTCAATATCAAGCAGTTAAGGATCATCTGAAAGGAATGGAGGAATCAGGCGCTATCCGCCGGAGTAAGAGTCCATATGCCTCTCCAATCGTGATAGCGCACAAGAAAGATGGCTCCCTGCGTATATGCATCGACTATCGTCAGCTGAATAACAAGACAGTTCGCGATGCATATCCTCTTCCTCGCATCGAAGAAGCTTTAGATGCCCTTGGTAAAGCCCGTCTGTTTACTACGTTAGATTTGACGTCAGGCTATTGGCAGGTGCAGATGGAAGAAAAAGATATCCCAAAGACAGCCTTCACAACTCCCATGGGATTGTTCGAATGTGAGAGGATGCCATTCGGATTATCGAACGCCCCAGCAACGTTCCAACGTCTCATGATGTCCTGCCTTGGAGAACAGAATTATGTCACATGCCTCCTCTACCTTGACGACATCATCGTTTTCTCGGCCAACTTTGACGAACACATAGAACGCCTAGGCAAAGTTTTCTCCTGCCTCAGAGAACATGGTCTAAAACTCAAACCGTCGAAGTGCAACCTGTTGCAAGAGGAAGTTAAATACCTTGGACATGTTGTTTCGGGTAAAGGTATTGCCACCGATCCAGAGAAAACAGCACAAGTAACAGACTGGCCATCTCCTTCAAATCGCAAAGAAGTACGAAGATTCTTAGGTTTCACAGGCTACTACAGAAGATTCATCAAAGCATACTCAAACATAGCTGCACCACTCTACAACCTCATATCCGGTGATCCAAAACGCAAGAAGAGAGGAACAAGAAAGCAGTCTCCTTCAGTACCATTCATATGGACGGAAGATTGTCAGCGAGCAATGAATCTACTGAAACAACACATGACGTCACCACCAATTCTTGCCTACGCCGACTATGAACTTCCATTTCTCCTTCAAACTGATGCATCAGGTGTAGGACTTGGAGCAGTACTTAGCCAAGTACAGAATGGAAAAGACAGAGTAATCGCCTACATCAGCAGAGGTCTTAAACCAGCAGAATCTCGCTACCCTGCACACAAATTAGAGTTTCTAGCGATGAAATGGGCAATAACAGATAAACTACGAGACTACCTGATTGGCAACGAGTTTACTGTACTGACGGATAACAATCCACTCCTGTACGTCACAACATCCGCTAAACTTGACGCCACTGGCCAGAGATGGGTTGCCTCGCTATCGCAGTTCAACTTCACTGTAAAGTACAAGCCTGGCAAAACAACGCAGCAGCAGACGCACTCTCTCGCAAACCACACCATGACAGCTCAAGAAGTTCTCTCTCCTTCCAGACCGATGCAGTTACAATCCCGCCACATATCGTCCAAGCAATCTGTAACAGCCAACCACTTGTAACTCTCTCCTTCATGGAACCTCCAACAGCTAGATGTGAACACATTGTGCAGAGCCAACCACATCTCTCTGCCAATGAACTACCTCGAGTGTCTCACAATGAACTGGTTTCAGCTCAAAGGGCAGATCTTGATATCTCCAGAACTCTGTACTTTCTAAAGAAGGGCAGGAAACCAACCCTAGCAGAAAGAACTCGGGAACGCAGTGGTTGTCTTCTTCACTTGAAACAATGGAAGAAACTTCACATGAGAGATGGTTTATTGCACAGAATTACACAGAAACAAGATGGGTCATCAACTCAACAACTGGTTCTACCGCAACAGTACAAAACCACAGTAATGAAACACCTTCACGATGACTTTGGCCATTTTGGGTATGAAAGAACTATTGACATGGTGAGGAACCGCTTCTTCTGGCCCAAGATGGCACAAGACGTGAAGGAATGGTGTGAACGCTGTGAAAGATGTTGCCTCAGAAAAACACCATCCACAAAAGCTAGAGTACCCTGGTCAACATCAACACCTCAGAACCGATGGAGCTGCTATGTATAGACTATCTCAAGCTAGAGCGAAGTAAGGGAGGTTATGAGAACATACTTGTTGTAACAGACCATTTTACAAAGTATGCACAGGCCTTTCCAACAAGAGATCAGAAAGCAGACACAGTTGCAAAAGTTCTTTGGGATAACATCATCCAACACTACGGCTTTCCCGTCCGACTGCATGCCGACCAAGGTAGAAACTTTGAAAGTCAGCTGATCCGAGAGCTCTGCAAAATCTCAGGCATCAAAAAGAGTAGGACTACCCCTTATCATCCTCAAGGAAATGGTCTCACGGAACGTTTCAACCACACACTTCTTAATTTGCTAGGAACACTTGAAACTGAACAAAAGAAGAACTGGAAACAATTCGTGGGTGTAATGACCCATGCTTACAACTCAACTCGTCACGACTCTACTGGATACGCTCCATTCTACCTCATGTTTGGTCGACATCCGAATTTACCAGTAGATCTGATGTTTGGACTGAAAGCAAACGAAGAAGATACAACGTCATACGAAGAGTACATAGAGCAACTCAGAGGTAGACTTCAGTTCGCCTACAAAAAAAGCAAGTGATCTCGTCAAACAAGCACAGGCAAAACAAAAGCGCTTGTACGACCGAGGCACACATATAGCTCCTCTTCAAATTGGTGATAGAGTTCTCATTCAAAACAAACATCTCGTTGGCACCAGTAAGCTAGCTGACCGATGGGAACCTCAACCTTACGTTGTCATCTCTAAACACTCAGACGTCCCCGTCTACACTGTCCGTTCCCTCGACGATGGTAAAGAGAGAACCGTCCATAGAAACTTGCTGACCCCTTGTATGTTTCTCCCCATCGAAGATGAAAACATAAAGAAGGAAACAGCAAATGTAAACGAAGCAGACACTCAAACAACACAAGAAATTGAGCAAGTGTCATCCAAACCCACAGCGGAGGACGATATAAGTTCTAGTGAGGATGAGATCGACATCAATTTTCTACCTGTAGAAACAACACCTGACATGCATTCTCCTTCATTATCACCCCCGGAACTCACATCAGTTACGACAGATGCAAGACCAGAGAACATCAGTCCTACGTCTTCTTCATTATCACCCCCAGTGCTTACCCCAGAGAATATAAGCACATCTCCTTCACATCCATCACTATCACCAGTTTACACAACTGAAAGTGTGGATGAAACAAACACGGAGAGTTCATCGTACACCTCACCTCCAAGCCAAAGACCAACTAGACTCAGACTGCCCGTCAACAGACTGAATTATGACTATCTTGGACAAACCAAGCAACACAGAGTCCAACCTCAGTCAAGGCAGACTAAAGTTAGCCGCGGACGCAGACTGTTCGAAAAGTGGAAGGACCCAAAGATGGCTGAAACGCGAAAGAAAGTGTGTTTCAGACTCCTTCTACAAGAACACAGTCAAACCTAATTTTCCCTTGTTGATATGTATTGTAAATATTGATTTATGAGATGGTTTATTTACCAGTATACTGCAGTAACGCAAAAATTGCTTCTTTTTTTTAGCTTACTAAAAGTAAGTAGGCTAAGCGAAGAAAGATTGCAGTGGAATTTTGCGACTTTTTATGTTGAAGTTTTTATACACTTCACGTGTTCCAAAATTTTCTGAGTAGTAGAAAATACACTATTCAGTAGCAATTTCAAGTATTTCTAATTGTGTTCTACGATGAATTACGAGAACACCGTTTTTCTACATTATTTGTGTTACTAGGCAGTGCAAGTTATACGTTTTCTGTTGTATAAACTTTGCACATAATTATTCTGTAAATACTGTGCATGTAACGAAATGTTGAGGACAACATTTCCTCAAAGGGAATGATGTGACGGTCATAGAAACGTTACCCCTACTATTATTTTTATTGCATTTATTTATTATGTAACATTTAATTATTCAAGAGAAGCGCCTCTTTTGACAACAAGCATTTCAATTTCGCGCGTTCCGCCACCCTCATACTGATTTCCAGCGAAGACCTGACAACACGTATTTTGTCTTCGTCTCTGTTACAGGTAATAATCTTTTGGTTTATTTTCATATGTTTCACCTCTAAAATCATCACTCAAAGTACATTATTATAAACTGATGTTTATCTTCAACCACTATTGATTCTATTTTTATTCATTTCGAGATTATTAGAGATTTAATGGAAATGATTGATTGCCGGACTAAAGATTTGTCCCGATTTAGTTTTCTGAAGACAAGTTCATTAATTTATAAGTTGAACTATACCCTTGTAGATTTATTTGACAAGAGTTACTATTTATAAGTATTTGTTCTTTAAAACATTTCCGATCAGGAGCATGGGCCAAGTTTTATTTGCATTTTGTTATATTCCAACGATAATCTAAGATGGCGCATGATGTGAAAATCACATGTCATGATCTAGAGCAAAATCTATTATTTAAAGCCATTAACGATTTCATTTAATACTGTTTGTACATAAATATTGTTCTGTGATTATTTGTTTTATAAGTAAATTGATACTGATTTCCAGCGAAGACCTGACAACACGTATTTTGTCTTCGTCTCTGTTACAGGAATAAAATGGTCACTGTGCACCGATTGTAAAGAAAACAAACTGCCGTAGCCTCTATCCCTATCCGACTCTTTAAAGTATTTGAGAGGGTCACACTTCCTTTTCACTCCATGGGGTTCTTGGCTAGTACAGTGATTAAGTTCACTTTTCTGAGAGTCCTTAGCCTAATAACCAAAATAGGGATGAGATTTGCCAAATGTGAAAACTCCTGAAAATGGCTTACGGGTCTGGGTTCCCCCCCTCCAGACCCAGAACCTCCCAGATGTTACAATTCAGGAGGTTTACAGACTCTGTAAATACTACACTAAACTACAGGTTTGGACACAATGTGGATTACTTCATTATCCCTTTGGGGACCGCTTTACTTCTTTCAAGATTATTGGAAAGCTCAAGGAAATTTTGAGAAAAACCTGAATTCAGGAAAAATCCTGAGAAATCACATGCCTTTCTTTCTTTTCTCTTTCAAATTTTGGGAAAAAGGCATCAACCGGAAACCTTAGTGATTACAAAATAATGTGCGAGGACATGTAGAGGGGGAGTGCCACACTTTCTGGGTTGTAAGGTTTCCGACTGAATGTTACCAGCGATCCAGTGGGTATTATCAGCCCAGAGACGTAAAAGGTCTTCACTTCAATTTCAAAGGAAAAGTTTTCATTCACAAATAATATAGCACATTTTACAATACATATCAATGCGCTTTACATTATTGCCCTGGTCAATGGGCAAATAACATTCCTATAATCATTCTCAGCTCCCTTGGAAGTATACAGCCCCGGGCTGCTGTGGCGCTCCAAAGGCTTTTTCAAACACAATATCAACCTCTACCCTCACAGCTACCTATTTATACCCCTGGGTGAAGAGAAGCAATTATAGTAAAGCATATTGCTCAAGGACACAAGTGTCACAACTGGGACTCGAACCCACACCCCAATGACTTCACCATTCGATGCTCTAAACCGCTCGGCCATGACACCCTTCTATAAACTGTACCTGCTTTCTGAGAATCTCTGCTGTTTTACTCTTCTCTCTCTCAACCTGTTTGACTTGTTCCAGTTCAACCCTCAGGCGTTTGCAGGACTCGTCCAGCTGGCTGAAGCTACGCTGTGATTTCTTCAAGGCTTCTTGAAGCTCTTTGACTTTGCTCTGCGAAGAGAAATCACACAAACGACTTGACTTTTACAAAAGTTGTTTTGTATTTATAGTTGTAGGCCTTCGTCGGTTGGGAGTCGACCATGATTGATGCACCGCACACCCTAGATGTATGTTGTGCTGCAGCTGGAGCAGCTGAAGTCTGCATTTATAATGCGCTTTAAACATTTAATCAACTCGCCTTACACTATGACTACCCCCATTTAGTTGAGCGCCTTACGCATTCCTGAAAACATCTCAACTCCTTAGGAGTATGCAGTATCGGCAGCCAAATGGGCATACAGGTTGCTAATCATTCCCATCAAGAATCTCTACCCTCGCAGGTACCCATTTACTCCTGGGTGATGAGAAGCAATTGTAGTGAAGTGTCTTGCCCAAGGACACAGGTGTCACCACCGGGATTTGAAACCCCGCTCTGATGACTCAGCCATCAGAACTCAAGTTCAACGCTCTAGACCGCTCGGCCACAACACGCAGTGTCCGTTCCCCATTCGTAACTACAGGTTTTTCAATGCATAACATGTGCAGTGTTTTCGCTACTTCTGCCTGCAAATTCGGCAAATATACATGTATGTGTGTAATTGAACCAAAGTTCCTAACTATAGACACTCTTGTGCTGACGTCACACGCAGCTACTTTCTGTCCATGGTCTGCCACTTTTTGGGTCGAACTGCATACAGATATGGTGCGGGTCTTGCCAAGCACACGTCGCCTAAAATGCGCATTGCACAGTCACACTCGTAAACCTTGTTGCACAGTAAACCTTGTTTCGATTTCGTGTGTTCCGCACCAACTTGCAAAATATGTGTCCAGATTCTCCCCCCCCCCCCAGTTTTGAAGAATCCTAGGGAGAACCCTGACGACCAATATGAAATGAAATACAACCTAACGGTACTCAAAACCCCCAAAACTATGATTAAATATTAACCTGAAGATCTGCGGCCTCTTTCGTGGGCGGGGTCCCAGGGGAGTGCACCGGGGTAGTGGGAGGGGACGTTGGGGGCGTATCGCCAGCCTGTAGCAACTGCTCAAGCTGCTCGATGCGGTTGGTGTAGTCCTCGATCTCTTGCTTGTGGCGTTTGGTGAGGGTGGCCTGCTTCTGCGAGTGGGCGTCCTGGAGGGCGGAAAGCTCACGCTGGGACTGATCGATCTCATGGGTTAAATTGTGCTCAAGCTCCTGAAGGGGACAAAAGACAGGTTTCTAAAGATTTATAGTCATAGTCAAGAGATGAACCACAAGAGAAACTGGCTGGGTAATTAAACATTTTGTGTGAACAAATTCACAATAATACACTGTACCTTATTTTTTGTTTTCAGCTGTAAAACTTCCTCGTTGTTACCACTCACTCTACTTTCCGCACCGATCTGAAAATTGGTCTACTCGAACAAACAAGAAGAAAAAACATTTTTTTGTTGTATCCATCATTCAAAACCATAGCAGATGATATTGATTGGTCAGACAGTAGGAAGGTTAGCTGTGACTGTAGATTGGCATTCACCACATGGTATTATATGGCAAGAAGGCATATCATTCAAAACCACAGTGGATTATGTTGAATGGTCAAACAGTAGGAGGGTCGACTGTATACTGTGTGGGTGTATTCACCACATGATATCATATTGTAGGCTGACATGGTTTATCTATCAGAATTCAAAACCACAGTGGATTATATTGAACGGTCAGACAGTATGAAGGGTTGACTGTGTACTGTGTAGGTGTATTCACTACATAATATCATATTGTAGACTGACATAGTTTATCTATCATTCCAAACCACAGCGGATGATATGAATGGTCAGACAGTAGAAGGGTTCACTATATACTGTTTAATGCATTCATTCAGCACATATTGTAAGCTGACATAGTTTAACATTTAACACCACAGTGGGTGATAGTTGACGACGGCGCGCGCTAAACTTGCGAATTGCATTTCAGATAAAAGTCATCACAGGGTCTGTTTGCCGCCGCATCCCACAGTCTTAAAGCGTTAAAAAACACTGCGGAACCAGTCTCTACAAAAGTGACTGTAGAATGTATGCTGTACAAGGAGCCTTGTGGCTCAGTGTGTGCTCTGTGCTACGCGTGTGTCGGGTAGGCAAATCCTGAATGCGATAGTTTATGGGATTGGTACCTCCTAAATAAGCACCAAAACGCGTCTGAACTCGGCGCCGCTCATCGCTTTTAACCACGCGGCAGCAGTCAACATTTGTTATAGTTTTGTATTTTATAAATACTTTTAGTATTAGTTTTTATCATGATACATTGTTCGTAACTACATTTACACTGGGCGGCTTGTTTATCGTATTTAATTGAAGATTATCGTAGCGGCATATTCACGGCTCAAAATCGTATTTTCTACGCCCAAATCGTGTATGTTGGCATCTCTGTATTATCTTAACCCTTACTTTCCTTTTAAACTTTGAAGACTTACCCCTGATCCGTTCCCAGAGCTGACCATCTGCTTCCAATGATCACACTCCGTCCTCAGCCGAGAAACCTCGTTGGACAACCTGTTGATCTCATGCTGGGACGAGATGATGTCGCCGAAGTCGTGCTCATCCATGGAGACCATGGAGCCAGAGAGGGATGATGTGGAGGTGCTGTGAGTCATGAAGGCAGAGGAGGAGTGTGTTGCTGTAGTGGTCGCTGCTAGCATGCTATGCTGCATGTCTTGCAGGGCATGCTGCTGCTGCTTCAGAGATACCAACTCATCCTGTGGATCAAAGAGGTATCAAATGTCTACGAATAATTGGTTTTATTTATTGGCGTCTACAAGCTTTAGGCTCCCTCCTACTGTCTGACCATTTAATACCGTCCGATGTGGTTGTCAATGATAGATATACTATGTCAGCCTGCAATATGACATCATGAGATGAATGCATATTTTTTACACAGTAGTCAACCCTCCTACTGTCTGACCAATCAATATCATCCACTGAATGATACAATGTAGATAAAATACCTGAGCCTGCAATATGATATCATGTGGTCAATGCATCTTTAGAATAAACAGTCAACCCTCCTACTATCTGACCATTCAATATCATCCACTATGGTTTTATGGTTTTGAATGAAAGAAACTATGCTTGCCTGCAAAATGATCATGTGGTAAATACATCCAAACAAAACACAGTCAACCCTCCTACTGTCTGACCATATCATCCACTGTGGTTGTGAATGATACAAACTATGCCAGCCAGCAATATGATATCATGTGGTGAATGCATAAGTCATGTAAGTACACAGTACACAGTCAACCCTCCTACCATGCCTACTGTCTGACCATACCAGCCATCGATATATCATGTGGTGAATGCATAGTACACAGCCAACCCTCTTACAGTCTAACCATTTTTATCCACTGTGCTTAATTGAGATAAATTGGGTGTCTAAGATGATTGTATAGTTTTCACTCCTCTGACCTGTTTTTCCTGAAGCACATTCCGATACTGCTGTGAGATGGTGTTTATCTGCAGCTCTGATGCCTCAGCCTTTTCAGTCAGCTCATGGTTCAACTCATTCAGTCGTTCATTCTAATACAGAAGATACAAACTCCTGTTTAATATTGTCTTTTGATCGCACTGCCACAATCTCTGCCCCACTCCCTGTACCTATATCATAGCAATCACAAATGCTGATTCCATCCCAGTGAAAAACAAGAACCAACTACAAAAAAAAACCACAGAAAGGAAACCTTTACCTCTGATCGTTGGGCAATGATGAGTCCTTCTAATTCCCTGATCTTGCCTTCCGCAATCTTCAGCTCAGTGCCTTGATCTGAAAATACACAAGTTAAATGCATTATCAGTGTTCTCCCTTAACAAATGCCAGTTAAAACACCTGAGGACCAGTCAGAATTCTGTACAATTAGTCCTGCTGGCTAATTCATTGCTGAAGTCCTATCGCTACATAGACCACTTCATATTAGTTCAAATTGCAAGTCATGGGCTAATGACAATGTTGAAAGAAAACCTTAAAATATGGACAAGTGAAAAAGCTGGCAGACTAGTGAAATGACAAGCTAACTGGTCCTGCTGGCCAAACACTGAAAAAGATGAGGGCAAACTCTGATCAGTGTTACAGTGCTCATAGTATACTCTGTACGTGATTCGAGTACAGTTTTTTAGGGACTCATACTTTAGTTGCGATAATCGTAACCCCCGATTCTCCGATGGACATAGACTGGAGGGTTATGACAAATCATAGGTTAAAATTTGGCAAATTTCTTTAGTTTTTTGTTTTGTACGCAAAATGTTGAAACATATTTTTTGACACATGTTCCAAAACAGCTCCAAGGAAGGGTCGTGGCATCCAGGGTCGTGACCAAGAGCTATGATTTAATTGCAGCTAACTCATACTTGTACTCAGTTCAGTTAGCAAAGGGGCATTATCTGGCTGCTCTAAAAACTCATCTGTTTAAAGTTAATGTAGACTAAAGTGATATTCAACATATTTTTTGTCTTTTCTTTTGAACTGTTTTTTTTTTTATCCTGAGCGAGCACACGAGCACCTTTTTTGCGGATACCGGTGTTATAAAAGTATACAAGACCCAATTATTATAATAATAATAATTATAATAATACTGAGTTCTTAGTTAGATAGCGATGGGCGTCTCAAAGCGTTTCTTCTTCCCCTGCACACACACATATAATATTTATTATATTTTATTAAATAAAGAGTAGGCAGGAAGAATACAAAATCAACAATAAAAAATAAAAAAGACTCCTCACCCTCCTGTGCCCAAAAATCAGTCTTCATACTAAAATTTATATAAAAAAAGACCCCCCTCTCCAAACAAAAACAGTAAACAAACAAAACAAAAACAAAGAATCAAACATAAACAACAAAAGCAATTTGAAGTTCGATGTTATGTTATACATTTTATATTAAATTATCAAACAACAACAACAACAACATTAAGTGCAAATAATTTGGGTTGGAAGAGTGATACGTATTTATTTCATACAAAAATTGCAGCCCACACGTCACTGGGTAGGAAATTATCAGATCAAATAAATAAATAAGAATTGCTTGTTTTTAATTCAACAAAATGGAAAAACTGTTCGTCTGCAAACTTGTTTATTTTAAATCACAGTAGGCCTAGTACTAGTAGTGTTCGTAGCGTAGTACCAGTGTTCCAAGTGTGTTCTAGGGTAGAAATATAGCGGCCGGTGTATCTTCTTCAGAGAAGCCGGGCCACCGGTCTATCGAGCCATTTTCACCGGGGATATGATCAATCAAACAGGACTGACTCACCACTGACTTCCTCGGTGCCTTCAGCCAACACATCACGGGTAAAGCTCGCAGCTGTGTTCGCGACATTGGATAACTGCCCAGTCAAATTCCCAGTTATATTCTTTAAGTCTCCAAACCAAGCCATGTTTAGGCTTCTCTTTTCAACACAAAATCCAAAGTTACAAGTTCATTGTTGAACAATTTTAGAGAAAATAGCGTAGTTATTATTAACTCCCTCGAGTCTCGACACATACAACGCCTCCACGTCTAAAATACAATCCACGTAAAATTTGCCAACACGGAGCTTCTCTGGATCCCAGACGATATTGTATGACTTAACCAGCAGTTAAAAATTGGAGTCTGACTACTGAATAATTCATAACCTTCCTTTTCTTTGGAAAAAAATTATATTATTTTTACCATAACCTTGAATTTGTCGCAGGCTTTTGTTACTTAAGGTTATCAAAATAATGTTTCTATCAAGCAAAAGAATGTTTCAATAATCAACAGTTCGATAAATATAATATCTTGTAAAAAACCTTTTGACCCGCAAGATCAATTATTAGGCCTTTAAAATTTATTTTTTGTTTATCGTAATAGAGCCGGAAAAAAATGGCGGTAGGTCGTATTTATTTTTAACCTACGGTAATTTTCACCATTTAAATTCAGTTTTTCTTTTGATAAGTATACTTTTTGTACAGTAGGCCTAATTAAAAAATAAAAGTTTCCCCTTTAAAATAAAACAGAAATATAAAAATAATTATCGTCTGCCATTTTAGGGTCGATCGTGTTACGCCAAACATATATTTTTGTAGACCTCATTTAGTCTGGTTCCATCGAGAAAAGCGATGACCGCACATTCTGAATTCTGATGCCGGGATTTCGACCAAAACTACGGCGGACAACCCAAGGTTTACCACGGCACGGTTCTCGGTGGGACTAAAACCTTTGCAAACTATATTATTTTAAATAATCTACTTACCTGTGTGCAACATATCAACACGTTTTACACAACGGAAGCACAATGGACCTCGATGACAATGTTCGAAGTATTTTAACCTGTTTGCAGAACTTTTTAACCGAGGTAATGTGGTAGGAATTGTTGATTTCTGTCATGTCTGTTTTCATTTCGAGAAATCCAATTCTCGACTGATTAATGAATTATCATATTTCGATTCAACACCTGTTTCCTTTTTTGAACGCTAGTAGTAGTAGGCACAAATCCAATTTACATACAAATTGATGCCTCTTTGTCGTGGTATTTTGCATTTTTGTCTGGCCGGCCTCAGACCAGCAGCAGCTGTCAAGTCACCAGCCAAGCTACTTTATACAATTTATTACAACTGTTTTGTTTTGTTTATCCTTTTTTCTTAAAAAAATAATACATGTACGTAGCGGCCTATGTCACGTGTTGTGTAATGTTAAGTGTGTTTCAGTGTTTGTATTTACCTACTATTATTTGATCAAATTTTATTTAATTCTTTAGTTAGACTTTAGTCCCATTTTTGGTTGATTGAACTCGAAGGCCCTAACAATAGTAACATTATGCACCCTCTGACCGGCGACCCTCAACTAGTTGCAGTGATTAATATTCATACCCCCCCCTCGTTGTGTCTAAGGTCCCCTAACCAGAGGCCTTAAGGAGGAGAGTCCTGATCATCACAACTACCCACCCTCCCCCAACTTATGATCGCTTGAACGGCCCCTGGTATTACTGAATTACTGATGACCTAATCACAACATTACAAACAACGACAAACTTTGTTTTGGGTATGCATGGGATATTTCAGCTAGAGCCTCTTGCCTCTGTAGCCCATTATTAATTTACTCAAAGAAAAACGAACATTTGATGTGTTATGCACCTTTTCAAGCGAGGCCCTTTAAAGTGCTTTACAAATTACAGTATTATTGTCCCTGTTCATCGTGGGCCCAAGCATTCTGTATGAACCATCACAACTCCTTAGGAGTTTGCAGCACCGGCAACCTAATACCATAGATGCACAGGTTGCTCATCAATCACATCAAGAATCTCTACCCACGCAGGTAACCATTTATTCCTGGGTGATGCGAAGCAATTACAATAAAGTGTCTTCCTCAAGCCCCTTAGTGTCCTGATCATGATTCGAACCCACACTCCGATGGTTCAGCCATCAGAACTTGAGTCCGATGCACTTGACCGCTCGGCCACAACACGCCATTAATGCTGAATTAATGTTTAACCTCTTTTTATATTTGAATTTTCTCCTCAGACCAACCTATCCTGTAGCGTTTCGCTGACAGTGGATCCATCAGCCATCTGCACAATCAACGCATCACAACTCAACACCCATTTGAAAAAGCTCATATCTTCCTTACAGGTTGGTTCAAACCCTCACTCCCCCCTCTGGTTTATTTATTTGTGTGTTTTCTTTTTTTTTCGCAGTTTAAATTGACTTTTAGCCTGAGGGGGTGATACATCAAAGAGGCAATAAGACATGGTTTTTGACAATTTGGGCCAAGTTCGTGCAAGGACTACCAATGACCATAGGTCGATCGACTTAGTTAGCCTGAACTCTGTCTAGTCGATGATAGTTGGACTACTCTAGTCGACTATTTGAAACCAGCTTACAGGGCATGGTCGCATCGCTGGTTACCAACGTTACCAATAGCCGTTTTCATAGCACAGTGCAGAATGGACCAGTTATAAGAAAATGATAACGTACGGTTAGTCGTTGGCCACGTTGACATGACATGGCTAGAGTTGTTTGCATTACAACTTCTGTGCCCATGCCCTACAGATAACAACCACTAGTTAACCACTGGTCCTTGCGCGAACTTTGCCCTGGCTGAGAACGGTTTTTGACAAACTAGCGGAGCTTTAAATCTGGCACAGTTTTTGACCTCCAGGTAATTCCTGGCCAGCGGTCTGTTTATGTACATGCACCAAACATTCTATCTCATTTACTTTTTAAGGCATTCATTTGATTTCTGTTTCTTAATGATAAACAGACTTTAGTTCATGACCAGATGACAGATGAGGAGGAAGAGGCCACCCCAGGATCCATGGATTCTACAACTTCTCAAGCAATTAAGGATGAAGATCAGAAGCCATCCATCACAGTCGATCCATCGGTTGTGCAGATAAGTGCATCCAATGCAGAGGTAGGCATGCTGTTATTTATCATCATCAATGCACGGCTGAGACCGGAGCATTGGCAAGCATCCTCCACAAGGCCTAAGTGTTCATCAGTATTTGCAGATCTGCCGTGGTCGTGATCCGTGTGCCACGACCGGGACCCGAAACCCACACTTTGATAACACCAGGGCCCAATTTCATAAAGCTGTTTAGCTGAAAATTCTGCTCAGTAAATTTATTCAGAGGTAAGAAATTGGGCCCAAAACTTGAATCCAGTGCACTAGACCGCTCGACCACAAAACTCCATAACTCATGGTTCAAGACAGGTTTTTGAACTTGTTGAATTATGAGAGCGATTTATGTAGCACTCCATAAGGGTTGACAAGTTGCTGCGGCGCACTCGGCAGCCACTGCCAGAAACACCGGGGCCAAAACCCCTTCTCTTAACGATAAGTGTAACTGGGTTCTTTTACATGTGATACACAACAAATGGAACCTCTGGCTTAACGTCCCATCCGGAGGACGAAGCATTAGTGGTTAAGTGCCTTGCTGAAGGACACAAGCGTTAAAAACAACCAATTAAAAAAAGAGACTCTGTCTCCATCTGAAACTTATGAACTGAACTGAAAGCTTTTTTTGTTTTATTATAAGATTGAGAGACGAATCCGTTCCTTCATGGAGAAGAAACAGCTGGAAGTTGACGATACCAACAGGCGAGAGTTCTACTCGGTCCCCGTGACATCTAAACATCACAATCAGCTTAACAGTTGTGCACGTACTGATGCCATCTTCAGACCAAGAGCTGGCTTCAAAAGTCACGTCAAGGGTAAATCAAATCGTAGTAGATTTATTTTTAAAATTTGTTTGCAGGATACGAAATGCTTTGTACATTACACCTGTGCCGCAATTGTTTATTTTCTTCCTGAAAAAATTAATACGTGACCACCTGACGAGGGTGCTGTTGAATAATTCCATTCTGTCTTTATAATATGGAGTTGAGAAAGTTTGAGGAATTGTCTAAGTATGCCTGATGAACAGGGATAATAATGTTGTCAAGTTCTGTGATCCACGCATGAGGATATGTGCACTACATAAGAACAAAGTACTATCAGGTTTTTTAATCCCCGATGCAATTATTACATCTAATAAATTGTTTGTGGTACCTGCTACTAAATACAGGATTAGAGCTGGCCCCTTGTCACAGGCCATGCTCGGTGGTCTAGTAGTTAAGACATCTGCTCTAGAATAATAATAATAATAAAAGGTATTTATACTACGCTTTTCCAAAACATGATCAAAGCGCATAACAAAGAAAAGGATAAATTAAAACAAGCTAGTGCAAATCATAAATCTACAATTTAGGAAAGAGATAAGATTTAAGTTTTTTCTTAAATGTGACAACACAAGAAGAATTACGAACATTAATTGGGAGACTGTTCCAAAGTTCAGCAGCAGAGTGTGAGAAGGCGTGTTTGCCATAAGTTAATCTGGACTTGTGAGTGTTAAGCCAAGTTTTATCAGAAGAAGAACGGAGTCCTTGACGGTGGTTTTGGCGAATATGAAACATATCAGAGAGATAAGGTGGAGCAATGCCATTTAAACATTTATAAACATATAGAAGAGTTTTGAACTGGATGCGTTTCTCCATGGGTAGCCAGTGTAGTTCAGCAAGTAAGGGAGATCCATGAGCTCTCCAACAGTTAACGGTGAGAACAAGTTTGGCAGCTCTGTATTGAATACCGGTGAGGCGTTTAAGATTTGCTTTGGTGATTCCAGATAACAGGGAGTTACAATAGTCTAGACGAGAAGTGACAAGACAGCGAACCACATGGTGACAAGTATCTTGATCAATGTATTTTCGAATCCTTGCAATGTTGCGCAGATGGAAGTTAGTAGAGCTACATACTGAGTTAACTTGAGATGACATTGACATGACAGGGTCAAACATGACACCCAAGTTCCGAATACTAGTTGAGGGGGTTACCGTAGAATTTCCAATGCTTAGAGAAACATCTTCAACATGTGACAAGTTGTTCTTAGAGGCAGCGACAAAGAACTCTGTTTTCTCAGCATTCAGTTTCAATTTGTTTGTGTTCATCCAGACTATGATGTCATCTATGCATGACGTTAGTATATCCAAGGCTTTCTCTTTTTCACCTGGCACGGTTGGATTGAAGTCAACATATAATTGTGTATCATCGGCATACATGTGGTAATTGACATGGTGCCGACGAATAACTTTGCCAAGAGGATGAAGAATGCGGTGGTTGTGGGTTCGAATCCCACCCAAGTAGCTTTCAGGGGTTTTATTCCACGCAGGGTTCAAAGAGCACTGAGTTTCCAGTGCGTATTACTCATTGGTGTAAGGGTTAGAACCTGTCATTTGACTCCCCATTTTTCCTTGTCAACACATTTTTAGAATAACAAGAATGCAAATCTACCAACTTGTTTGTTTACTCTTCCTAGTTTGACACTTGTTTAAGGTTGGGTTAACAGACCAAGTTGCAAAAAATTACTGGACTCTGGCCAGAGGTCCAGTGGGTACACTAAACCCTGGCTGGACTTGTTTGGTTTTGAGGCTACTGGTCAAGTGCTTCAACTCCTAAATGATATCTATCCAATCTTCTCTTCTCCAATCTTTTTTTTCTTCAGTATCCCGGGTGGTTAACGTGCACGGACCACAGACGAGACCAACAATGGTGTCGTATCGTCCGATCGCAGGCCGGTCACCCAGCAGTAGGGCCAGACGCTGCTTGACCCGCATGAGCACCCAGCAGGGTATAGAGGAGAGGTTGCATAATATGGAGTCTCACCTCAAACTCAGTCAAGGTAGGATTCTAGGGCTCCCCCCTTTAACACTAGCCTGGCGGACATCCTCTAGTTAAAACTGCCACAGGCTAGTAAACACCACTTCTCAGCTTGCCCTGAGGGTTGCTGAAAACTATGCAACCTAATTGTTTTCATAATGCTCAATGTTTCTTCCTTTCCAGATGTGAATAACAGGGTTTTTTTAAGTGTTAAATGATCTTTGAGTGTGTGAATGTAACTTCATTTAACCAATTAACTGGTTGCGATCGCTACCATTAATCAGAAAGATACATTGATGAAAATACATGTTTTAAATGTAGGGCTACTAAAACTTCCTGGGGGCAAGTGAAAGGCACAGTAATGGTTTACAAGGTGCTGTGGTGCACCATTTATTTTAGTGATCAATTGATCATATGGACACATTAATTGTTTATTCGTTTATTGCAAATGGCGACCACCCAAAAATAGGTCACAATAGCACCCTCAAGAGTCCTTTTTCCCATTCTGAAAACTGTGTGGTCATGTGATCTTTATTTTTCGTTTTACAACTATTTTTCTGAAGGGATTCAAACCAATCGCTAGCGACCGGTGGGCGCATGAAAGAGTTAAAGCTTTTAAGCGCAAGGCCTGGATTCATGTTTTGTGCCTGTTACACTAAGGCTGTTTCAGTTTTAGGTAAAATAAGCAGTGATTTTTTCAATTTATGCCTTGTACCTAGGCTTGCTTCATCCATGGCAGGGTATAGACCTCTGCTAGATCTTTGATCTTCCCTTTGCCAGGATTCGAACCCACACCCAATGTCTTAGCCACAAGAATTTCAGTCCGATGCGCTAACATGGCTAAGACCGCTCAGCCACGACTTGCAGTGCATTGGGTTACCTCTTTTTGTCAATGTTGCTTGTCTTAGTCCATTATCTTGTTATCTTGAAATTATCCATTATCTTGACACCTAGGTGAGATCCCGCGATCTGGAGTCTACCAGAGACTGAAAGAGTTGGAGAGCAGGATTCTACACCTGGAGGGATTGTCACCGGAGTACTTTGATGCTGCTACGGTAAGTACACACCAAACATTTTTCAAATTTCGCTGCTTTTTGGCTGAAGAACAAACTATCCGATGTTAAATTTGCATCAGGGATAAAGAAGATTGTTTCTGTTTCACCCATACACCGATGTTTGTTAAGCACTGTATCAGGGTTCGACCTTAGCGGTCGCCCGGTCGCCAAATGCGAGTGAAAACAGCGGAGGGCGAGTCAAAACCCTTCCTTTACTAGTCCACCAGGCGAGTCAAAAAATTCACAGTAAATAAGGGGTAGGTCTACGGTGGTAAAATCCCAAAGATTGATTATTTTTAAGTTCGAAAAAAGTTAAGGGAAACCCCTGCTGTATACTCAGAACTTTCCCCCAGAGTCCTGTGGAAAAAATCCGCCTGATTCCACGTAAAGCATAATCAGTGAAAATGCTTGAATCAATGACCAAAGCTCAAACATGTTCCAGGTCGCCCTCGCTGAAACACCTCCCAGTATTAATTCTTTCAGGGAAATTTAAAACGAGGACAAAGTTAGGATTTGATCTCAATACTAAATTATCTTGAAGCTCACATTGAGTTATTCTCTCTCTTGCCGTTTTGGCTTATAGCAATCCATGTTGAAGCATCAACAAGATGACTGTCACGAATCAGATGTCATGGCAGACATCGGCATCCACGAGATTGACAACCGAATAAAGCAGTTACAAGAGTCCCTGCTGAGAAAAAGCGCAGAGGCTGGTAAATTACAGAGCACCAGTGGAGCCGTTTCCTTATTACATAAGACATGAACATTGCAGAGCACCAGTGGAGCCGTTTCCTTATTACATAAGACATTAACATTGTAGAGCACCAGTGGAGCCGATTCCTTATTACATAAGACATGAACATTACAGAGCACCAGTGGAGCCGTTTCCTTATTACTCAAGACATGAACATTGCAGAGCACCAGTGGAGCCGTTTCCTTATTACATAAGACGTGAACATTACAGAGCACCAGTGGAGCCATTTCCTTATTAAATAAGACGCGAACATTACAGAGCACCAGTGGAGCCATTTCCTTATTACATAAGACATTAACATTACAGAGCACCAGTGATACATAAGATGTGAGCAATGTGGGGAAGTACGGTTGGGGTTGTCTATCACAATCAACCTGGGAACCAATTTCATCAAGCTGTAGCAGAAAAATGTGCAGGAGCAAGACAGTATTTAATACACTATCGAGACAATTCGACACACCTGTGTGCGCTCACAATAGATCTGCATTGTTGCCTCAATCATCTGTTTACCAGAACCGCTGGCAAGCTAGCGTAGCTTTTGCTTATGGTTAGCAGTGTTAATGAAATAGAAACTGTGCTAAGGGTCGCTCTGTTAGCCGGAAATTTCTGCTTGCAGGCTTTATGAAATTAGCCCCCTTTGGTCGTTATATTCCATGTTGTTGTATGAGCAGCTTTGGCTGCTAATAACTTTTGTGCTGGAACTGTCGACCCAAGTCCATGCCCGACAAGTGAGCTGCGATAACTAATTTTGAACCAACCTGCCGTCCTTTGTAGCAATTTGTAGCTGCTAGGAAACAAGGCAATTGAGCACTAGCAAAACAACTGTGGCCAGCAGAACGTTTGTCCCCGAGTTGATAAATTAAGTTTTTTTAACCATCAGTGCAGAGACAATATTTTTGGTCATGTTATTTCAAGATGGAGGTTTGCAATAATACATAATACAAGGGTTTTAGGCTCCAACTCCAGGCTCCGTTCGATATTGGAAACACCATGCAAAATGTACACCACTCCAAAATTAATGCCAGAGCAGGAGCCCACGTCGCGGTTTGAAAAGGCCCAATGTATAAAATATCTTTTGTAACACGCATGTGAAAAAAAAAGGGCGGTTTACTCACCGTTTCTTACAGTTGAACATGGTCCACCTTGCTCTTTAGTGTTTGTACCATCCAAAGTAGTTGATGGATCTGTCCAAGTGGTAGACACGTTATTGCATCTATTATATAACCCTGCAGTAAACTTCTGGTTGCGGTATTTATGTGGATATGTAGGTGATAACACTGTGGACTAGCTTTTATCTCTGGGTGGGATTGGGAACTTACAGTTAGTGTAGTGTGTGGGGATTGGATCTCACTGTGTTTGAGTGGGATTTGGATCTCACTTTCACAGAGTGGGATTGGGATCTCACTTTCACAGAGTGGAATTGGGATCTCACTTTCACAGAGTGGGATTGGGGTTTCACTACCTGTGAGTTGAACTGGGATCTCACTTTCACAGAGTGGGATTGGGATTTCACTATCTGTGGGTGGAATAGGTGGCAAGACCTGCAGATAAATATAACATTATAAACCACATAGAGTACCTCAAGTCATGGCGTGTAGAGTCTGTACATAGAAAAATAAACATACAGATAATTTGTCTTCAAAATAAAACAAGTTTTGTGTGAAATGTTCTTTGTTCATTGACTCATTTAATTTAGACACACATAATTATTCAAGGGTTTTTAAGTCAGATATACAGTGCAAAAACTGTTACATATATTTTCTTACCACATCAACAACCTTATCCTTAACCCTAAGGGCACCCAATCTAGCCCAGTGACATGTGCACAAGGTCTAGTGCAAGGGCACAACCAGTGGGGAGCAGGGGGGCTTGTGACCTCCCCCCCCCCACTCCTGCTCTCCAAAATGAGAATGATAAAAAATGAACCCTGAATATCGATTAGTACTGTATCAAATCTTATAGCAAATATAAACCTTATATTGAAATCAGTCTGCAAATTTTATAGACCAATCATAATCAAATTTTCAGCATTGCCCCGAGTGCTGCAGTTGGCCGCTGCATGCTCAGTAAGGTAGTTATGTTCCAACCCAGACCATCAGTTCCTTAATGCATAGGTTCAGTCTATCAACTTATATACTTAGTAATTAATTGGTAAAATATAACCCCCCCCCAACCTGTAAAGCCGTTGGTCCCTTGTGTGTTGTGTAATGCATGCAAAAGAACCCAGTTACATTTATCGCTAAGTAAAGGGGTTCGCCCCTGTGTTTCTGGCAGTGGCTGCTGAGTGCGCCACAGCACCTTGTACACCCTTATAAGGTGCTATATAATTCAGTCATAATTCAGAAATTTCAAAAATCTGTCTAAAAAATGTTTCTCTTTGTTCAAGTGCCTTGAGTACTTTTGAGGTAGATACATAGGTAGATTTTTAAAAATTGTTATGAGATATCGTCTTACTCACAAGGCCGGATGGCCACTTCAGGGTGAGGGCTACACTTAACTGATTTGGGCTGTCGACCCAAATTAACTGTCACCAGGGGCACGTTGCCACCTACTCCTAGGGCTGAAACAGGGTTAATCCCTTCACAGTCCGTAAGGATGTAGGCATGGGTATCATCAACTAGAAGCCTGGCTGGTAGAGCAGAATGCACTACCTATGCATTATATAAGACTATTATTATTACTGGTTGACAAGTTTCCTCGGGATTTGAAGCCCTAGTAGTTTGAGTCACCTTGCAGAAGTTCTTGGGGTCACCACAAATTCAGACAAAAAATAAAGCCATGTCACACAGGCTCAGATTCTTGCAGCACAGCAAACAGGAATGTAGTCTCTTGCATCGATCAATCGTAGAAATCAAAATCATCTTTTAAGTCGTCTGATTTCAGCGTTCCCATGGGAACACTCATCTCTGATTCCTCCATGTCCGACTCCTCACCCCAGAAGGCTGCCGACCTCTGTAAGGGGTCACTGCGGCCGGTCGACTTCAGGCTAAAGGACAAAAGTGAACAACATTATAAGACGCTCTGTGCCAAAACCAGGCACTTCTTGCCAAAACTAAAAACTTGATTTATTTGGTCTTGAAATAGATGAGAATAATTAGAGCTTTCAAATAACACCTAATTAGGTCAAAATACATACCTTATAGATAAGTATTTCAAAACATATACAGATCATTTAATACATCACATCACATTGATATCAAGGCTGATATTTTGGTTGTCTTCACTTTGAATTCCCATTTCATTATTTCCCGGAAGTGCCTGATTTTGGATTAGGGCATCTTATACATCCACGATTCACTCTTTTTTCCAAACAAGTTTCCCCAAAATAATTCATCCCCAAAACACAAAATCCCACCACACCCCAAAAAGTGTCAACATTAGTATAAATGATGAAAAAGTTGTGCAGGAATAATGTCATAAAAACAAAACAAACCAAAGACTCCAAGTTTCACGATGGAACTGTGTATCATGCACCATGCATGCACTCAGGGTGCCGCGCTTTGTTGGCCCGGTACATACAGGGACAAAAGGTGCTGGAATAAACGAACGAATTCACTCTTTACCGGGGAATCCCAAATTCCAGACCTACATTCCTTTGTCTGACATACCAGGATTTTAATCAACCCAATGGCTGCCACCATTGTTTCCATTGTTCACAGTATTGAGATAAGTGCAAGATTCCAGCACACCAGCCAATATTATCGGCGATGGCTAATGGCCTAGAGACGGCCGAATCATGCCAAACAAAGAGGGCTTCCGTGCAAGTTTTCTCAAAAGAAAACTTTCAAACCTAGTGCCAAACGCCACCATGTTTGTTGTCTTTACTTCGTTTTAGTCTGGCACCCCTGAATAAAGATATTAACCATATTGGAAGACGTCACGTTAATACGCAGGTCGCAGGTTCCAATCCCATTCTAAAAAGAAAACTGTCAACCCCAGTCCCAAAGGCCACCGTGTTTTTTGTTTTTACTTCGTTTAGTCATGGATTAATTTAAATGGTGGAGGTCTCACTGGCACCCCTGAATAAAGATATTGACAAAATAGGGAGACGGCACATTAATAAGGAGGTCACAGGTTCAAAGTTCCAATCCCATTCTAGTCAACTTTTCTATGTTCCGCCCACAAAAAATTTCAATTTTGACAACAATGATCTAAACAAAAAATGTGCTCGATTAGTCACCGAAAAAATACTACCACCGGTGGTAATTGTAATCTTTTTGTTTTTAAAAGCAGATTGAACCAGTTTGAAATTAAACAAACATGTTCTCAAACCTTTGTTCCATGGCGGAGGGAACGTATCCAGATCCCTTAGGGCTAGGAGATGGCGACGGAGAACTGATCAGATCTGACATCGGCTCAGATCGTTTGGTTTCTCCACCGTCTTGTCTTGCCTCATCCCCATCATCATCATCGTCACCACCGTCCCCATAGCTCAGACCCAAACTATTGCTTCCACCAAACGATGATAAGACATTTCTCCTCCTCCTGTCAAGCAAAGTATTCCAAAAAAGCAAGTTAATACCATTGCATCAGTGGAAAAGTGCTGTATCTAAGTTTGCAATAATTCCAAGACAGGAATCTCCTAGGCCTAATTTCATAGAGCTGCTTTTAAAAGCACAAAAAGTAGCTAAGCACAACAACAATATGCTAACCAGAATAAGGTTACCAGCTAAACTACAATGTCACACACACCATGTTTGACTGGTATCCTGCTAATTTTTGCTCAGCAGAAAATTGTTAAGCGATGTTTTCTGCTTTAAGCAGCTCTGTGAAATTAGGCCCTGCCGGAGAAGCAAACGGGAGATGGTGCTACAAGTTGAAAATCCACAATCTTGCTCATCTTAGGAATTTAACACGCATACATAGGCGACTAATAAGCCACCTTCAAGTTAGATTTGAACAATATCTAGTGTGATGACTTGCTTAGTCACAAGTTACCGCTTAAATTTAAATTCCTCAGACTATCGAGACAGTTGCTATGTCACATAATTTGGGGGCAAGTTTTTGCGTAGCTGTGTAAGAGACGACAAACACGAATACACATATCAATTTATTGCTATCAATGTGAGGACTTTCCGTTGTCCCTCTAACTTAACACGCTCCATAGACTAAGCGCACGAAAAAATGTGAGGACATAAAAATACAAAGGATTCCAATGTGAGGACAGCATTGTCCCTTTTGTCCCCATTGTTCTACTGTCCCCTCTCTTCTGCTAAATACCATGACACAATTTTGGATGAGTGTGTATGGCACAGTGGTACCAAGGTTTGCTCATCCTGAACAATTGACATAGCACTGTCTATATGGTCTGACGAATTCAAATTTAATAATAATAATAATAATAATAATAATAATAAGTACTTTTATAGCGCACAAAGCAGTGCGCTGCACAAAGCAAAATTAACCGACAAAATAGGATAATAAAAAGCAAGTAAATTTAAGCGGTAACTTGTGACTAAGCAAGTCATTGTACCAGCTCTTATTCAAATCTAACTCGCAAATGGCTTATTTAATAACTGCGATTGAAATGGATTTTTCAAAATGTTTTATCTGTCTGTCAACGTACTTGTTTCTAGATGAAGGTGGGGTCTCAGGAGAAAGTCTGGTAGCCTTCTCAATCTCATCATCCTCTTCATCATCATCGGATGAACCATCCTCTTCACCCTCCTCGCTGTCTCCCAGACCATCGAGATCTTTCATCTTGGCTGACCCCTGTGAGCTCTGCATCATCTGCTGATAGGCCTTGGTTTCTGTACAAGAAACACATTTATTTATTGGAGTTGCTACAGCCGAGGTGATTCTCAACAAGTGGGGGATACAGCCCCTCCAATGACACCACGTCCCAATTTCATAAAGCTGTTTAGCAGAAAATAATGCTAAAGTGAACAAATAAGTGGGGCACCAGTCGCAACAATGTAAACTTTATGGAATTTTGATGCTAACCTGTTTCTGCTCAGTAAGGTTTTTCTGTGCTTAGCAAGTTTGTTGTGCCTTTAGGCTGGGCCCTGGTGTGACTGTGCGGAACAAAGCCACAAACTACGGAGCACCAGCGCCCCATTTCATAAAACTGCTTAAGCACAAAAAAATGCTAAGCACAACAAAATTATGCTTACCAGAATACAGTTATCAGCTAAAATACCATTTAACATGTACCAAATGTCACTGTATCCTGCTTCGTTTTGCTTAGCAGAAAAATGTTCAGCAATATTTTCTGCTTAAGCAGCCCCCTACTACAAGAACCATGCACATCTACTGACCTGAAGACGAAGATGCAGAGAAATTTAGCTTTGGTTAAGAGCAGCTGATTGTGAAGTGGACTCGATAAGAATAAGAAATATCCCACACATTTTTTGGGGGAGCTAGTCAGTTACCTGTTAATGGAATGGCAGGCTCATCAAAGAAACTGTCGTGACTAACACGGTCAGTTTCAATCTCTGGAGTTCTGTGGTCACCAGTCCCTCCGAGATCTAGACGTGGAACTGAAAATTCAAGGAAACAAGAATTACAGGAAGTTCAGAAGCAGCTGCTTCCTCCTCATAAAAGTATTAAGTGTTTGAATTGGCGGCTGCGGCTGCGGCTGTTGCAACAGGCCTTCTATGCTTCAACGCACGTTAATGTGGTGATCAAGCCGTAGCCGCTACTTTAAACACTGCCTTGCGTGTGGTTTGGAATGCTAAATGAGCTATGTAGCCCTGCAATATGATATCATGTGGTGAATGCATCTACACAGTACACAGTCAACCCTCCTACTGTCTGACCATTCAAACTCATCCACTGTGGTTTTGAAAGATTGATAAACTACGCCAGCTTGCAATATGATATCAACTGCAGAACGTAAACACACAGCACAGTTAACCTTGTACTGTCTACTTGCTCACCACATGATATTGTATTGCACCCTGGCATTGTTTACCTATCTTTCAAAACCAGTGGATGATATTGAATGGTCAAACAGTAGGAGGGTTGACTGTGTTTTGTGTGGATGCATTTACCACAGGATATCATATTGCAGGCTGGCATAGTCTATCTAATCTTTCAAAACCACAGTGGATGATATTGAATGGTCAAACAGTAGGAGGGTTAACTGTGCTGTGTGTTTACGTTCTGCAGTTGATATTGTATTGCACCCTGGCATTGTTTACCTATCTTTCAAAACCAGTGGATGATATTGAATGGTCAAACAGTAGGAGGGTTGACTGTGTTTTGTGTGGATGCATTTACCACAGGATATCATATTGCAGGCTGGCATAGTCTATCTAATCTTTCAAAACCACAGTGGATGATATTGAATGGTCAAACAGTAGGAGGGTTAACTGTGCTGTGTGTTTACGTTCTGCAGTTGATATTGTATTGCACCCTGGCATTGTTTACCTATCTTTCAAAACCAGTGGATGATATTGAATGGTCAAACAGTAGGAGGGTTGACTGTGTTTTGTGTGGATGCATTTACCACAGGATATCATATTGCAGGCTGGCATAGTCTATCTAATCTTTCAAAACCACAGTGGATGATATTGAATGGTCAAACAGTAGGAGGGTTAACCCTCCTACATTCTGGCCATTCAATATCATCCACTGTGGTTTTGAAAAAAATAGATAAACTATGCCAGCCTTAAATTATGATATAATGTGGAGAATAAACCTACACAGTATATACTCAATAGTAGGTTGAGGGACGGTCTTCAAACTCACCTTCAGGGGGTATTCGGGGTTGGTTGGTGGCGCCCTCCTGTGGCATGCTAAGATGAGCGGGCGTGGCCGAGGCGGAGGGTAGGGTAGAGTAGGTGTCATCCAGCTGGCTGTCCTCTAGCTGCTCCTGCTCTTGCAGGATCGTTGTCAACACATCCACTGCCTGAAGTTTGAAAATAAATAAAACTGAATTTCAGATTGGTCTGTACAGAAAGTAAAGTCTGTCCCAAGCCAATATGGCTCATCAGGCCGGTGTTTATATCCGGTTTCCTTGCATTAAACAACTGAGAATATTTCTATTCCCCCTGGACAGGCTGCCAGTCCATCACAGGTTACTCCCCGGCTCTCGCCGGTACCCATTTGTACTCATGGGTGAAGAGAAGCAATTATGGTTAAGTGTCTTGCTTTTAAGGACACAAGTGTTATGACCAGGACTCGAACCCACACTCTGCTGATCAGAACACCAGAGCTTGAGCTCAGTGCTCTTATCCGCTCGGCCACGACACGCCACTTATGTATACCGAAAATGATCAGCTTACTGAAAAATTTAAACAAAATTATAAAATGTCCTTTTTGGTTGAAGGTTTTATACAGGATTGGTAGAGCTGACAAAATAGTTGCAGACAGTGTTCATGTTTTGTATGATCAACCCACATGTGGGCTAAATCCGTTGTGCGAGTCAGACCAAAAGTCCACAAAAAGAATCATTTGGACCAAAAACATATTTCTTGACCTTGTCAGCCATGGTCGAGTCGTGACTGATGAGGAGCGGAGCAACCATGGAGGCAACATCTTCTGCATCCATCACACCTTTTCTTATAAGAAGCACCAGATGCTGGAGAAGTTTATCCCAGAAACCCAGCGCCGAGGAATAAAGAAATGACCTGAAATTGACAAGAGATTCGGTTTAGAAAAAAATCTCTGCATTGGAAAAAAAAGAAATACAAAGTAGTTTAGTAAGATTTGAGACTTTGCATGGAGGAGATACAATCAAGTAAGGTTTGCAGTAACACCATGTACATGAATAGGATTTGAAACTTTGCATGGTGGAGATACAATCTAGTAAGGTTTGTAGTAACACCATGTACATGAGTAGGATTTGAAACTTTGCATGGTGGAGATACAATCTAGTAAGGTTTGCAGTAACACCATGTACGTGAGTAGGATTTAAAACTTTGCATAGTGGAGATACAATCTAGTAAGGTTTGCAGTAACACCATGTACATGAATAGGATTTGAAACTTTGCATGGTGGAGATACAATCTAGTAAGGTTTGTAGTAACACCATGTACATGAGTAGGATTTGAAACTTTGCATGGTGGAGATACAATCTAGTAAGGTTTCCGGTAACACCATGTACATGAGTAGGATTTGAAACTTTGCATGGTGGAGATACAATCTAGTAAGGTTTGCAGTAACACCATGTACATAATTTATCTTTATGAGTTGTGGTTGTTCTGAAAAATCACGCAAGACCGTTGGACTTGTCCAGTCATAAGTTTACTGGCATGACACCAAAACTACTGGCCTCGGGCCTGCGGTCAGTGTAAAACTCGAGCGCCGAGTTCCATTTTCATAGAGCTGCTTAAGCACAAAAAGTAGCTAAGCACAACAAAATTATGCTTACCAGCATAAGGTTACCAGCCAATATACAATGTCCCATGTACAATCTGCGACTGGTATCCTGCTCATTTTTGCTAAGCAGATATTGTTAAAGCAATATTTTCTGCTTAACAGCTCTATGAAATTGGGCCCTGGTGGGAAACAGGTTTCAAAATGTTGTTTATGCCAGCTCAAAAACACTGGTTTGAAGGAGATTTTGCCTGCCAGGAACTGCCATGGAATGCAAACAAAAGTCACTCTTTTAGTACCTGACAGTGACTTCGGTGATGGTCCTTTTGGTGTCCAGTAGTTTGTCAGAGAGGAGACCTCCTCCAGGTAAGGTTTGTACAATCTGCTGCAGCTGCTGCAACACCACCATGCTGATCGCATTGGGGTCTAGATGATCCAGGCTGCTGTTATTGTTGACTGTCCTGGGAAACGAAGTCGGCGAAAAAAAAGAAGTGGAACTGAACTATGAGAGCAGCTTATGCACAACAAGTAACTAAGCACAAACCAGTTGTGCTTTCCAGAATAAGGTTACCAGCCAAAATGCCATGTCACATGGCCTATTTGTGACTGGTTTCCTGCTAAAAGAATGTGCAAGTCTCTCGCATATCGAAAACGAGAGAAAAATCAAACAAAGACTATATTTTTCTATGAAATAAAATGTCCTTTCAAAATTACATTTATACAAAATTCTTAAAAATAAAAATACCCAAAGCAAGTTGTTATAAATAGATATTCAATTTTTGTGTAATACAAATAATTTGTTCAAATTAACATGGAAACAAAATTAAAACTTGGGACGAGGATGCTTATTGTTAGAAACCCCATTTGCCAATCACGCCCGAATGTGTGCGTCTATCACTTAGGTTTAATGACAACATGCCCGTCAGTTGGGCAGCATTCTTAATTCTTTTACAAGTAACCGGAAACGGAGGTCAAGTCTTATTTGCTGGTTTTCTTCGTTATTTTGTTGAATTGGTTTTACTTTCATATTGTTTATCACTTAGTATTACATTCCCAACATCATATATAATTTTAATTGCCATAACCTACGTTAAACTAAAATAACTGACAAAACAAAATCCCGCCCACGTGAAACTCTATATGGTTGGGACCACAATGGTCCTGGAATATGCGCTTGACTTGCATAGTCTATTGTTGCTTAGCAGGAACATGTTAAGCAATATTTGCTGCTTAAGCAGCTCTATGAAATTGTCTCCTGATGTTTACTTGGCAATCTCCGTCTTGATGGCTTGGGTGCACTCAGGCTGGTTGTAAATCTTCTCAATATTGTCGGACTGATCAATCTCTTGCTCTACGGCCGATACAAGTCGCCAGAACCCTTGCTCTGTCACGATTGGTGTCGAGGCCTTTGGTTTGGATCTGAAAGTAAAATGTTGACGTCATTTCAACTGACAAGTAGTATATAAAGACTAGAGGGCTGCAAAATTATGTAACACAACCCAATGAGAATAACATTCGCCCTCTTAGAAAATGGCACTGACCCGTTATTCATCATCTTCATTTCTTTGCCAACTCACCTAAAATTTAGAAAATTTGAAAGTGATCAACTCAGACTTTTTGCACATAATCCTCTATGGTTATAAGAAACATAAAATATTTGTTAACCACGTCAAGTTGCTACTTTTTAAAATTGACCGTGAACTTCTTGGAGCTTCTGAGTAATTGTTTTCCTTTGAAAATATCGTTGCCACAAGGAAACCCTGAATTGTCACAGGAAAGACAACAAAGGTTCTCATAATTAGCAGGAGACTACACCACTAGTGGCTTATGTAATGTGGACTTAGTCTCCACAGTCTCCTGTGGAATTTGGTGGCAATCGCCAGTTTGGCAGGAGAGCATGCCGATATTAGTATTCATCCATAGGGACTCCTGCCCAAGGTGGGACAGCAAAGTTACATGAGTGACATATACTCCCACTACTCTTTAAGTCTATCCACTGACCTCAACTCCTGGGATGTCTCGTTAGATGTTGGTGTCTTCCCGGCCATCTTGTTGCTCCCGCCCCTCGGTCCCGTCTCATCCCCGTCACTAAGAGGCAAGCTCATATCACTCCCGATCTCATCATCGCTATCACTTGCAGAATCTCTCTTGTCTTCTTGAGATTGTATTTTTGACTCCTGCATCTGTCTCGGCTTTGCGACTGCAAATGACGAGGACAAAGTTAAGTTATTTTGTGCGCACCATCCTCAGCGAAGACTTTGTGCACAGAGCTCCGACCCACTTATCCAAATGACGACAACATTTATCTCACCAAGTAAACTTATTTTACAACAATGATAATAATACAAAGTTCTCACATAGTGCTTTATCACACCCGACGGACATTTCAAAGTGCTTATTTTTTAATATTTTACAACGGATATGAAGAGCTATGTTTGATTTATGAAACCCATTTATACAGCCTTGGTAAAGGTTTACAAGGTGCTGAGGTGTAATCTACAGCCAATATGGCAGAAAACACTGGGGCGAACCCCTTCTTTAGTGTACTGGGTTCTTTTAAATGCATCACATAACACATGGAAACTTTGGCTTAACGACCCATCCCAGAGCTGTGTATTGAGAAGAGTTCCGACAAATTGCGAGTTGTGAAACACTTGGTCCAGCAACCACGTGACCAAAAGAAAACTGATCTTACCATGTTGCCACTCTCTCAATTCACAGCTCTGGTGCCATCTGAAGGGTGAAGCAGTTAACGGTCAAGTGTCTTGCTCAAGGACACAAGTGCAAATTTACAAGGACCCAAACCCACACTCTGACAACACCGGTCCACTCACTGCTCGACCTTGACAGTCCACTTAAAGATACATGAATGGCAAGGAAATTATCAAATATGTCATGTTTGTCAATTAAATTTCTTGAAACGCACATTTGCAAATTACTTGCTAAACATCTTCTGCCGGGCACCATTGAATCATACATCTGCTGAAAAAATTTATTAATCATCATAATTTATGAAAGAAATAAAATATGTAATTTGTACACACATACCTGGTACTTGGTGAGCAGCCTTCTCACTAGCATTCTCTCCTCTTGCTGCTTTGGACTGCTGATCTCCGGGTGTTGCTCTTTCATCAGCGTCCGTTGCAAGGTTGTTCTGTTTCCTCTCTGATGCCTCATCACCTGCGACATGTAACTGCCTCTGGAGGGCGTTCCTCAGGGCAGCGGTGTCCTCCTCAGCGACGCTATCTTCCTCATCGTCGTCTTCGTCTTCTTCCGAGGAGAAGGGGTCAGTGCGTGCCGTGGATATTGCCTTCCCGCTGACAGCCGATCCAGCGCGCTCGGACGGTTTCAACAACTCACTGGGCTTCTGCTGGGAATTTCCCCCGCGGGATTGGGTAGAATTAATAGCGGCTGGTGTTTCGTACAGATCCTCGTCGTTCAGCGGGGTGACGACGCTGTCATTGTCGTCGTCGCTGTCGTTGATCTGGGGTAACGCAGTCTTCTTTGCAGGCTGGTTGACGTTTGGACTTGATTTCCCGCGGGGAAGTCTCGCAGGCTGGGTTGTAACTGGTGGTTCTTGATGAGCGGAACTGGGAACCGGTTGAATGGCAGAGCTGGAATGACTTGGAGGGTAGGTTGATGCAGCGTCCATGCTATTATTTGACACTGCGGGAGTGGTCTGTGGGTGTTGAGGTGCTCCAGGGTGGTTTGACAGTGACTGAACGCCAGCTTGAGGGAACGTTTCAAAAGTCGATCTCCCTCCTCCGGCTCCATCATGCTGAATATCAGTATAGATAGAAGAACCCGCCGAGGGCAGTCTTGTTGATCTGTTACCAGTGTGGAGCTTTGTATATCCATCATTGCCGTCTTGATATTGCAAACTGTTGTCTTGACGATAACCCACCACTAGCTCTGATTCTCCGTATGCCATTGGGCCCTGCCCTTGTTGGCTGTAGCCCAGCGATCCATTCTGTCTCGCATTAAACCTATTCGCACCATCTGGCGTCTCGTAGTCATCTGAAGCCTCGGTCCCCGGAAGGTTTACCGGGAAGCCAGGTCCGGATATTGAACCGTCGTACGAGAGATTTTGTGCTTGGGAGCCGAACTGAAGACTTGCGTACAGCGGATTCTGCAGACGTGATTGAGGTGGGGTGTTGGCTTGGACTTGAATATTTGGTATGAGTGGGCTTGTTCGTTTGAGGCGATCATAGTCACTGCTTGAATCTGTGATCTAAAAACAATAATAAATGCGGTAAAGTTATATTTCTTCATCATTCGACAAATTCCCCCAAAACAAACTTTGCTAGTTTCCTGCTAGTTTCCTTTTTTGTATGTGTAGTGTACACACTTAGGACACCAACATTTAACCCTCCTAAAGGTGCATACTTCAAGACGCCTCAAAATCTCCCATTTGCTCACATCGGCGAAGTAACCCATGCCACACTTTCCTATCAATGTATTTGTATGTGTGATCAATCAGTGCCACAGATTGAAACTGCAGAAATTGACCAAGGTTGAGAACCTTATCTCTACCAACAGTGGCCCAAATTCCATTGCAATTGAGCACAGCTGGTGGCTTCTCCAGTTTACCACTCTCATTGAAGCACTTTGAGCTATGGCTCTACTCTCTACATCAGCATGTGTGTGCCTCAAAATGCCACTGTTGTGGCATAGTGAGGTATGGGTTGGTTGTCTTGAGAAACACATTACATGTTGAACTTCGCTCTTGAAGGGGCACAGCAATTTTGCCCTTGTAAGGGGCATTTCAATGAAAAAAAATGTATATTTGTATTAGGAACTTTGCAAAGGTCAACACAGCAAAAGCACAGGGCACTACGGCAATTGCTGTGGGTGCTGTTGGTTAATTCAAGGCTATACAAAATTGATCTGTACACACTAACACTGGGGATCTTTCTTTAAGAATGAAATAAAATTTAACATTAAACTCCATCCACGGGTAATGCATGAAATTTATGTAGACAGATATATTACTGTTAGTGTCACCCACTCTTAAAGCCCACTTTATACTTCACACGAAAGCGAAGCAAATTTTCTTGCTTCATAATTGGAAAAACGGTGCATGTCGATTATTGCGTCACCAAAATTCGCTTCACGTTCGCTTTCGCGTGAAGTATGAAGCAGGGTTTAGGGAGCGTCTCAAAAGTCCGGCAATTTCTAGATGCAAAAGAAGGTTCCCGGGGGCACACTCCCACAATCCAGTGGACTGCCAGAGCGTTCCGCTAGACCGCATCATTGTGCCGAAGTACACGAGCAATCCGGCGTTCCAACGGAAGGGTCCAGCCGTCGATTTCACCAAACTCTTCCTAACTTAGGATTAATCTTAGGACTTAGGACGAGTCCCAGCCTTGCACTGTAACATGTAAACCTTAAGATTAATCCTAAGTTAGGACGAGTTACTCGTCCTAACTCGAGATAGGATTAATCCTACCGTTTCGTGAAATCGGCTGCATGTGCACGCATTGGAATACTTATCCAATGCAATTAGAATGTTCCTACTGCTATCAGAGTCCAAACAATTTTGGTGTTGAGGTACCATAGAGTGGAGTACTTTGGTGGATTCTTTAAGTGCCTAGACAGTACTTCTCAAGCATTAGGGCTAAAAATCTAATGTTGTGTAACCACCTGCACAGGTTGCTGCTGCTGCTGCTGCTGTTGAGGAATAAACTGGCCATGCTGCTGGTGTTGGGGTAGGTATTGCTGCGGCTGCTGTTGCTGCTGCAGAACTTGTGTCCCCTGTTGATGCGGTAACTGCCGTTCTCGCTGGCCAAATTGCTGTTGCTGGTTGAGGGGTAGGTGTTGTTGTTGCTGTTGCAGAACTTGTGTCCCTTGTTGATGCGATAACTGCTGTTCTCGCTGGCCGAATTGTTGTTGCTGGTTGAGGGGTAGGTACTGCTGTTGCCCTGCTGACTGTAGCTGCTGTAACTGCTGAACTCGCTGTGCAAGCTGCTGCTGTTCTTTCTGTTGCTGCAGCAGTTGTTGTCGTCTCTTGATCTCTACTTGCTCTTGCCATCTTGGATACATCATCTCAATCTGTTTCTCGTACTGATCCTGAATGAGAAAGAGGAAATATCATTGTCAGTTTAAGGAAAAACCACGTTGTGGCATATTAGAGAATATATTAGAGAACCAACACACATCTACTCACATGGCCCTAGCCGGGAATCGAACCAGGGCCACAGTGGTGAGAGGCGAGCACTTTATGCACTAGCCACCCATGCCACCTGAAGATTATTGTGATGTAATAACTTCTCGTTTTTGAGTTATAATAACTGCATAAAAAGATCTATGGCTAATTTACCTTGAGTAGTTTTAACCTATCTGTTCTAGCAGACAGTGCAGCCACGTGTGCGTCCACACGCTCATATTCCTGTAACAGCTGATCGTTACGAGCCTTACTGCGCCGTTCATCTTCACAGATCTTGGTCCAGTAGCTCTGAAGCTTGCTAGCCCGTACTTTATTCCTGTTAAGGTTTGTAATTTCATCAAACTTGTTAATTATGTTTGCAAAATGGTACCTCCAAAAAAGGTGGCCCCATATATGTATAATTTGTTATGGGTTTTTGTTTTAGTTAAAAGTATTCATCACAAAGACTTAACAGTAAGTGAGAGTCATTTCTGACAAAAAGGTTTGAAACTAAGATCAACATTTTAGGAATATTAAAATGATAGTATATTCCACCTTTTGGTACCCCCCCCCACTCTTCCTTTACACAGCTAGCGCAGAAATGTGGTGCCTACACTGTATCACGTAAGAACGGTGACTGTAAACGCAGAATTCCTTGGTAAGCAGAGCCATGAAGTTGGGCCCAGCATTACACCAAAGTTTTAAAAACATACTTGTTTAATAAGTATTTCTTTGCCCGGCTTGGACTGCACGTACACGTCATAGAGAGCCCGGCGTTAGCTGGACTTTGTTCTCTTGTCTGAGTGCTATGGGCTGGGCCTGGCAGTGGTTTTTCACTTGGTTTCCTGATATCATTCGCATTGTTGTATTTTCTTGATCATACTCTGAGCGCTTTGCAACCCTAGGAAAAGGCGCTTTATAAATGTTGTTATTATGATTTATTTTATTTAAATCCTTGATTTGTAGTTTAAGATTATTTTGAAGACCAATCTGTAATTTACTCACAGCCGTGTGTCTGACTTGATATAGGTATTGAACTCTTGCTCAAGTTTGGTTCTCTGCTTCTCTCTGAAAAAAGTAAGGAGACATTGTAAACTGTAGGAGTTTGCTCAATTTGTGGATACTTCGAATTTCGTGCTTCTTAATTGTAGACTTAGGTCGTTAGAAAAAGGTTATTTGACCCGTTTCATCAATATTTACACAAAAGCTCAAAGCTTCAATTTTAGTAAATACAAATAAACAATGTGTAAATCAAACCAAAGATAATTGTCATGATTTATCGTCTACAAAATAAACAAGTTTTTGTAAGAAAACAAAAAATTAATGGGGTGCTTTTGTTTTTAATGTTGACTTTGATGTATCCTCTTTTCTGAGTTTGACAGAAAGTTTAAAAGCTACATGTATGTAAATTCATGGAAATGAATTAATTAATGAACATAACAATCTGTTAGGTTTTATACTCATTCAAAGTGACAAATGATTAATGAGGACCTAACTGTACATGCCTAAGTAAGAAAGAAATCAAGCATGTCAAGTGTGCAGGAATAAAAGACCATCTAAATCAAAGAAAAAGTGGGGATGATATGGACAGGTCATCTAGCAAGGAGGTTTTGACATGACAACAGGTGGATATGCAAAACAATCAACTGGACACTCAAGAAACAGAACAAGAAAAAGAGGGAGACAAAAACAAAACTTCAACATGTTCAGTCAGAAGATGGAGAGATGAAATGAACCAAAAACATTTTATTTTATGAGGGGCATTGCTTGTCACAGACAGCTCAGGATAGAAGGAAATGTATAACTGGTGAAGAGGCTTTCCTCCTGCAGTGGAGTGCAAAAAAAAATAATACTACCTACATGACCTAGGCGTAGGCTAGAGTAGAGTGAGTAGAACTAGACATTTTCAATGTAGTCGAACGAATCAGAAAGTAAGAAAAGAAGTTCCGAAATATTTCATGTTAAATATTTTATTATTTATTATCTGTTTTATGGTTGCCTGTATTCTGAACTCACCTATTCTGTTGCGTCTCCTCAAGCTTTTGCATTCGTGCATAAAAGTCCAAGCTATCTGTAGCCATTTTTAATAACAAATTATGAATTAAAATAACTAATTCACATGTTTCAAATGCTTGTTTAAATTTTTTGAAAGGCAAAATATTTTCTCTGGACTGGTGCCTACTTGCTCATTCTGTAGGTCTTGATTGATGACGACGTCTTACCAGATCTTTATTTACTGGATTGAAGCTGGCTAAAGAGGGCGTGCTTTCTTCAAACCACAAAACACACAAAAGTAGGTTAGGTTCAGGGGTTGTTTTTCACAATAAATGACATAATAAGATTAGACTTGCGGTAGCAGCTCGTCAGACAAGTTATAAGCAGTTTCCTGTGAAAGACTGAAAACATGTCCGAAGGTAGGAACGAGGTATCACTTTTGGAGTAATCTTACAGAAAGTCAGAAATCTTTATACGATCGAAATTTAGGTCGATTCTTGGGAGAAGGAGGTGCAATAACCAATTGTTTTCCACTTTGAGATTGGTGGTGATTGTTTATCATGCATTGTGAACTGTATGACATTTGTATGTGTGAGGGGGCGGAGCTTGGATGTGCGGTATTGATATGTGGTTTAGGGGCGGGGAAAGGGGGGAGATTAGTGACTTTAGTTGAAATGGCTTTGAGTATCCTGTTTTTTTAAATAAATTTATAATTTTCCTTATGTAAAGATGAACAACTTTTTTATTTTATAATAATTATACTATAGACTTGTGGAGTGGAAAAAGTCTGGGGTTTTTCTTTGATTGTTGGGGGCGGGGGGGGGGGGCAGGGGGCTGGATTTGGAAAGGATAACCACCATACTTACTTTTTTATTTTTGTTTAGGCTTTTATTGCTACAGTACAGTTATTGTACTTATGGTTTCTTTTTAATGTACAATTTTTAACAGGTATAGGATTACACACTGTCTCCCTGACAATAGACGGTTACACACAGTCTACATCCCAACCCCTTATAATTCGAATGTTCTGACACCTCTAATGTATTTTTGCAATCCTAACCCTAACCCTAGTGTGTAGATCACAAGGGGTTATCGGACCACAGGGTTCTCAGAACATACATACAAGTAGGGGTGTCGGAACATAGAGCAGTGACCCATTAGACAGTCAGTTTGGGGGAAAGTTTCCGAGACCAACCACCATTTTCTCATTCAGTATGACCAAATATTGTATCTTATTTACCCAGTGCTTATTCCTCCATGCCCAGACCTGATTCTAATTTGGTTCATAATGAATGAAAAAGTTCCAGTTATGATTCAGCGTCTGATCCCATCACAACTAAGTGAGTTTTCCCTGTAAATGTTGCACACATTTATCCATGAATTTTGTCAATCTTCATCCAATAATACTGAACAAGTCTCCAAAGATTCACAGTCCTGGAATTTCATCTTTCAGAGGACAAGGCCATTTTCATTTTGGAAAGGGCACTCCATTGGAAAATCTTAAAGTCTATGGGAAACATTTTGAAGGGGCACCAAGGCCAAACCAGGGGCGACAGAGGCCATGGCCTCTAGGGTCTCCATGTAATTCCAACCCTGGATTCATAGCTGTCAATTTGTCTTGATTTTAATCATCTAGCCGTACCGGAAAACCCTGATGGAGCTGAAGGAGGGAGGGAGACAGATGAGAAAGATGAAACAGGACCTTCATCATCGAAGGATGATCCCAAGGCCTCAGGAGCCGACCCAAGTGAGCCTTAAAAAAATCATAATTTTTGTCTTGATTCTGCAAGATTTCCTTTTTCGTTCATTTGTTAATGATAAAATGCCTTATGCTCAGCGATGTACATGCGGCTGCGTTGTGTTGCTTGCTGACATTCGCTGAGCAGGCCTTGACCTCCATTTGTTTCAAAGGTCAGTAAAACATGTGCACAGGCTTGTGACCTGGGCCCAATTTCATAGAGCTGCTTAAGCAGAAGTTACCGCTAACAATTTTGTGCCAAGCAGAAATGAGCAGGATACCAGTCATAAGTTGTACTTGTGGTATGGTAGTTTGGCTGGTAACCTTATTCTGGTAAGCATAATTTTGTTGTGCTTAGCTACTTTTTGTGCTTTAAAGCAGCTCTTTGAAATTGGGCCCTGCACAAAAAGTAGCTAAGCACAACAAATGTAGTGAACGAGTCAACACAGTTCATTGCTTCACATCACCCAGGAGTTAAATGGGTACCTGTGAGGGTAGAGATAATTTATGTGATTGATCAGCAACCAGTGCGCCAATTTGGCTGCCGGTGCTGCATACTCCAAAGGAGTTGAGATGGTTCTAGGAATGCTTAGGGCACTTTGAGGGACAGACTACTGGGCTTGGATAGCACAAAATAAATACACGTTATCAGGGTCGAAACGGGAGCGAATTAGAGGTCACCACAGGTCATTTGGGGTTTGAGGGATTGCGTGCATTCTTTTTTTCAGCAAATATGTTCCAGAGTTTTGTAGGAAGTATTTATTGTTCCTGAATGATTCCTTTTTGTATTGACTTATTTTTATGGATGATTTAGTGGATACCTTGGAGCGTTTGATGGGTCTTCTTAATCCATGGCTTGGAGGGGTAGATGACGACGACGACACCGTCAAGCCGCAGCAACTCCTTCAAGACATCAGCCTGGAGGGTGTAGCCAAGTACTTGAAGAGTGACCGATGTAAGTTTGTTGGATCCCTAAACCCGAGCCTAAGCCGAAAGCCGTTGTTTCAAAAAGGGTCTTAGACTGAGAGAACAGATTAAAATGTGTTCTAATCTATTGGAGGAAGGAATGTTAAATGTATAAATAAATAATGATAATATTTATAAAGTGCCTTCTTACAAAAGTTTCAAAGCCCGACAAAATGACAGAGAATAAACAAAAATTGAGTGACTTAGAATAAACGCAAATGAATTTTCAACATGGCTTTGAATGGATTCAAGAGATGATGCCTGACGGATGTGAAGAGGGAGATTGTTCCATAATGTCGGTGCACCGACTGTGAATGCTCCTTGGCCACACCGTGCAAGGGTGCAAGGGACAAGCACAAATGGGAAGTAGAAGAAGAGCGTAGATTGCAAGAGTTGTGGACTTTATTAGAAATAAGTTTCTGAAGAGAAGTAGGAGCTAGACTATTTCTGACTTTAAAAATAAGGACTTTGAATTGGATTCGGTTGTTAATAGGAAGCCAGTGAAGGGTCTGAAAGACCGGTGTGACATGCTCTCGAATTTGTTCACAATTTTGTTTCTTGGCTTTCCGGGAGCCTTAACAAGTGCCCTTGTATCCCAAGAGTTCTAGACCCCAAGAAGTGTTTGCAGTACTCACTGTTCATTATCCTATTTCTAAGTTTGATGTAATTCGACTGTCAATTCCACGCCAACTTCACACAAACTGGCCCCACTGGTTTGCTAGAAATTCTTCAAACTGTTTTCTTTGGTTCCTTTTTTTTCTCAGGTAAGAATATCATCGTTATGACTGGTGCCGGAATCTCTACTTGTAAGTAATGGATGACGCTGATCAGTGGCATTAACCAGACATTTTCATTTGAGGCAAAGACATAATTTGTGGGGCTATTCAAAGGGATTGTATACGTTTGGTGATTGGAACCCACTGTTTGTTTCAATCCTATATAGTTGTAGATATATACGGTACCATAAAACTAACCTGTGAAAATAGCGTTTTGAGATATTGCCGAAAATCTGGAGCGGTTTTGTCCACGCAGGAAGAATAGTCTGCAATTGGAGCACACAATCTGAGAAAAGTTTCTGACAGAAATGCTTCTCAGATTCAAATTATTTTGAATAAAAACTGATATCTTTTTCCATAACCACATTACTTCAAAGTAAAATGTTTCTCAAAATGCTTTATACTATCAGAAGCTGCTGTAAGTTTTTATTGCCATTAATTTTATGAGTAGTTACCAAACATATACAGACCCTTTAATGTATCAAACCATTCATTTGTGTATTTTATTGTTTAATCTCATTTGCCTGCTCCCCTCACCCCTTAGTTAAGCCACTGAACCTGATAGACACAATGGTACATTGTATCTGCCTAACTGCAGGAAAACCTGTTGATGAACAATAAGTTAGTGTCTTTCTATAAACTCATTATTTCACAAGATGTTTTATAATACTCTGTATATATATACCAGTTAATCATTAAATCTTTTGAAACAAGAAGTTAAAATCCATTCTATTTATTTGTCTTGCCTAGCTGCCGGGATACCAGATTTCCGAAGCCCAGGATCAGGCCTGTATGACAACTTAGAGAAGTACAATCTACCGACCCCGATGTCGATATTCGAAATTTCATATTTCAAGGTATGTAAATTTACCTCTAAAAACCCAACAATAATCACACTCTCACTGAAATAAATGGTGTCAACAAATTATTATTATTTGCGATGACTCAGGAACGACCAGAGCCCTTTTTCTACCTGGCCAAGGAGCTGTACCCGGGGAAGTTCAAACCCACACCAAGTCATTATTTCATCAGACTCCTCGCTGAGAAGAAGCTGCTGTTGAGAAACTACACACAGGTGAGACCTTTGTTTCTCTTAGCAGACCATCTTACTAGAGCTGCTGACTCTCCATGGTTCTGCAGAAAGTTCCCTGAAAATAAACCAATCTTTCCATGTTCTGATGAACAAATTTGAAAATATCCCTGATTATTGAAACTTTTTCCCTATTATGATGAATGTAATTCTGAATATCTCCCTTATTGTTGGACAAAATCTTCCTGATTGCAAGATGCAAATGTTCGCAGCTCTGTCTTACATCCACAGACCTCAATGGAAGTACAATTGTGGGGTGCCTTTTTAGTTTCTTACCCATTTTACTCTTTTGACTATAATCCCTATGTGCTGTTGTGTCATACGAAAGAAGAAGGTAATTTGAGAATTTATTTCCAGGCAGCACCGCACATATCCTTGTAGCTAGGGGTGTGTTTTGGCGGTCGTAACCATTAACTGTTTCGGTCATTGGCCAGTGATTAACCAACGGCCAATTCAACTGAAACAGTTATTGGCTACGACTGCCAAAACGCACCCTAGATTAAGGCACTTTTCAACATTATTACCTCTGTTCATTTGGCACACTTGGACCAATCATCAAAAAATGTTCTCAACCTCAAGCTGCTTAAATTAGCCCTGAGGGGATTGATCCAACACAATACTGTATCAGCCCTCTCAGGTTATACGCCTGGGTGAAGGGAAGTAATTATGGTTAAGTGCCTTGCTCAAGGACGCAAGTGTCATAGCCCGGAGTCAAACCCACACTCTGATAATTCAGCCATTAGAACTTGAGTCTGATGCACAAGACACGCCATTGGTGTTTGACTATAGACGAATATTTTTGCCTTTGACTCTGGTTTGTGTTCCCTCTGATAGAATATTGACACGCTAGAGAGAATCGCAGGTGTACCCGGGGACCTGTTGATGGAGGCCCACGGCACATTCCATACCGGACACTGCATTGGAGAATGTAGGAAAGAATACACACAAGAGTGGATGAAAGGTGAGTTAACGCAGATCAAAGGTGAGATCACGCAGGGTTGTAGGCACCCTAACTATCCCAATTGGGATATACTTTTACTCTGATTGAGTCCCTGTTCTCCCAATGGGGATATCAGTGGTCTTGTATTGGGATACCTTTGGGTGACAGTGAAGCTAAACTATCCCAATTGGGATATACTTTTACCCTGATTGAAGCCCTGTTCTCCCAATGAGGATATCGGTGTCCCTGTATTGGGATACCTTTGGGTGACGGTGTTCTGTAGAAAGTTTGAACTTCCCTCATAAACAAGCCCAAGGAAAAACCACCCGCCAAGAACGTGTCCCTGGTGCCCCTAGAAATGTCCCGGTAGAAATTTTATAAATTTCCCTCTCAAACATGCCCAAGGAAAAACTGCCTTGCCCTGAACAGGAACATGTCCCTGTTCATTGCCTTGGTGCCCCTAGAAATGTCCCAGTAGAAATGTTAATGCCCAAGGAAAAACTGCCTTGCCCTTACAGGAACATGTCCCCGTTCATTGCCTTGGTGCCCCGAGAAATGTCCCTGTAGAAATTTGATAAATTTCCCTCTCAAACATTCACAAGGAAAATCTGCCGTGCCCTTACAGGAACACTAGGCTGAAGCCTTAAATCTTTGATGTATATATATGTATTTTTTTTTAAACCCATGAATCAAGGATTTCAAATAGTGGTCTTGTTCTTTCGGTTTGTAGTTGAGATTTTTGCTGATCGGATACCCAAGTGTACTGAGTGTGGCGGATTAGTCAAGCCAGATATTGTGTTTTTTGGTGAGGCACTGCCCCAGAGGTTTTCCTACCTCGTTATGGAGGTAGGTAATAATAATAATAATAGTGGCTTCTTATATAGCGCTCAAATCCGTCACTCAGTAACGCTCATGGCGCTCCAACATTCAGTATTTTTCCTGCAAGGTATGTGGAGCTACGTTTTTGAAGTATGAGACCTTTTTCCTTTATAGCACCATGCAATGGTTTACAAGGTGCTGTGGCGCAATATGCAGCCAATCAAACAAAGGACACCGGGGCGAGCCCCTTCTCTTTACGATAAGGACACTGGGTTCTTTTACGTGATTACACAACACACTGGAGCTACGGCTTTACGTCCCATTGCTTAAGGCTTAAGGACACAAGTGTCACGACCTGGACTCGAACCCACACCCTGCTGATCAGAAACCACCAGAGCTTGAGTCCGGTGTTCTTATCCGCTCGGTAGCAGGAGCAGCTGGATCGGATCCTAGATATTGTATGACAAGAATGTTAATTACATGATACAATACAAATATTGGATGCATTAGAGTGAATTGTCGCATTATATTATCGTGCGCTGTTGCATTTTTTAAAGGCTTTCAGATACAGTTTTCTAGAATATGACTTCATTTCAGAAGGAAATATTTCACAGAAAAAAAAATGGTTCTAGTATGAACTTCATAATCAGAAGGCTTTCAGACTGAAATAAACAATGATGTGTTTTTATCCTTACCAATTCTGTATAATAATATCGTTGTTCATTGTTTTGGCAGCTCCTTCCTTGTGTAGATTTTCCACGTCATGTTGCCCTGATAACAATAAAAAGACTTGATGAAACACATTTTTGTATCAAAACTAATATGGTGTTTTTTCCTTGCAGGACTTTCCCATGTGTGATTTGCTGATTGTCATGGGTACATCACTTGTTGTGCAGCCCTTTGCTTCGTTACTAGAAAGGTAACCAAGTGATTGAATCACTAGAAACAGTCTGTGATAAAATCTTCTCACCATTTCTATTTTCAGTCTTATTACTGTGGCCATGAAAAATGAGATTGTCTGTACTAGAATGTTATATTTCAATAGCGTGTCGTGTTGCCGAGTAGGTCTAGCGCATCGAACTCAAGTTGTGACGGCTGAGTCATCAAAGTGTGGGTTCGAATCCCGGTTGTGACACTTAATTATGATAGCTTGTCGTAAGTGGGTACCTGGAGATTGTTGAGGTGAATGATTGTTTTGTTTGATTCTGTTGGATTGAGGACTGCACTTGTAAACTGATCATGCTTTACTTGGGATCAGGCATACCACCATAATCAGAGTCCAACAATTTGGGTGTTGAGTTACTGAATGGTGTTGGACTGAGGACTGCACTGGTAAACTGATAATGCTTTACATGGGATCAGGCATACCACCATAATCAGAGTCCAACAATTTGGGTGTTGAGTTACTAAATGGTGTTGGACTGAGGACTGCACTAGTAAACTGATCATGCTTTACATGGTATCAGGCATACCACCATAATCAGAGTCCAACAGTTTGGGTGTTTAGTTACTGAATGGTGTTGGACTGAGGACTGCACTAGTAAACTGATTATGCTATACATGGGATCAGGCATACCACCATAGTCAGAGTCCAACAGTTTGGGTTACTACATATAGTGCTGTATTTTGTTAAGAACAAGTAAGGAATCTTTAAAATCTTTCCATAAACCATTTCCTTCCCTTCAACTGATCTGCTTACTTTGTTTTGTTTTGGGGTGTTTTTTTTCCCCCCAGAGTTCCAGAAACGACTCCCAGACTTCTTATTAACATGGAGAAAGCTGGCGAGGTATGCAACCAAATTTGTAGTATGTAGCCAACACTAAGTATACGTGTAGGTCAGCCCTTGTACTTGATAAAATGTTGCTCCTTTTTTCCAGGGAACAAATATCATGCCTGATATATACTATAATACTATAACTTTTTATATATATTTATCTATTTATAACCTAATATATTTCTTTTTTAGTGTTGTGCCAGTGAAGAAGTGTAATAAATCAAAAAATAAATAAATCAAATACGTGAAAATCCTCTGATAATAGTTTCTTTTATTCCCCTCATCCCTTAGTCTAATCCCGTGCTACGCCGTCTTGGTTTCGGTGGAGGAGGCTTTGAGTTTGACTCGGAAAGCAACTACAGGTGAATTAATACATTTTGATGAAAATATCATAATTTTGCAAACTCAATGGTATTATACATCACTGGTCTGTAATAATAAAAATCAGTTCTTTTATTATTCAAATATTAGACGCATATGAGTGCATTGTTGCAGAATATAATCACAAGATGAAAATGTGGACTATTCCGTTTCACTGGGCGAAGCCGAGTGAAATGAAAAAGCAAGATTTCACAGAGTGATTATATTCTATAGTTGTTTTTAGTTAGTTGTTTTTAATCTACGGGCGTCTCGAAGCGATTATTAATATGTTTTTAAAGACAGGTGTGCTAAGTTTTTTGTATTATGAGTCCCATTTATGTAGCACCTTTTAAGGGTTTACAAGGTGATGTGGTGCTATCTGCAGCCAACCATACCAGAAAACACTGGAGCGAGCCTCTTGTATTAATGATAAGTGTGTGGGTTCTTTTATGTGCATCGCACAACACACGGGACCAACGGCTTTGCACCTTGCAGCAATATGTGCCACATTGTATACCATTAAAGGTGTTCTATTATTCTTGCTTCTTGCGTCTGTTCTCAGCTGCAAACCACGCTTGTACCCTTACTTTACCTGCAAAGTCTTGAATGACTGACTTTGTTTAAAAAAAATATTGTTGGTTGTTACCTTACACCGATGTGAAAAAAAACCACAGGCAAAGTACTCGGGTGGGATTCAAACCCACGACCCCCTGCAATCTAGAGCAGATGTCTTAACCACTTGCCCACCAAGCGTTCCCCGGTTATGACAGGCCAGTTCGAATCCTGTAATTAGCAGCGGTTACCGCAAGTAATTTAATAATTGTTTTATTTGTTTATTTCTTGGGCAGAGATGTTTTACATCTTGACAAATGTGACGATGGATGCTACAAACTGGCAGAGCTACTTGGATGGAAGGTAAGAATGTTGAATAATAATAATAATAAAAATCACTGATAGAGGGCGCTCTTACACTAGGAATAAGCGCTTTACTCGGGGGGGGGGAGTGTAACAAGCAATTAGTCATAGTAACACTATATAAATATATAATGGCACCAAAAATAGATAAAAATTTGATATAGAATCGTGGTGATCATGCAGTGGATGATATTGAATGGTGAGACAGTAGGAGGGTTGACTGTGTACTGTGTAGATCTACACAGTCACGACAGTACACAGTCAACCCTCCTACTGTCTGACCATTTAGTATCATCCACTGTGGTTTTGAATGATAGATAAGCTATTCCAGCCTGCAATATGATATCATGTGGTGAAGGCATTAACACAGGAAACAGTCGACCCTCCTACTATCTGACCTGTCAATGACCATTACATTCATCTACTATATAGGTAGGATAGAGAAACTGGTCATAGCAGAGCATAAATTAATGCACTAGTCATTATGTTTCAAGCACATCATTGTGATAACCACCATAAATTATCATTATATTCGTCTTCTATCATTACATTAGTCTCCCGAATTCTGAAATCTACTCCGCGGCAGTAGAATAAAAAGCAAGACAAGTTCTCAAAGAACAAAATCTACACAGCAAAGTAGATATAGCCCACAAATGGTGTTACCGCAAACCGAGTATACATTGATGCCTCACCATGCAATGCCTCAAAAACCCACATTCGTCTTCTATTTACACAGGAAGAGATGGAGAAACTGATTCAGGAAGAGCACAAGCGCATAGAGGATGCTTCGTCATCCAACCAAGAAAAACCCTCCACGCCAAAGGTGGACGCTTCTGGAGTAGACAAGGCTGCAAAGAACACAGCGTCCACCGATGGCGCTAAACCAACAGACAAAGCAGCAGACACGAGTTAAAGGGTCTGTATACGTTTGGTAATGACACTCTGAAAATTAATGGCAATAAAAACTTACTTGGTAAGAAGTACAGCAGCTTTGGATAGTATAATGTATGTTGAGAAACTTTTCACTTCAAATTGCTGCGGTTATTGAAAAAGACATCACTTTTTATCCCAACAAGTTTGAATCTGATGAAGCGTTACTGCATTAACGTTTCTCAGATTGGGTATTCCAATTGCAGATTATTCTTCCTGGGTGGACAAACCGCTCCAGATTTTCGGCAATATCTCAAAAAACGCTACCACCTTTTGAAATAAAATTTTCACAGGTTAGTTTTATGGTATATATCTACAACTATATAGGATTGAAACAAACAGTGGGTTCCGATTACCAAACGTATACAATCCCTTTAAGTGATCGTCCACGCTGCGATAGAAGGAGACAGATCCAGAAAGACAAACAATTCCTGTTGCATGAAGGATGCCTTTGGCAGCATGAGAGCCAGTGGATCAAGTTTTACAGGGTTTTGCAAAACACCAGGACCCAATTTCATAGAGCTGCTTGACGGCCGATTTTGTGCTTACTGCGCGAGTTTCCATTCCCCATAGCGCTGCTAACCGTAAGCAAACGGAGGAAAAGGCATGCTAACCTTCCGGTGCTTACTATATGAAAATGAATGACGTAACAATGCAAATCCATGTTGAATGCGCAAGCTGGCTGCCTAATTTTCTTGCTAATTTCTGAAATACGCTTTCGCTTAAGCAAAGTTTTCTGCTAAAGTTGAGCATGAAAATTTGTTTACCATTAAGCAGCGCTATGAAATTGGCCCCAGTTGTGACTGTGTCAAAATCGGGAAGAGTAAATTATTATACTCTTTTGATATCAAAGGAAAATGAAACTGTTAATAAGGGAATGACACTAAAGAAAGGTGACGAGGTCTTAAACGGCAATTTTAAGACCGATGTCCTGAGGAAATCTGTCCCTCAAATGGAAATTCAATATGGAAAGGAGGAGGTTGATTCAAAAGAGGGCGCTATCAGAAGAATTTTGTACACAGTTCGCTGCATGGGAGGACAGAATCTCCTGCTACACCGGCAGGGGCGTGACCGTGCGATGAAGGACCATGCCAAAGGGGAGGTCCTTAACCGCACTGCCACGACCCTGCAAGGTCTTAAATGGCTGTTTAATTCCGAGTCTTTGATTCCCAATCTTTGATTCCCAATCATAAATATCCCTTTTTGTTAAAAAGCATAATAATATAAGAAATTAAGTTTTTGTCTGGCGTTTTGTAAAATTTTTGATTCCTGTCCTCGTGCTCAACAGTAGTGCGTACACGCGTGTATACAATAGACTTTACCAGTACGTATTGATTGTGTTACACAATATTTGCACCGGCGTAAGCTTGAAATTTTCTTGACTTTTAATAGTATTTCAGACGGCAAATATTAAAAATATCTCTGGGGGATTGGTACTGGTATGAACTTTACAACTAATTAGCTCACATGTAAGTGCATACATTTTTAGCCTAAACATAGGCGCCTTGACATAATGGTGAGTTTTTCTAAGACTACAAAGTACAAGATTTAAGACGTACAACATTTTTAAAAGTAGTTATTGCCTTCCAGATGCAAGATCCGATATTTGGCCGATTTGTGCCGATTTGACCCACAAATTTTGATTTAGATATTAAGTGACTATTTTTGTAGATTGGAGAAGCCTTCATTAAAGGTATTGGATGAAAAAATCTGCCAATGATAAGTAATTAAAAACTAAAAATGAATTATTGTCGTGATCCCGACATTATCTCACGTTCATCAGCCATGTACAAACAATTTTTCATAAAAGTTACATAATCCTACCAAGCTAACCACTGATTTCACATTGACTAGATTAAGTGTTGTCGTCTAGTTACAGAATTACAGTTGATTGATTTGTGCAATTCATAATTATAGGAGTTAAACCAATGTTTATATGTTTATGCAGTTACCAGCTTAGTGGTTATATCCCCTTGTGGGAGTTTTGAAGAGTTCCCTTGTTGGGAAGATCATCTAAACAAACAAACAACGACCATGTCAAATAAAGTAAAATAAAACCTAAATTTGTATTATAAATTTTGTATTTAAAATTATGTATGTTCGTAATAGTGATAAACACCAGGCATTGTTTTTTCAGCCTCTAAATTAATAATTTTGTTAAAGAGAATATTTAAACAAGTTAATTGAATGAAATTTATTATTTATTCATAGAAATACAGAAAAACTATTTTAAAAACCCACTGTATCATTTGGTTTATTTTTTTTAAATTTATTATTATTAAAACTTTGTTTGAATTTATCCAGAGTATTTTCTATCTGTTTATTCAAATTTAATTTTAATTTTGAAAATAATAACAACTATGTTACCGAGAACAAACTTAATTTTATTTTGAAACAGCATCATCTGTCAAAAATTATTCAGAGAAATAATTCTTTAAATCAAAATAATAAATGTTTCATAAATAGACTTTTGGTTTTACCCCAAATTAACGACATCTCTCAAACATGGCATGCATACAAATAAATAGTCAGCTGTAAATTTGTACATAATTATATAATTGCATAGATTTAATATTTTTGCCTAATTTTGTTTTAAAAGCAATAACGATGTCTTATAAGTAAGGTCTTAAAGTGAGGGTGTTCTTGATAATTACTCCAAAAATTAATGACCATAAAAACTTACTTGGTCTTAAGAAGCACTGCAGCTGTTGATATTGTATAACATTTTGAGAAACAATTCCCTTCAAAGGAATGTGGTTTTAAAGAGAGGGATTCAAAAACATTTCAATCTGAGGATTGTTTCTGCATGAAATGTAGCGGACATACCCGCTCCAGATTTTCGGCGATATCTCAAAAACGCTACCACCTTTTGAAATGAAATTTCCACAGGATAGTTTTTTTGTAGATATCTACATTTATACAGAATTAAAACAATCAAACAGTTAACAAAAAAGTATACTTTTGCCTTAAAGGGTGTGTACAACATTGGTAATTGCCAAAGACCTGTATCCAAACTCGATGTGACCCAACATACATGAAATAACAAACCTATGAAAGTTTAAGCTAAATCGGTCTTCGGAGTCATGAGAAAACAGTGGAAAAACCCCTGATGTGTTTTAACTTTTTTTCAAACATCGGAATTTATCCTGCAGGATAAATACTATTATTTTACTCATTTCATAAAAACTATGGCATTTCAGGCGAAACTATTTCAAGGGAAGTTTTCTACCATGACCATCTTACCATGTGAGTTATATTTTCATTCTTATCAATGTTGTACACACCCTTTAACAGCTGAAATTTTAATTTATACAAAGAGAATGATATATGAAGCTTTGAATGTGTGGCACAAAATGTCGACTTTTTGTACTGGGTGGCTTTTTAAAATGATCTGAATGATGCTACATTAAGTTAACGGAATGCAATAGCATGCAAAAGCATAGTATGTTGCCAATTGATGTAAAACTGAATTATTTACTAAATATTGCAATAAATTATTAAGGATGTTATAAACTTCATCTGAGCTGCTTTGTTCACCTTCAGGGTATGAAGAGTATTAAAAGGCCCTGTACACTATTGGTAAGATCGAAAAACACAAATGTTCACAGATTCACACATAACTTACATGATTTAAAGTAAGTAATAGTAGAAAGGGTTCCTTAAAATATTATGAAATGAGTAAAACAATATAGTTGTTATCACGCGTGATAAAAACTTAATGTTTGAAAAAACAGAAAACATATAAGATCTCTTTTCACTATTTTCTCGTGACCTCGATGACCAATTGAGCTCAAACTTTCACTGGTTTGTTTGTTAATGCATTATGTTGAATCACACACAACGTGGACACTGATTTTGAGCTGTCACCAAAAGTGTACAATACCTTTAAGGGTGTGGTGAGATTGGAAATATGCTCACATATTTGCATATAATTTACATGTGCTCAATATTCCTGGGATGCGTTTTGGCGTAAACAAATAACAGTTTTGGTTGAATTGGACATTGGTTAATAACTGGCCAATGACCGAATCGGTTGTTACGACCGCCAACTAGCGCACGTGGGAAGGTGGGAAAGCTACGTTCGGTTTCCCCGACGTAAATTCTGGTGCCGGATCAATGCTGAATAAACCCTCACTTTTGACCGTCCAGTGTTTGGATAACCAGTGATCAGTGCGAGTCATATTCTGCAAGCCTCTCTCTAACATCATGGGATTCGAAGTTTTAAACGGACATAGGCCCATCAGTTTAATCCTGGCTGGATCATCTGTTGCTGGTAAAGATCTTATTACATTTTTGTTTCCTTCTGGTGATTAAACACGATTCGAAATAGAACGTGCTGGTATTAGTGGGGCAGAGGGCTCGAAACAATTGGGGGCATTGGGCCGTTGATGATACAAGCATGGAATTTGGCACACGGTTCAGAGTATAATTATGCCATCGCAGATTTGAGTTTTGAAAACAGCAGGCAGTCGGGTTGGCTCCGTGGCTCAGTGGTTGCCTTTCACCTCTGTGGGCCCCGGTTCGATTCCAGGACTGGAATCTATGGGTGTGAATTGGGTTTCAAGACCCTACCATGACTGCGTGGGTTTTCTGTTTGGTGTTTTTCTCTCACGCCTAAAAGTGAAATGTCTTCATTGTCTTCTTTAAGTTGGTGTGATTTTTCACTTGGGATGCTTTGCCGACTATACAATTCAGATTTAGATTCAGATTCGGAATAGGCTATAAGAAACAATTTTCACAATTCAAAATGGCTGCCTTTACTTCTGTTAAACAATTCCCCTCCAAACAGCATTGGCGTTGTGGCTGGTAAGAAAACATTGTAATGGTGGTTGGTGTTACAGCAACGCTCGTCTTGACGGCAAAACGGTGGTTATAACGGGAGCAAATACTGGCATCGGCAAGGAGACGGCACGAGATCTCGCGAGAAGGGGTACGTTAAGTGGCTTAGGCTACGTCAGTAATTTTAAAGGCCTACAATTTCCTGCCATGGTATTCTCTGGACCATGCCAATCAACTTCATGGGACAGTGATTTAGTCAGGAGGGGGCAGGACAAAACTCTGCCAGCATCCTTTGTGTACAAAATCGGTCTGTTAATTTTTGTCAATAGTAGATGAAACCAAATTATCAAAGTCATATTTAACCAAACAAATAAGCTTAAATTAACCCAGGTAATACCTGGACATGTAAACAACACACTTAGAAAAAAGAAATCGTTGAAAAAAAAAGCAAAACAAACCCTCATTTATAACCCCCGAAATGGAAAAAGCTTGTCAGCATGTACTGACAACGTACCACGGGGTGTTACTACCCCACATGTCCCTCGCTTGAGGGTTTCGTTCGCTTCAGAGATTTCTGGCAAAACTATCTGGTAAGTGTAATATTTTTGCATTGGCCACCTCAGGAGCTCGCGTTATACTCGCCTGTCGTGATCTTGCCAGGGCCCAGGTGGCGGCATCGGAGATCTGTAAAGATACCGGCAGCACCAACGTGGTCGTCAGAAAGATAGACTTGGCTTCCCTCGCTTCGATCAGAGAGTTTGCTGAGAAGATCAAGTCAGAGGAGTCCAGGCTGGATATACTCATCAACAACGCAGGTATATTAGGAAAAACTAAAGAAGTACACCCCAACAAACAAAAATCCCGCACATTTCAGCAAAAGTTGAAATATAATTTCTTCATTCTTCATTAGAATTCCCTTGTCACAGACAGGGCGATATTCAGGCAACTGGTGTGCAAACCAACAGTGCTGAAAAATACAAAAATACATGACGAAAGAAAATACTCAAAGTCACAATCTTCGATCTATACAAACAAACTTGCCTGAAACAACCACATCCTACGGCATGTGCCCCACCCCATTTGAAATCTGGACTTTTGTGATTGAGTAGTACCCACTGAAAGTCACGTATTGACATGTAAACATTGGTCGTGCAATCGGTCAATTAATGGATGGGCATGAGTTGTAAACGTAACAATGTAAACCAATTTTTAATTGGAATGGATAGCTGTGTCTTTATAATGGCTTGAGCTCTTTAGACCTCTGTTTGATACCGATTTGGATGAAATTATATCCCATTGGGGGTTGGCCCCTACGCTTAAAATCTAATACTCATCAAAGTTATCGATTTCCTTCAGACTAACAATGAACAATCAAAGGCATTGATGATCCTTGTATCGTTGTGAAAATTTGGCAATAACTCAATACATCACTTACAATGAATAAACATTGTTATCAATCTGGTTGAAAATAGATGTTGTTGACAATTCTGGTCATCGTTTAGGTTGGCGAATATCATTCTTAATTAGAAGTGTAGCAAACACTAGTTGTATAAAAATAACATGTACACGAATTATTCGTACAACAACACTGCAAAAACTCAGGCTAAATCCTTCACACAAAAGGGTGCTGACCACCGATCGACTATGACTTTGACTTTGAACTATGAATTGGATCAACAGCAACAAAGACCAAAACAAACACAGTTAGAGTAAAAATAAGTCGTACCTGTAAGTTGCTCTTTGACTTTAATCACCCCACATCAGCGACACGCCAGTTGATCTTTGACTAACCATTCCAGATAGCGATAATACTCGATTACGCTTTCCGCTGATTATATATGGTGAACGTGACCTTCATTACGTTTGCTCAGCATTTGCTCGGTATAAATAAATTTCAGTGTAAATGAGGGAAATTAAGTACTAAGGTCGTTCAATGGCGCCAGTGGTCTATAAGATTACAAATATCTGCATAACACTACTCTGACCACCCTTTTCTTCTTCTTCGACGTCTTATCAGGCGTCGTGGAAGACACCGCTTTGTTTTTACTTTGTGAAAATACAAACGAGCCGTACACGGCTCGTTTGTGCTGCGTGGTTTTATGTCGCGGTGCTCCGTGATTTAAAGAAATCACTTCCTCACCGCCAACTGAGACAAAAACGGTTTACCCTCAGTTACACTGTCGTGAGACAATTCTTCTTCCGGTGTCTTTTAGACACCGCCCAACATGATGCTATGCATCATCTTTACTCCAACATCTCGGCCCTTCGGGCCTCCAAAACACTAACGTGGGCCGAACAGCTCCCCACTGCGTAGACTTGATTCATGTCCCGTTCTCGTGCGAGATCCCCAAGCATATCGCGTCAACTAGCAAACAAGCCGCACAGTGCGCGCTCGCCGTCAGAAATGTGGTCCCGAGAATGGGACTTGACGAGGTCGTTTCTTACACTGCACGTTGTTATTGGAAAATCTCCCCAAATGGGGAGATGCACAAAACCAATGGGAGCGTGGAAGCGCTGCCCCGCCGGTAAAATATTCATTACACTCTGTGACATCACAGTGCAAGACATTGTAAGTGCACGCGACGCGGTGACACGTGGGGGCGGGCAAACTCATTAGCAGGCAAGTGGGTGTCGGTACCAAAGTCGTTGAATTGCACTTCCCAAAGTTCAAATTTTGCAAACAAAACCGACCCAAATGTATGTTACAACGTATTAACTTAAATTTTAATGAACATTCAGTGCTTTCTTTTTAGAATTAATTGGTTATTCAAAAATGTATTTCAATCCTCATCTAATTAACCCCCACAAATAACAAATGAACGAGTCTTCTTTTTGAATGCGTTTGATTGGACAACACGTATAACGCAGCAAGTTTACATATTCATAAGTGAATACATTTACATATCAGGCGACTGCGGCATCGTCAAGTCCCTGTCCCGCGTGCGGAACAGGTTGGGGAATGCAGACCATCACAAAACAATAGTTTTCTGGCGATGGCACGGGATTGGGACTTGAGTCAAGTCTACCCACTGCGTGACTCGCCTTCGCGCCAACACTATGAGGTGCAACCCCCCCCCCATACCGCGCGCCATTTTGTTTTTTGGTGTGCAAACACGACTGCACACCAAAAACGGGGTGTGTGTTCCTCCAATATTACTACTATCCTGTGGCTTTTGACTTTCTTGTTGCAGGAATAATGATGTGCCCAGAATGGAAGACGGAAGACGGGTTTGAGATGCAGTTTGGCGTCAACCATCTCGGCCACTTTCTCCTGACCAACCTCCTCCTGGATCTCATCAAGTCCTCCGCCCCGTCCCGCATCATCAACGTCTCCTCAGCGGCCCACTATAGCGCAAAGAAGATATACTGGGACGATCTTAATATGAGGTCGGCCTATGACCCTGTGGAGGTGTACTCACTCAGCAAACTTGCCAATGTGCTCTTTACAAGGGAACTCAGCAAACGTCTGACAGGTTGCCATTCTTATTTATTTTGTCACGTATAAAACCGCGAATAACAACAATTAAAAAGTTAAGCCCCATTTATAAATCAATTCGGGATGACAGCCAATCACAATCGTGGCCGAACATCACCGAACTAAATCGGTCACGAAGCTCGGGAATCCATTGACTACCAACAAAATCTGTAAAAACTATCAAGCAAAGTCAATGACTTTATGACACCTACAATAATAATAATGTTGTTTACTTGAATATCTTGCGCAAGTTTCATGTTTCAAAAAATATAAAGACAAAACCAACAACACAGATATTAAACAAGATTGTACAAAATACACTTTTAAATCAGGTTATACAAAAAGTAAATAATTACAGGCATTTTCGCGTACACACACAATTTACAAACTTGAAAATATAGTTCCACCGATAATTGGTTCAAGGAGAAATAATTACAAAATGCCAAGAACATACAGGATGAGTTCAGTCAGTTTAGCTTCAGACCTTGATCATATACCAGACAGCTTCTATACCACAGTGCGAGCAAGCTTGCGGCGACACGGGCACTTGGTCAACATGCAAATTAGGTATCCACTGTTACATGGGTACACGGCTCATTTTGCCTGCGTCGTTTCTCGACCGTTTGTGCGGCCCCCAGATGTAGCCCGAGCCCTAAATGTAGCCCGACCTAAATGTAGACCCAAACTTGTACCTAAATGTAGCCCCGACCCAATTGTAGCCCCAAACTTGTACCTGAAAAATGTAGCCCACGCTTTTAAGGTTTTTGACAATCTTTTGAAATGCCGACCCCGATTTTCCTTTAAATTCTTTTGAAGGTAGAGTGGAAACTTGTTCTGGGGAAAAATTGCTGTAAAAGCTTACATTCTTTGCTTAGATGTTCTTAGCCACAAACATGAGCATATTTTATTTTCAATTTCTGGTTTTTTTTCCGTTCATTTTTTTTTTTTGGGGGGGGGGTTTACCTCTTGTTTTTCTTTGTTAAATTGTTTTCCCTAATTCGGCCCTTGGCTGCGATGGAAAATGTGTTTTTAAATGATTTCAATAAATCAATAATAATAGTATTGTGAGGCAGTGTGCTCGCTACCCACCATCATTATTCATCTCTGAAATTATGGTAACCTGTTTGATTATTACTTGATGACTACGATTTACGAACTAATTAGTCTTAAAAGTATTTTCCTAGGATTGTTTAGAGGTATTGTATACGTTTGGTAATTGGAACCCACGGTTTGTTTCAATCCTATTGTTGTAGACCATAAAACTATAAGCCTGTGAAAATTTCATTTCAAAAAGTGGTAGCGTTTTTGAGATATTGCCGAAAATCTGGAACGGTTATGTCCACGCTTGAAGAATAATCTGCAATTGGAATACACAATCTGAGAAACGTTACTGTCAGTAACGCTTCTGAGCAGGTTCATTGCCAACAATGTTATCTAGGAAAACACGGTCACTAAAGACAAAATTAAGTATGCAAATGGTACAAGTGAGGTCTAGTAGGCCTACTATAAACATGGCAATAATTCGGTGTTTACATTGCTTACCCCCAAAAGCTGATTGAAATGTCAACCACGTGACCGTTCCTAGGAAAATACTTTAAAGGGTGTGTATAACATTGGTAAGGTTGAAAATATAAATGTTCACAGATTTGCACATAACTTCAATAACCCATCTTTCTGTTTAAAAAGTATATACTAAGCGCCTTGAGTACATTGTTTGGTAGATACGTGCGCTATATAAGACTTCGATATTATTATATTATTATTATTATTATTACATAACTTACTTGGTATAAAGATGGTCATGGTGGAAAACTTCCCTTGAAATAGTTTTGCTTGAAATGCTATAGTTTTTAGGAAATGAGTAAACAATGAGTCTTTATCACTGGTGATAAAATCCAATGTTTGAAAACAGTGAAGACATTATAATGGGTGTTTCACTGTTTTCTCATGACTCCGAAGACCGATTTAGCTTAAACTTTCACAGGTTTGTTATTTCATGTAGTTGGGTCATATTTAAGTGTGGATACTGGTCTTTGACAATTGCCAAAAATGTTGTACATTTGCTTTAAGCCTAATTAGTTCGTAAATCGAAGTGATAAAGTAATAATCATATAGATTACCGTAATTTCACAGATGAATAACGCCGGTGGGTAGAGAGCGCACTGCCGTTAAATGTTTGACACCGGAAGCCCAACTCCCCTATACTCCCTCTTAAAGATACAGAGGTAAGAAAACTTCGTAAAAAGTGTTCGTGGTAGTGGTGGTGGTGGTATTGGGGGGGGGGGGATCCGGTGTAATACGATGGAAACAACGCGATCGGCTTGTCAGTAATTTCAGACTGAAAATCCATTGGAATTTCTATAATAAATACCCATAAATAAGCTCATGTTTGTGGCTAAGGCGAATGTAAGGTTTTTTACCGCCTGTTTTCCCCAGAAGAAATTGCTAACCTTAAAAGCGCCGGGCTACGTTTAGGTACAAGTTTTGATGCTACATATAGGTCGGACCTACATTTAGGCACAAGTTTGGGGCTACATTTAGGTCGGAGCTACATTTAGGTACAAGTTGGGGGCTACATTTTTAGGTCTGGGCTTCATTTAGGTACAAGTTAGGAGTTACATTTAGGTCAGGCTACACTTAGAGCTCGGGCTACATTTAGGGGCCGCACAACCGTTATTTCCAATCCGCATTCTGTGAACCAGCTTGAAGTTTGAATTGTAAACCATGCCCGATTACTATGGCAGAGAGTGTCTCCCAAATGTTCTCATACTTATTTCCTCTTGTACAGAAGTAGGCCTACCCCCCCCCAAAAAAAAATTAAAACAAATAAAATTAAAATAAAATAAAATGAAATAAATCCCTATACAATTCCTGCACTGTAAAAAAAATGGGCAAAAAATGCCCAACTTTTTACCCAACGTTGGATCAATAGTCAACCTGTACAACATTTGGGCAATTATTACCCAACGGTCATTGGGTAATGCCCTTGCCCAATAATTTAGCACAATGATTTATGCATTAGTTGGATATACTTGTTTTACCAACTTTTGGGTTATGACAATTACCAACAATTGTTGAAAATATTTGCCCACATATTGGACAGACACTATTAACTAACTGTTGGAACATGCACCTGCTCAACAGTTGGTCACTGATTTACCCAGTTATTGGGAACATTTTTTTGCCCAACTTTGTGGTTATGAAATTAACCAATTCTTGTTGAAATATTTGCCCATATACACCAATCCTTCGCCGATCTTGAACTCTTGGTGGCAGCAGAAACGCCTCCATTACTGCGGTGGTACCTGGGTGGTACTGTGCTGCCTATCGATGAGCTTAAGGGCTGGGCTGCACTTGTTAATTTATAAAGGGTTATATGTAAATAATGGTTGTTTATAAATAATAGTTACATAAGTGGCAAGGTCGTACCACCGCAGTACCACCGCAGTTTGTCTGCTGCCACCAAGAGTTCAAGATCGGTGAAGGATTGGTGTATATAGGGCAGCGCCTATTGACATCTAATTCTACTCAACAGTTGGTCACTAATTCATCCAGTAATTGGGAGCATTTTTCTCAATGGTTGGGTACAATACCCCATGGTTTCCCAGCAGTTGGGGAATGAAATAATAAGCAATGACACTTTGTAGTTTTGCATTCGCCTTAAAAAAGGCATTTATTCAAACTCCCAAACATTATAATACTGAACATCGAAGTGTGTGAAACAAAGCACCGTTTTCCTTGCATACAATAAAAACAATGCAATGTCTGCATCTAAAACAACTCTAACGCATAAACAAACTTTTGCTCCAGTGGGTCGATATAGTAAAGGTTCTTTTTCAATAAACCGATTGCATATGATGAGTACATTGAGAAATGTGTACATTTCTATGCAGCCAGAGTGCTGTTTGAGCTTCAGAATTCAATGCAAGGGGTCTACTGAAACTAATTTTGTTTGTGGTTTAAAAAAAAATAATAAAAAAATAATAATTACATACATGTGTTTCATAAGAAAATATCAAAGGCTACATTACATCTTCTAGTAAAGTAGGGGAAAACTAAAGCAAACAACAAAGTAAAACTGCCTTATTTTTGACAAAATAATTGGCATCTTAGAGGACCTTGGCACACATGAGGTAATTAACAGCAACGTGGATGCAGTGCATGCCAAATGCTTGGTTAGTACAAAAGACAGTGGTTTATAGCTCAAGAGGAAGAGGGGTGGGACAAGGCAGTGCCCCCCCCCACCTCCCTCCCATCCACCCAGATTTTGTTGGCAAACATTTCTGAAATTCAAGCATTAATTTTTGAACAATTTCTCAAAGTTTAAGGTCTTTTTCTGCTGTCTGTAAACTGCCTCATGTGGTAATGACCTTAGCTTATTTTACAGAACTTTTTTTAATGAGAAGAATGCTCTAAGAGCTTATAGTGTTGGACTGTCCCTACTTTGAAAACCTTGCTGTTCATAGACACACTTTTCCAGAAAGGTCCATGCAGCATGGCATCTTTGTTCGTACTTACAATCGAAAGTACACAGTGTGCCTTGTAGCAGACGTAAATGGATTCCAGCAGTGAAGCTTGTGGTAAAGTATTCTTCTCTATGATAACAAATGAACTTGCAACTTCTAAAGCACTGCCAAGTACGAGGACGTATGGCTGTGGGCGTTTCACCTCATCAATTTCCTTCAAGTAACTGGGCATGTGGATGATCTCCTGCATGAAAACAATGTTTAAATTGAATTTATACCCTTGTAAGTTAAATAATAAAATCACCTGGGAAAGAGTTCGGTATTGTATGACACTTTTAAATATTACTATAGTGTGCTGTGGCCAAGCATTTTGTCTCCCTGACTCAATTACTTCTGGGTACTGAATCATGAGAATGTTGGGTTTGAATCTTAGATTCGTTATCCCTGAAACTTGCGTTCCTCAGCAAGAACAAGTGATCTTCATCACTAAGTACAAGTTGGTTACCTGCCAGGGTAGATGTTGTTATTGTGAATTATTCCAGGGTTGCATACTACTTTGGATTTGGGCTGGTTCCATGGGAACAACTTGGACATTGGTGTAAGGCGTTTTGATAGTTACTTTAACACTGATACCAACCTTTTGTTTGTCAATAAAAGCTCCAACTCTTTCGTTGTGGGTGCGTCTTCCAGCAGTCGATTTTCTGGTGTTGCCTTCCAAAATTAGGGGGACAATGTACATGGCCAAGCATGCCTTCTCATCTATAAAATGAGGAAATAAATAATAACTCACATATGGTAAGACTATGAGAGGTGGTGTAAATAATGAATTTTACTGAGAGCTCATTTATTGAATGACAGACTAAATACAACGTGGACATGGAGCACGATCCGTCAAGTTGGTATGCACCGTATACGCTATATACAATAAAAAGTGTATTGCCGTCGTATGACCATGGAGGTGACCTTGTTATTGTTCGCAGCATTTGTCACTCGAACTTCTGCATGATAAGTTACAAATATTGTACACTTATATCTGCTCCCTTATATCTGTTAGTTGCGTGCAACAAATTCTTACCTGTGAATATGTCCTTAAGGTCTGGAAGGTCCTAGTCATCCAGCAATGACTCGATGTCCGCCATGTTACTTGCATGTGTGTGCGTCCGAAAGATAAGAAGTACATGTACATGTACACGGTCGGTCGGAAGCGCGCATGCACGTTGTAGTGCTATTTCTCATCCGTTGGCCCATTTTGTGCAAAACTCCACAACATATTGGGTGTTGCTGGATTTTTTTACCCAACGAAATGGTACTTGAAAGAATTCCATTAATAGTTGGGCATTGATTACCAAACGACAGGTCACAACAACACGGTTATTTTTCAAATTTACCCAACATCAAAAAGTGCCCATTCATTAAATAAAAAAGGACCAACAAATGTACAAATTCATTTGCCCAGTAGTTTTTTTTTAATTTGCCCATTAGTTAAACAAAAAAAAAACCCAACATATGCACAAATTAATTTGCCCAATATTTTTTTACCCAGCATTTTTTACAGTGTGAGATTCCCAGAACACAATGAAGACACAATAGGAGGGGGGGGGTACACCATGCTAAATGTTATCGAGCACCAAAATGTAGAATTTGCCCCAAACAGTTGATTTTTTTGTTGGTTCAAAAAAATTATGTCTTGTTCATTAACCTGGAGATATAATAATGTTTCATCTTCAGGAAGCGGCGTCACCGTCAACACCCTGCATCCCGGTGTTATAGCGACCGAGCTAATGCGGCACGTTCACCATGCTAACCCCCTTCCAATTCGACTATTCGTGTGGATGCTGATGCATTTTCCAGTCCGTCAGCTCGTGATAAAGTCCCCCGTTCAGGGTGCGCAGACGAGCATCCATTGTGCCGTGGCGGAAGAGCTTCAGGAAACCACGGGCCTCTTTTTCAGGTAAAAGCTCACGGTACTTCAAGGTATCGTACACGTTAAGTAATGACTCAAAACAAATATTAGCATAAAAACTTACTTGGTAACAAGCAACGGAGAGCTGTTGATAGTATCAAACATTGTAGGAAACGACTCCCTCTGAAGTAACGTAGTTTTTGAGAAAGAGGTAATTTTTCACTAAAATAATAAAAACTTCTTGCAAGAAGTTTTTATTCCTATCTGAAAGCACACAAATTTGTACAACAAGGGTGTTTTTTCTTTCATCATTTTCTTGCAACTTCGATGACCAATTGAGCCCAAATTTTCACAGGCTTGTTATTTTATGCAATTGTTGGGATACACCAAGTGAGAACACTGGTCTTTGACAATTTCCAAACGTGTTCAGTGCCTTTAAAGGGATTGTATATACGTTTTGTAATAAGAACCCATTGTTTGTTTCAATCCTATATAGTTGTAGGTATAATATACCATAAAACTAACCTGTGAAAATTTCATTTCAAAAGGTTGTAGCGTTTTTGAGATATTTCCGAAAATCTGGAGCGGTTATGTCAACGCAGAAAGATTAATCTGCAATTGGGATACACAATCTGAGAAACGTTACTGTCAGTAACGCTTCTCAGATTCAAATTTTGGGGGATAAAAAGTTACATCTTTTTCCATAACCGCAGTACTTCGAAGTGAAAAGTTTTTCAAAATGCATTATACTATCCAAAGCTGCTGTACTTCTTACCAAGTAAGTTTTTATTGCCATTAATTTTCAGAGTCATTATACCAAACGTATACAGACCTTTCGAAGGTTATATACAGGATTGGTAGAGCTGACAAAATAGTCGCAGACAGTCAGTGTTCATGTTTTGCGCAATCAACTATATACATGAAATAACAAACCTGTGAACATTTTTGGCTAAATCTGTTGTGTGTGAGTCAGGAGAAAATGGTGGAAAAACCATGCACAATTTTCAGCACGAAAACACACTATCCTTAATTTTGGTTGTAGATTTTCAGATACAGTTTTCTCGAATATGACTTCATTTCAGAGGGAAATATTTCAAAGAAAAAATAGTGCTAGTTTGAACTTCATAAAATGAGTGTAAGCTTTCAGACTAAAATAAAACAATGATGTTTTTTATCCTTAAATCCTGTATAATACCTTTAAAGGTATCGTACACGTTTGGTAATGACTCAAAACAAATTTTAGAATAAAAACTTACTTGGTATAAACAAGCAACGGAGAGCTGTTGATAGTATAAAACATTGTAGGAAACGACTCCCTCTGAAGTAACGTAGTTTTTGAGAAATAGGTAATTTCTCACTAAAGTAATAAAAACTTCTTGCAAGAAGTTTTTATTCATATCTGAAAACACACAAATTTGTACAACAAGGGTGTTTTTTCTTTCATCATTTTCTTGCAACTTCGATGACCAATTGAGCCCAATATATGACAGGCTTGTTATTTTATGCATATGTTGGGATACACCAAGTGAGAACACTGGTCTTTGGCAATTTCCAAACGTGTTCAGTGCCTTTAAAGGTGCTACATGTATGTCCGTTTTTTGTGTTGGTTGTTTGTTTATTTGATTGTTTTTTGTTTTATTTTTTCTTCTTGGTGTTTTCATTAGTGACTGCGCGACGAAGAAACCATCCGAGTTGGCCTTGGATGGCGAGTCTGCTAGAAGACTCTGGGAACTCAGCGCCGAAATGGTCAGCTTGGAGAAAAAGACCGAGTGAAAAACCCACTCTCAGATATATTGGATTGTAAATCCGCTTCAAGACATCGAAGGAACACCGTAAATAAAAACAGAGATTTTATAATCATACACGTACATGGGTTAAGATCATCACATCGACTTCGTCGACTCAAAGGCCTTGTCACAAAAGGCAAGTTTTATAGGAAACTTTCAGGCAACCAACTGCACTGCATGCAATTGGAACACTCTGGTAGCATGGGGACATTTTTCTTAATGTAGTGTCCTACCATCCCCAACAAAATGACGTGAAAATTCATTAGTGGATTTGTGTTCTTCTTATAGAGATTGCCTGGAACTGGTTGCAAGTAAATTGCCTCGGGTGACGTGGCCTCAGCATTATACCGAAATTCTAAATATGGAATTGAAACAAAATGGTATTGATGATAATTTGCTGACTGCATTATAAAATAGACTTTTCCCATGAAATATGTAAATATCGCGCTTGCGCACTAACGCTACTGGTGGTCAAAATGAGGGAACATCGATCGCCCCTTTTTGTATGGGCTGATGGCATGGTGGCATGACGCACACGCGTTTGTGCGTCTGCCTAGTGCACGACTCTATCGACGTTTGCCAACCAACAGTGTCTGCACGCATGCGTGAATGTAATAAGCATATTTCATGGGAAAGGCTTATTACACCGAAGTGGTATACAATGTAGTAAGAACAATTTTATAGTACAGAACTGATTGTTGTACGTATTGATAGTTCAATATAGTTTATTATGGTGTTTATTATTTATCTTGGTGCAATGTTTTTGTTTTTGTTTTTTGGTTTTTTTGCAGTGGCATTTTTTCTCCTTTTCTCTTTTCTCCGACTCTCCCGCGTGAGTATGAAGTTTGACCTTTTGATTCAGGTCAACATAGATTAAAACAAAATCTGGGAACTTAAAAAGAATTTCTTGTAGAGCATCGATCTTTAGAATTCCCTTGGTTGAGACATTTTGCTCCTATTTTCTTTGGTCTACATATAAGGTAGCAATTAATAAGTCAGGTTTTCGACGCATCCTGCCCCTGAGCCATCGATCCTATATAATCCCCACCACATTTTTGAAGCAGCGGTAGGCCTATATATGATTACAGCAATGTCATTAAAGAAAACAACAAGTAAACAAGTAATCCGATTCATTGTTTTATTTGAATGCATAAAGGATACTAAATATTGTAAAAACGATATCGTAAAGGTGTAACAAAACTGTGTTATACAAATTAGTCAAGTACAACATAAATGACAGTTATATATTTTACAATGGAATGTTTCAGCGTTAGAAACTTGTTGTTGGTCGAAACGGTTACGTCACCAAGGCACAACCAAACTTGTGCCAACTTTAAACCACTTACCAAAGCTCAACTGATTTTCAAGTCGGGGCTGCCAAAGCTTGCCCCAGAACATCTCAGAAGGGAATAAAGTCAGCACGAGATGGAACAAGTTTGTCATCCGCCCATTATTAATCTAATGCTGGTCTCGGCACAGTAGGATGGACGATTACTGTTTACAGTTAAAGGCACTGTACACGTTTGGTAATTACTCAAAATATATACATAGCATAAAAACCTACTTGGTAACGAGCAACAGAGAGCTGTTGATAGTATAAAACATTGTGAGAAACGACTCCCTCTAAAGTAACGTAGTTTTTTAAGAAAGAGGTAATTTCTCACTAAAATAATAAAAGACTTCTTGCAAGAAGCCTTTTATTCCTATCTGAAAGCACACAAATTTGTACAAGGGTGTTTATTCTTTCATCATTTTCTTGCAACTTCGATGAACAATTGAGCCCAAATTTTCACAGGCTTGTTGTTTTATGCATATGTTGGGATACACCAAGTGAGAACACTGGTCTTTGACAATTACCAAACGTGTTCAGAGCCTTTAAACACAGATCGAATTTGAATTACAAACACTTGGTTAGAAATTGCTTGTAGTTTTTATTTTTTTATTTATTGTGCGATACACATCAGCTATAAACTAACCAACTTTTTTTTTTAAATAGTGGTCTGTTCCTCTCCCTAACCCTAGTCCTAGAATTTTTTCTTCTTCAAATAAGACATCCCTTGTATTAGAAGATTTTATCTCTACATACAAAAATACAAAATGAAAAGCAAAAAGTCGCCTGTGTGTAGGTCTTGTCACCCTGTTTTGAATTTTGGCACACAACTATATCTTTCATGTAGAAGTAAAAGTATGACAAAGTGTGCAATTAGTTTTATCAATTTACACTATCACTGTAGTGTTTGTGACACATAATTTCCGAATCCAGCTTGCTAATAAGTTTCTTATTTGTTTTCTTAATATCAATACTCCGCCCTTTCTTCCACCAACAATATACCTCATCCAACTACCACCTTGAAAAATCATTGTTAAAATCGCAGCATATATAATTTGTGTTCTTTACATTACAAATTTCTCTATGAATACCCGTTCACCAACATTTAATACAAAATTAACCAAGAACAAATTTGCACAGAAATTAAACTACAGTTAAGGATTGCAAAAAACAAAGAACTAATTTGACCGTCTGTGTGACCATCCAAATCAAAACCTGGGCCCAATTTTAAAGAGCTGCTTAAGCACAAGTAGCTAAGCATAACAAAATTACACTTGCCAGAATAAGGTTACCAGCCAAACTACCATGTCACAAGTACAATTTGTAACTGGTATCCCGCTCATTTCTGCTTAGCAGAAAATTGTCAAGCAATATTTTCTGCTTAAGCAGCTCTACGAAATTGAGCCCTGGCACTTCCCGCCGAAACTCGAAACTTGGTTCATTCGCACATCGAAAGATGAGAAGAGCTTTCAAGTAACACCTAATTAGGGCCTGTAAGGTGAAGTATTTCTCAACATACAGACTGTTTCAGGCATCCCATCACCTCAGAAATATTGAAATGGTATTAATACAACCAAAACATCAGCCTAGATTTCAATGTGATTTTGGCATGGGTCGTCACAGCTGAATATATTGCTTTTTAGTGAAAAAACAAGCCAAAATACAAAACTTGAGGGCAGGGAGGGTCCAGATCCCCTGAAACCACCACCCGGATTTGCCCTGCACCATTTAACCCTCAGAGCGGACACGTGAAAAAATGTACATGCTGGATCCCCGGGGAGTGCACGAGAGGCACAGGTAAATAACTGTGTTTGGGGGGCACAATTCTTGTTCTAATGGTCTGAACAGATGAATAGATGTTCCCTGGACCCACACACTTAAGATTGAAGCATTCTGGAAATTTACACATTGGTTCACTACTAGTTTTAAAAATAGTACATTTCGAAATGATTAATTTTTGTGCGCACACAATAGGATTTTTGTTGTGCACGTTATAATGGGACCCAGCTTTCCCACACTATTTGTCAACCTCTGAGCTCACTCACCCAGAAATCACTACAGTATATGAAAGAGGGGTGTTAAAGGTAGTTTTTAAAAAAAAAATCAGCGGAATTGATCCATACATTTTGTAGTTATTGAAAAAAGTATGAAGCTGGTCCTAGCGCCTGCTCCCCTTGGCTGCTCGGAAGGTAGACAAGGTTCAGGGTTGGAACTTATTTGATTCGTTTCAATCTGAAATCCCATTGATTGTAAGGGCCCAGTCACACAAGGCAACTCTTACAGGCAACCAACTGCAGCGCGTGCTACAGAAACACTTTGGTAGCACATGAGTAGTTGTCGCAAACAGTGTCTTACGATCCCCAAGAAAAATATGTGAACATTCAAATGTAAATGCCTTTTCTTCCTGGAGATTGCCCTGGAACTGGTTGCCTGTAAATTGCCTTGTGTGACATGGGCCTTAAGCTTCACATCAGTAGCGATCCAATAGAGAAATATTGCCGTCGTCAGAACCAAAATTGAAACCACACTCGATAGGGTTAGCTTGGTTATCAGTCCGACGTCGGTCATGAAGTATGCAAAGACCTCAAGCCACCTTTCCATCTCACCTGCCCTACTCAATAGAAAACATGTTGAGTCCATGTGGGTCTACGACTTGATTCTGGGTTTTTTTTATTCCATCTTCTTCTCCAAGCCGACCAACTCTGCACTGAGCTCCCACAGTCGTCTTGCCGACTCCCCGTCCGAGGCCAGTCGACTTGGCTTCGTTTCAGCACAGTCACTGTTAAGGAAAAACAAACGTACAAATTCATCACCTAAAAAACTCCCAGGTATATACACTACGGGATGGTTCAAAGTATTCAAAATCTGTAAAGACACATTGAAAGGCTAATTGAAAAGCCCCCTCCCTACACCCGCAGTAGTAATTATAAACATTTTCTACGGTGAACAATTAACAATGATGTGCAATAAAGGCATGGTTATCCTTTAGGTAATTACTCCACAAGTTAATGACCATACAAACTTACTTGGTAAAGAAGACTGGAGAGCTGTTGATATTATAAAACATTGTTAGAAACGCCCCTTTTGAAGTAATGTAGTATTAGAGAAAGAGGTAATTGTTCACCCCAAAAATTTGAATCTGAGAATATGAAGCCTTTCTCAGGCATTTAGAAGCACACAATCTACGCAACAAGAATTTTTTTTTTCCTTTGATTATTTTCTTGCAACTTTGATGACCAATTGAGCCCAAAATTTCACAGGTTTGTTAGTTTATGCATAATGTCGGGATACACCAAGTGAGGATACTGGTCTTTGACAATTACTCAAAGTATACCCTGCCTTTAATATTATACAACAACCCCTGCCCGTAACACAACATAATCAAAATTTGTGACTGTACCCGTTGGATTCGGACTGGCTTTTCATTACCGGGCATGCTCTGTGCTCTAGTGGTAGGACATCTGCTCTGGAATGGTGAAAGTCTTTGGTTTCGAATCGCTATAACGATCATCACTGCACAACACACCGCAGTCACATCTGCGTACACACAACGCACACATTGCACACTGTCCGTTTATGACCAAGCAATGGGCTAGTCTTCGTTATCTCGCTACTTTGCATGCACTACAGAGCCTACAAAAGCCTTCAGAGCGCAACGGCAGCCCGGGCTGTATACTCCCCCAGGGAGCTGAGAAAGATTAAAGGAATGGTATTGTCCCAATGGCCAGGGCACTAATGTAAAGCGCATTGATACGTTATTGTAAAATACGCTATATAAGAACTAGTTACTATTTATTATTACTATTATCACTACAATACATGCAAGAACCATTGAACGCTAGCCAGCGCTTCACAACGATCATAAAATGGGGGCATATGCCCTCTGTCGGTGAAATATATGAATGCATTACCCGATTGCAAAGACTATCTACCTGAGCATCCTCTATTAGGGCATTTTTTTTTTAAGACGGAGCGACAGATTTCTTTAGGAAAAATATGAAAAAAACAGAATGGACCTTATATACATTTACGTGATCACGACGCCATCTTAGAGGTAAAACATAATGAAACAATGAAAATGAACATCTTAGTACGTGCGACGCACAGGGTTGGCCAATGAGCATCCTTCTTTTGACCTCTAGTCGAGGGCGCCCTACTCAAATGACAACATGTGCATAAGGTCTATGATCCTTTTAACCGACATCACATTTCTGTAGCAGCGCGAGAGGTCTGCCCTGCACACGTATGATGCGTATGTGTACTGCCATGTAGTGTTAAGTCTCGTAGCATGTGTTTGAGCAGTTCTTATGTGTACATATGCACAAAAGTGCGCGTGTAAGGGACCTTGTCAAAATTAGTCCAGGACAATCAGCGGATAAGTACCGTTTTACCCGCCGTTAATTCACCTTGTTGGAAATTGGGTGTCAGAGAAAAAATGGGAGAAGTTCACAGTGCCTGGGGTTACATTTTTTCTTACGAAACCGCAGAGACTTAGATCGCTATCTACTGGAAAACAAGCAGTGGAGTCTCTACATGTCTCACTAAAAAATCACACTACATATCTCAGTTCAATACAATGACCTCCAAACCTTCCAGATCGCTCCAAAACCGCAAGTTTGTTTATACTACATTTAAAAGAGCGCTCAGCGGGGCGCATTGGCATAGGGCATGTCTTTAGTGCATCGGAGAACTGTGTGCCTTTCAGCGAGTAAAACCTTGTCTCTCATAGAAATACAGTCCGGCGGAAATCCAACAAAAATTTGACATCGGAGAATTGTTATCCGACTACCTGTCCTGGAATAATTTTGACAAGATCCCTAAAAGTACTCCACAGCATGGTGAGCGATAAAATAGTGATGTCATCTGAGAAGGGGTCTACAGCCCAAAAATTGGCATCCCCCCGGGGACAATGTACATACCTGTAATACATCCCTGTGACATCTTTGAGTTCCTCAGTAACTGAACAGTAAATGCTCGTCTGTGCACCTTGCACTGGGGACTTCAGAGCAAGCATGCGGAAAGGTGCAGACATGCCAAAGGCAAAAACGTATTTCAACGGGAACCCAACACCTTTGCTTATGTATCGGGGCAACTCTGTAGCAACACTGCCAGGGTGTAGAGAGTAGACCGTAACCCCACTTCCTGGATGAAAAAATCAAACGTTCTACCCTTAACTCTTTTGTCCAAACTTAACTGGTACGGGGGACTTTCGCCATGATAATAGCAAACCTGTGGCTGTACATGGAATTTTGAATACTTATTCAATTCAATTTCAATTCAACTTGACATTTATGTCCATATTGCAAAATGTGCATACAAGTAATCACAAAGAAGGTCTATTGAACAAAGATGTAATAAAGAACTTCTAGAATACGAATTATATGAAACACAATGAAACAGAGGCACATATGGAGGCATATTCAAAAGACCAAGTCTTGTATAGAAATGCCTTGTAAAAACAACATACTGGACTTCTGAACAGAAATTAAGTTACAACAGAACGTACAGACAGGGACAAAACAGGACAAAGCGAAAAAAAAAAGCAAATGCTACCTAATGAACTAGGATGGGACGGAACAAGAAGGCAAATCATAAAACTAGAATCTCATAGAGGTGAAGGATAAAAAGAGAAGAAGCTACTCAAGACAATTAGAGACGCAATGTTTTTTTGTAACAGTTCTTAATCCAATGACTTCACACACTGGCCGTCACATCACAGAGGGTGCCGTCATTAATACTTATCATGTGACGGCCAGTGCAGGCGCGTGCAGCGACTGGGTTAGAGTTCATAATTCTTTGTACAGCCACAGGCCTGCTATGATCATGATGACAGTCCCCCTTTAAGTCTAAGGACTAATAATAGTAATAACCATCATCACATTATGTACATCTCGTTTCATTTATATTTTTTCACATTCATCAGTTTGTAAAGATATGGTCCCCTGAGCATGCAACACTGTAACACTTTTGACACATCAAGTGATAAACCACGAGGGGAGCTGACCAGGTAAATTTTAAATAATTTGGGGTTGACAACAGAGAAATTTACTAGAGCAGGATTTGAACTAACGACCTTTGGATTAACGTGCCGGCACTCTACCAACTGAGCTATCTAGCCCTATACTTTTGATACATGTGATGATGTGATATAGTTAGCATTTATGGGAAAAAAAACCCCAGGTCATCAGGTAATATTTGACATTTCCTTCAGCTTTTTTGAAACATGAAGGTACATGCAGAGGTTAATGGTTCCACACAGCACACTGTTAATAAAAAGCAATCACGTACATGTAGCAGTGGTCTTATATTAACTGGTTTTTGAGTTTAGGTGCGCATTTTGCGGTAGTCATTTTAACAGGCTACGTGTGGTGAGGCACTGTGTTGGGTTGCGCGCACAGTTACCTCGTTCCCAGGGGTAGTCGATCTTGCTGCGCAATTTTTTTCCAGAATGTCTTGCTCACTCATAATCCCTGAAATTGGTTCATCTGGCACATTTTATTTTGTAAAGACTTTGAATATACTGTCAAGATACATCTAACATCTCTGTTGTTTACTGTCAAGAAGCTTTTCATCTGTATCCGAGATGCTGTCTAACGGATTTCCAATGGTCGGATTGTGCTTCAGAAACATGACCATACAAAAAAATATGCGCCATTAAAATCTGCAAATCTGCAAATGAGAAAACGTCTTTGAACGGAACAAGAACAGCCATGACTTCCTACCTGCAAGGCGTTTGCTGAGCTCCTTGGTAAAGAGGACATTAGCAAGCTTACTCTGTGCATAAGTCATTATTGCATCGTAACATGACCTCATCATGAGGTCATCCCAGTGCATCTTTCCAAATGTGTGAGCTAGCGAGGAGACAGTGACGATGCGGGACGGGGCAGAGGACTTGATGAGATCCAGGAGGAGGTTGGTCAGGAGGAAGTGGCCGAGATGGTTGACGCCAAACTGCATCTCAAATCCGTCTTCCGTCTTCCACTCTGGGCACATCATTATTCCTGAAAGAGGAAAAAAAACACATAGTCATCAAAATTGGAAGAAAAAAAAGTATTTAAGTCATGTTTAAGACTTTGCACGGTATGGAAAATAAGAAGTAACTATAACTAGTAAACTTGCCATTATTGCATACCAAACAAAAATCAATCATAAAGCAATAACAGTTGTGTTTGGTAAACACACATGCCCCGCAAGCCAGTCCGTTTCTTAACATTTGACCTAGATGGTCAAAAAAGAATAGGCTTCTGAGGGATCCCAAGACCAATCCATACACAAAGTTTGGAGATAATTTATGCCAAGTCCTTCTTGAGTTATCGCTCGAACAACATTAAACAAGTTTTCATTTTGCCATAAAGACCAAGACTTTTGACCTAGAGGGTCCAAAAATGACAAGCTTCTGAGGAATCCCAAGACCAATCCATACACCAAGTTTGGATATAATATGCAAAGTTCTTCTTGAGTTATGGTCAATGATTGCACACATACATGCAATGCATGCATCCATTCTCAAATATACACCTCTGGGTTGCGTACACTCTGTGGACATTACTTTGTTCTGTACACTTGAGAAAATACATATATTCTTCAATTGAGAAAATAGGTATTCTTCAACACTGTAAAAAACACTGTGTGGACATGTGTAAGTCCCATTGTGTTTCACGTCCCTGCATTATCTAGACTTCCTTTGTTCTCAGGTTCACACTTCGTATGTAACGCCTAAACACACGCACACATGAAAGTACATGTCAGAAAGAGTATGCCCCTTCGGTGGCTTCGCTAACCACGGGGCATAAAAAAGAACAGCAACCCTGAGGTATTTTTCATTGTACAAGAACAGCAACCCACCTGCGTTGTTGACCAGAATATCCAGCCTGGACTCCTCCGACTTGATCTTCTCAGCAAACTCTCTGATTGAAGCGAGGGAAGCCAAGTCTAGCTTCCGCACAACCAGATTGTTGCTCCCGGTGTCTTTACAGATCTCGGTGACTGCTGCCTCAGCTTTGGTGAGATCTCGGCAGGCAAGAATAACACGAGCTCCTGTAGTTAGCCAAAGTGAGAAGAATTAATCAGAGATATTCGAGGAAGAAGAGCTTCGCGGTCGAGCGATCTAGCTTAGGAATCAAAGTTCATAGGTCAATGAAAATGTTTGTCATGCAATTCAAATGCATGACAATTTCTGTCCAGGTGTACTGCACGAACAAAAGTGCAAACAAAATAAAATAATAACACTCATTAATTGCTTGCATATAAAAAAATTGTACCTGAGCGAATACATAAAGTGATAATATATTATAAAAGCATTTAAAAACATTATTAATAATTCATATACAACTATATTGAAAATGAACTTCTGATTAGTAGGCCTAGTAATTTATTTATTTATAAATTTATTTATTTATTACACATCCAACAGCACAATTAGTGCCAATAACAGGATCAATATGAAACAGGAAGAAATGTTCAGTTTTAGATTGGGGGGAACCCTAATGGAAAACCAACACAATCAGGTAGGGACTGAAAACCCAATCCACATGCAAGGCCCAGCCCGAGGTGGGATTCGAACCGGGATCCACAGAGGTGAAAGGCAGGGAAATAAACCACTGAGCCAACCTGATCCCCATTTCTAAGCAAGTATAGAAAAAAAAAATCGAAAACACATGAAAGAAAAATAGATTCCTTAATGAATTGACGCAAATAACCCTTCTAAGATCAGTGTGTCACTCGAGGCAACCAACCCATACAATAGGCCTATCACAATGCAACAACAGTGGCATTTTCAGACACAAACAAAAAGTACAATAAAATAACACGAACAGCGTGGCATGGATTAGTTCACTGTAGGGTGCATAGCACATGGGAGATTTATCAAATTGTATGCACCTATAGGAGGGGTTTGCACATTGGGGAAAAAGAAAACCTTGGATGACTGCTCTAAACGGAGCATCTCCAATGTCACAACTAAAGGTTCATAAATGGATTGGTTAACAAATTTAGAACGGTAGGAAAGTTCTAAATGGATCGGTTATATAATTCCCAGTGAGCGTACATGAACCGGTGTGTTGGACAGCCAGAGTGTTCCGTTGGATTGTCAAAAAATGCCAACGCGCAATCTCTTGCGTAGAAATGTTTTTGTAGTTCAGCACAATATCACAGTCGTCCAGTGGAACACACTGGCAGTCCACTGGATTGCGGGCATATTGCTAGGAGAATTTCTTTCCTCCTGTCCAGAACGTGGCAGACTTTTGAGACACTCCCTTAGTCTGCTTAAGAGGGGGAATCATTCTACCAGGCTTACTAAAAATCACATGGGTTCCCATTTAGAGCATGTGCCCTTGAGCAAGGCATTTAACCATAAATTGCTTCTCTTCACCCAGGTGTATAAATTTGGAACCTGCCTGGGCTGAGTTGGTGTTGGGTTAATAATAACATCAAGTGCTCACAATAAGCTAAGTAATAATAGTAATAATACAGATTTTTAACATGCAAGTATCCACGGTGCTTGGGGCTCAAGGCGCGGAGACAAAGAAAACATGAATACAAACAATAACAATTAGCCTACAATTGATGCAAATACAAATATACAATGTGACTACAATGTACATCATCTTTAAAGAATTATGACATAAAATGAGATTTGAGCAGCAGATCTTTTTTATCATGTTTATCGCTTCCGATGCTGAAATCTACTTATTGGAGGATGATTCCAGAGTCTTGGGGCTGACAACAGAAAAAGAGAAAGCCATTTGTTGGGGCTGTCTGTTTCCCAGGGCGTTGAGAAAGATTGAGGAATGGTTTTAGTATACATGACGACAGGCCTAGAATTTCCTCTTTGAGAGGGCAAGACCACTTTCATTCTGCAAAGGGCACTTCCAATGGAAAATAATCTTAAAAGTATTCGAGAAACTTTGGAAATGGATATTACAGACCTGGAATTCAATGAAGGCCTTGGCCTATGTATGTTGCCCTTGTCTTGGCCGTGGTGTCCCTTTCCAAAGTTTCTCATAGACTTTGAGATTGTTTTCCTCAATCTCCTTACTAGCATTTGTGTGGTGCATAGCAACCTATAAAATATTGTCAACACATATCAATATGATATCCCCTAAAACTACCTCTCTCATCATTAGGGGCGAGTTTGACAAATTTACCTCTCTTAGCGAAATCTCTTGCCGTCTCCTTCCCAATGCCGGTGTTCGCTCCTGTTACGATAATCGTCTTGCCATCCAAGCGAGCTTTACTGTAGCACCATCCCCCATTGCAGTATTTTCTTACCAGCCACAAAATCACCACAGAAACTGCACAAAACAAATTTAAAACACACAGAGTCAAATCACACACATAACTGGTTTGTTTGTTAGTGAAACTGGACACAAACAAATTCTATTAAGTGTGGCATGTGCATTGTGCACACTGGGATGGAACTATAAATTTGGCAGCTGGTGTGGCATGAGATTCTGTGTACCCCCCCCCCCCCCATAGAGAAAATTGTGTAGAAATTGTGTCTGATGATTGATACCACCCTCTTTTGAATGAACTTCCTACAGCCAATGTTGATTTACTGCTCTCCAAAAACTATGAGGCTCATTCCGCTAGACGATAGCGGGACAAACCTCATAGTTCTAGGTGGGAGTAAATTTACCGTATTGGGGAAACATACAGAACACAGGGACAAAATCCTCTTTAGTAATTAGAATGACATGTAATGTCTGAAACCAGCACTCAACTAAATATTACAGGGCTCGAATCTTACACTGGACCACAGGCCCGAGGCCAGTGATTTTAGCATCGGGCCAGTAAACTCATGACCAGACAAGTCCAGCGGTCTCGTGTTTGTGTTCAAATGTTGAACCTTCAGTCTGATAGTGATAAATAAAATATCTGTTGATATTGAAGAGTACTTTTCCATAATACAAAATGAGATTTAAATCTTCTCTTACTTAGTGCTTTTTCAAATTCAAACAGTTCAATTGTTAAACTGCCATGACTGTCAGACTGTGCATGCTGTGTAGGCATTTTCTTCTCATTTCAATTCTGGTCTAGTAACTGGCAAGTATTTTGAGCTACACAAGCCCTGCGGTCTTGTGAGTTTTCCCCCCAAATTCGAGCCCTGGAATTATCGTATATTAATGATAATATTTATAATATAAGTCAAGCATTGTCAAGTGAGAACAATTCAGAACAAACAGAAACAGTGGGACTACATGGACTAGGACTGGGGTAGGATTCTAGGTAGGAGTATAACTGGAAAACTTACCGGCTATGTATGCCACTACCAAAAAAGGGTCAACAGTAAAGCCAAGAATTTCAAGTCCCATGATGTATCCAGTTCCCGGTGCAATAGTTTCTTAGAAAACCTGGGTAGAAAGTTAGAAATGGCAAATAATTACGTGTTAGGCCTACTCGCTGCTAAAATTTCTAGAAAAAGCGCCAGACCCAGAGGAATCGAGCAGGGGGTTCAGAGTTGTTTCAGCAGAGAGAGTGATGGCCTTGGGCTGGCTGGTAGCTGCTTTTGTGCCCGACCCGTACTTTTACCCGCACATATTTAATTGTAAATGTGTTTTTATTGCATAAAATTGCTTTGTCATGGTGAGCAGCAAACGTACTTGCACTAGTTGCACTACACTTGACTCAGTTAGTTGCTGTTTGTGTTGTAACCAAAGATCGTATAGCGCCGTAGGCGCTGGTTGTAACTCTGTATTTCGTATCTGGGTCTCTACGCACGTCACGTGCGGCTAGTTTCAAAAGCGCCACCAACTGTTGTGTTTTTTTCCCTTCATTTTTCTCCTAATTTATAATGGATCTAATATTATAATAAAATTTGTTTGGCTGCGGATATACCATTAATTGAAGGTAAAAGATTTAGACTAAAAAAACCACATATACTTATTTCTAAAAATAACATTGAGTTTGCTCATCCCAAAACTTCAAATTCTCAATAAAACAAATGGACAAAATAAAGCGAAACACTGTTATTTTCTTAGGAGGAGCTGAAGAGGGCGCAATTTATATTTAACGCCATCTTGGACATTTTGCTTTTGCGGCTTTCTGAAAAGTTTTCATCGGCAGTTTAGTCAGGTAAAATGTGTTTATATTATAAATAAATAATATAAACTATGATGTTAAACAATTGGTATAGGTTTTATGTTTTCAAAATGTGGTAATTTTAAGACGGGTATTCTTGTTGACTGAATGAAATTAAGAATATTTCAAATTTCAATTGGCATGATTGGTGTTGTAACTTGTGCGTGTGGATGGTAGTGTGTGTGTAGTACGTGTGGACTAATAGTTGCGATAACGTAACCCTCCTCCCGACGGCGAAGCCGGAGGGTTACGAGCCAAGCTCGAACGGCAAACGGCAATCTGGTCCAACACGTACAATTTCGACAGCTAGTCACCAGATTTGCTCCATTTTTACCACTTTCAGACTTTTGAAAATCATGACACAAATTCTAGGAACACGAACTTGATCCTCAATGTCTAATGAATTCTTCCATATCACTCAAAACACCATTGAGGAAATATTTTGAAGAAAAAGGACAAAAACTAGATCCCCGAGCGAAAGAGTAAAAATATACACAATGCACCACACGCAGCGCTGAGACCGTTGACCCCGTTGACCTGCACACACAGCCGAAGCTCCGCGCGCCCCACTCAAATTCAAATTCTCAACCTGGGATATTTTTTACTCTTTCGCTCGGGGTAAGATTTTTCGAAATTTCTTCCGGGTGTTTTGGGAGAAGTAGCCGGGACATAGATGGGGATGTGTGAAAAACCATGCCCCCCCCCCAGCTGGGACAATAGAGGGGACTTCACCGAGGTTGTACAATTTCATTCCCCAACTTGACCCATGTTTACCGGTAGCGGAAAATTTGCCATATGGTTGCAAAATTTGTGTCCATGCCCCACATGCCGGGGCCTGACCGCCAGTCCACTATTTCTTCGTCAGCATTCTTATTTATCTGTCCATTTAAGCTATTTGCTTGTTACAATAGAAATGTCAGTACGTAGTTAATGAATTTTGTACAGTCCGTTGCACAAGACTACAAGAGGATTTCAAAGAGGTATGTACCCCAAGCAATCATCCTAAACAATGGAAATGGCAATTTGTCTTAACAATTAGCCAAGTCAATTATATAACAGCCAGTGTTGTACACTGTACAAGTAGTACTTGTACTCGACTCGATACTCGGACTCGAGCACTATTCGAGTACCATTTTGATGGTACTCTTGACTGAACTCATACTTTTACTTGCTCAGCAAAATACTTGTATTCGAAGTCCATACTCGGTACTTAAATGAAAATGTACTCGTGGTCAAAGTACTTGTGGTGAAAGAACTACTTTCCTGTCCATTATCCTATATGCATTTCATTTTTGATACTTTTTATCCCAGTGTGCTGAAAGAAACAATTATGTTTGGCTGTACCAACACAAGTACATGTAGTTGATTTGTACCCAAGTTTTTCCGTACCCTCAGTTCCTATTATGACAACAAAAGGCTTCCAACTGGATTATGTATTATGAGGATCAGGTTGGCTCGGTGGTTTCTTTCCCTGCCTTTCACCTCTGTTGACCCCCGGTTCGAATCCCACCTTAGACCGGAGCCTTGCATGTGGATTGGGTTTTCAGTCCCTACCTGATAGCGTGGGTTTTCCCTATTGGGGTTTTCCTCCCACATCTTAAATTTACCATTTCTTTGTGTGTCCTATTCATCCTGTTAATGGCACAAATTGCACTGTTGGTTGTGTAATAAAATAAACATGAAATTTTATTTTGTTAATTTTTATTTATTCAGTTAAAGCCAGCAAGATGCCTTCTGTTTGGCCCAAGAATGTGATGGCTTTGCACAAGCCGTACATCAGAGAGATCGGCCCGTTTCTCTTCCCATGCATGTTGATCACAGGATATCTCATGGCCAAAGCTACAATGATAGGATGTAAGTTATTTTTGTTTCATCAAGTAATAAACCACAAGGGAAACCGACTGAATAAATTTTAATTAATTTTGGGTTGAACAAAGAAAAATTGACAAGAGCGGGGTTTGAACCTACGATCTCAAGATTAACGTGCCGACACTCCACCCAACGGAGCCATCTAGCCCTAATGTTGGCGGTCTCCCTATTTTGTCAATATCTTTGTTCGGGGATGCCATGGCTGTGAACCATGGCTGTGAGTGTGATCTCAATGTCAGGCATATTGTGCTATACTTTCCAAGTTGCCATGAAACCCATGTTTTGTAATTATCTTTTTTCTGCAGGAACCAAAAATAACCGCACTTATGACTTTCACTAGTATGATTACTTACAAAGGTCGTGGGTTCGAATCCAACCCAAGTAATATGTCAGGCCTCAACCTTAACAGCGGCCACCAGCGGCCATTGCCGCGATGCCCCGGCGAATTGCCGTGATGCCCCTTTAAAAAACACGTACCTTACGGCCACTTGGCCGTCGTGCCCCTTTCCACTCCATTATATTATGTATTTGAAAGTGTTATTAAAAATAATGTTAACGTTGTGACCCATTTAATTAAGGTCAAATTGTTTCTGGACGTACGTAACGTACGCTCCCGCACACTAGTTTTCATAAGGCTGTTTGCCGTCGCGCAAAATACCGAAGTACTTGCAGTGTGGAGAATGTGGCATGGCAACCATATCAAACGTTGTTGAGTTGATTACTACTAAAAGCACGGCACCAGACTACTCTAATGTATAGACTGGCTACAGGTCCCTACACTGAATTACACATTTTCGCATTGATTCTGTCTATTGAGATCTGTATGTGTAGGGGATGGGGCCGGGAGCGGGATTCAGTCTATGTTTTTTTCTCGCTATTTCGCTGGTATCCAAGGCTTGTTCTTTTAGATAAATGTATTGGATAAATGTTTGTGAACCAGCGACCTGCCTGCGTTGCAACTTTCTTTTTCGTCGTCAAACAAACGTTTGTGTACACGCGTGGAAATGTCAAAATCGGAGCAGTTAACGGTGCAAAAAATTCGGAAATCTTTATCATAATCTATCAATTCAATATTGATCCATCATCATGCAATCCCATAACAGACGTAAAGAAAAAGCACGAGGTCGAATTGGCTTGAGCAGCAGCAAAGTGCAAACGTTTAGACGCGGGTTTTTTTGGTGAAATTGTTAAGCCGGAACTCTGAAGGCATAAACCTCGTCATGTTCGGCATGCACGTTTACATAGGCCAATTATTAGACGTTGGGGATTCGTTTTCAATTTTCATAATCATATTTATTTTTAAGAATATTGTCTTTCAAGAATTTTATATTCAACTTCAAGGTCTGGTTGAATTTTCCGGAACAACATATTTTATTGAGCATTGGGGTTGGGTGGGGAGATGGGGCGATGGTGATCCGGAATTGATATTTTTTCATATGAGCACGCAGGGAATTAACTTTCTTAATATTTTTACTGTATAATTTTTTCCAAGAATTCTGTGTTCTGGGGCAACGATTTTTTGTTAAGTGAGCGTGTTGGAGTATACATGTCATTAACAAATAAAAGTTTGAAAATGGCCTTGGTGCCCTTTCAGTTGGCCTTGGTGCCCCTCTCTTTTTTGGAGCCTTCAAGGCCAAGTGGCCTTGACCCTCTGAAGCTTAAGGTTGAGGCCTGATATGTCTGTGGAATTTTGTCACATACTGTCTGTGAAGGGGGAACCCTGTTTCAGCCCCAGGAGTAGGTGGCAACTTGCCCCTGGTGGCAGTTTATTTGGGTCGATGGCCCACATCGGTTAAGTTTAGCCCTCACCTTGAAGTGGCCGTCCAGCTTTGTGATGAAGGCGATCTCTCATAATATTTTTTTTTTAAACTTGGGGGAAAAAGTACTGAAAAAACAGTGCTTTACACATGTCGGTGTATGGGTAAAAGCAATATTCTGCTGCAAAGCTGTTCACTGTATTTTACTGGTAGTTTTGCCCGATTTTGATGCTATCGCGACATTAAAAAGTGTAAGTTTGTGCTCTGCGTTGAGTGTACGATCGAATGGGAAGTTATTGAAGTAGCTTGAACCAGTGTCAAGGAAACGAGCCTGACCTCGGAGGAAATGGCGTCAGACTACGGCTGAGAATTAGTGTGAAATTTAACCTGTGGATTTTGGAGGATTAAGGAAGGTTCCCCAACGAATATCTTACAATGAATATTGAATGTTACACGAGATCAGTCAAATATTGCTTTGTATTGAATGTTCCAGGTGGACATCTTTGTTGTTATCTGGACTTTAGACAATTTGGAATACCACAAGAAACTAAGTATTGTTGTCCACTTGCTTCTCTTTCCTCATCACAGATAAAGATCTAAAGAAGAAGGAGGCGCTGGGTCAATGTAAGTAAACACAGATAGATTCTAATTATTATGAGTTCAGACTCACCGTGATTACAAAGTCACCATTTTCACAAAGCGCTACATTTTGTTGAAATCTTGATATCTGAGACCAGTGCTAATTCACTGGGGTCTCTCAAGATGAACTTTAAGACCCGCTGTGTTTAAAGAGGCCTACTTAGCGTGTTTAGAGGCCTACATGTGTAAATATACAGTCTGTTAGTGTTACTTCATCTCTATGTATATTGATTAATAATGTGTGTATTGCCAGGTTGTGTATATATTATTTATTTTATCTTGCATTTTGTTGTTTTGTTTCCCCCTTTTTACAGGTTAGGGTGTCTGATTTTGAAAATTATTTTTTGCAATTTTATGCTTTATTTGTGTAATTTCTGTGTGTGATACATTGTATGTATTGTTATGCTTCATTGAGTGATCTTATTCTGATGTAATTTTGATTGTATTATGATGCTATCTTATTGTGTATTTGATTGTCTTTTTTACCCCCTTTTTAGGGGTGAGGGTGTCAGTTTTTGAAAATTACGATATGTAATTTTATGCTGCATTTGCGTGTTTGTTGGTAAAATACTTTTTTTTTCTCTATTGAATGATTGTAGTTTGATGTTCTTTTGAAGTTTTATGGAATTGACATTGCAATTTATTCCTTTGACCATCCTCGGATGGGGAGGGTGCACTACAAATGTAATGCATTAAATGAGTTTTTATTATCTACTGTATGAACCAAACTCTGCCATAGCTTATGATATTTACTGCCTGAGGTTGTTTATGTTGCTATGGTTAAAACTTTCCTTTTTTCTTTTCTTTGGAAAGAGTGTTCTTCAAAAAACATAAACAATCAAATATTTAAACAAATTTTAAGAATGGTTATTATTGTATTTTTGTATGTTTTTCTAAAGAACAAGACCACTTGTAAAATTACACATAACAAAATTAACACGACTGTGTTCGATCACCGAGAAGTGAGTTAGCTAGAATGTTTGATTCAGAAACAATAAATGTACAATTTCTGTTTAAACAAATATATAGGACAAGAAACACAATAAAGGCATCAGCCTGCATGTCCATTCACATGTTGAACACTTTTATTTACCACTATAAACAAATAAAAAATGGCAATGTGATAGATGCAAAGTGGTCACCGCTATTGTGTTTCTAGTCATTATGTTATTCAATCTAACTGATTACTGTTTGTTTTCAAACCAACAGCCGGGCACCACTAGTACCTCTATAGAATAGCAAAAGATTTTAAAGAATGTCATCTAGGATCACAGTACGGAATTCATGTTCACCTCCTGACTGACCCTCAGCACGAAGTCCTCCAGCAGACCTCTAAGATCAATCACCAGGTTCAGGTGGTACTTCATCGCACCTCTCAAGACCCAAAACCATAGCAAGCAATCGGAACTGGACTAAAGATCACATCAATATCTGGGGAAAAAAATATACAAAAATTATGAAATTATGAATATTTTAACATTCGTGTGTGTGTGTAAAAAGCAGATAAAGGTCCCTATTTTGTAGTCAAGCTAATTAGTAGCTCATATTTGCTAAGCACAGAAAAGTTTGGTGAGCAGACTTGGGTTACCAGCCAATTATGTCATACGACGTGTATTACTTTTGACCGGTACTTTGGTAATTTTGCTAAGCAAATTCATGCGGTAAGCAGAACTCTCTGCTTGTCAACTCTATGACAAGGGATCTGATTTTTTTTTTAAGTCCGTAAACTGTTTCATAAGCCAGTTCTTAGCAATGAGTGGGATTGTTATTTAGAAGTACTCTCATTTATGTTACCAATTGCAAATGACATCACGACCTTAAAGAGCGCCCTCACTGATGTCAAAGAAAAATCTCTCATTGGCTGAGAGGTGTGCGTGGCGCGCAGACACGTGTCCGTTTCCATTGTTTTACCACGGCAATGTCGGCTTATGTGAGATGTCTATTAACTGGTGTGACAATAACTCAATATCATATCATCACAGTCATGTAAGTCTTGCTCGAAGTTGAACTTGACTTTCCTGTAGATTTGACCAGTATTAAAAATCCCTAATTCTTAAAAAACACCAATAGGAAATTAACATGAGTTCCTGCTGTTATTTTCTTTAAAATGTTTGATTTGTATGAGTTTTTAATTTAAAAGTAACTTGTTGTGGGTGCATGATTTGAGTTCAATCTATAACAGAAAATGAAACATCAACCGGAAAATGGCTCTTGAAGTCGGATCTAACTTTGATGAAGAAATTGTTATTAATTTATAAACATGGTACACACACACAACCACACAAATTGTTTGTGTTGCACAAAACCGGAAGCATCGGATTACAGTCTTCTTTCTATGTGTAGAAAGTATCCATGCCCGGGCTACCAACGGGAACTTTTGTCTTGAAATTTTGCATGCGTTGGATGATTAATTTACTGTATCCATTTAATAGATTCTATTAAAATTGTTGAGTTGAGTGATGAAATTGCATTCGTTAGAATTCATCTTTAAGTGTAGAATGTTTGGCCTTTGATTCGGCAGGATTTGGTCCGATTTTAGGATTTTGGAATTGATGGCCCTTCACCCGCAGATTTCATGAAGGAGGTGAAGACAAGAAATACGTCGTCCTAGTCCGGATAAGTTGTCAGTATTACCATAGTGATTTGTGTTGTGACATCACACGGCGCGGAGCGCGTACTGTAACATCGCTGCGCTGGAACCGGGCTTTGCAGAGCCTGTTTTTTATGTAGGCTACTTGGCCTTATCTGTGTTATCTTTTGAGCAAAATTAGTAAAAACGTTTTGTAATTTTCTCCTTTAATTATTGTCATATGTTATGAAAAGGAAAAGAACGTAATTCAGCGAAAATAAGAGGAGTGTGTGAATGCGAGTGGGCATCGGATAGTCTGTAGGGTCTCGGGCCCGCTTAAGGGCCCCGAAAAACTGTTGTAGGGTTTATTACTTGGTAATTGTTGTGATTTATTCTTGGTAGTAAAAAAATGCTCTCTTGCGCATTCTGATCTTTTTAGATTATCTTTTGAGCAGGAGTATAATTTGAATTGGTAATGCTTTTATCTCTTTAATTTTGCTATCTTTTGTTTAAAAATAAAAATAAAACGGTGTGGCAGAAATCAAGCAGCGCGAAGCGTGGGGCCATGGGGGAAAATTTAGGATGAAGAAACACACGGTGTTGCATTCTCGGCCTTGCCGCGGTTATCTCTTGAGAAAGATTAGCCTGAACTGTTTGTGGGTTGTCCGCTTTACCTTTGCTCTCTTTCTTGAAAAAATAAATATATAAGTGGGCGAAAAATTGGGAACCGTACAAACATCTTGTAAACAAGGGGGCATTGGATCCGGGGCCCGCAGGATGATAGAAGAGACCTGTAACTGTATTCAGACTTCTGTATGTCTGCCTGGAGGAAAATTGTACACGTAAATCATGTTCTCTGGGCTGCTCCTCATCTGAGGATGAACTCTCTTGAAGATAACTCGGGGTAATACCGAAAGATGGAATTGCCTTCATTTCAACACACACCTAAAGTTTGGATTCTACTTTTGTCAGAAAGGACTCTCACCTCTAGAGGATTAACTGTTAAAAGAGTTGAAGGATCTTTATTGACAGTCACCTGAAACGTCTCTGCAAGGACAGGACGTGGAAGGTTGGGGTGGGGTACGGGTGCTACAGAAGTGACAGTTTAAAGGGACACGTTGCCTTGGATCGGACGAGTTGGTCTAAAAGAAAACGTTTGTAACCGTTTGTTATAAAATGCATATGTTTAGAAGGACGTCATAAAAGTAGAATACAATGATCCACACAAATATGCCTCGAAATTGCGTGGTTTTACTTTTACTTTGCGAACTAACACGGTCGGCCATTTTGTGGAGTCAAACATTTAACTCCACAAAATGGCCGACCGATGTCAAAGGAAAAACACGCAATTTCGAGACATATTTGTGTGGATCATTGTATTCTACTTTTATAAACGTCTTTCTTGCCATATGCATTTTATAACAAACGGTTACAAACGCTTTTTGTAGACCAACTCGCCCGATCCAAGGCAACGTGTCCCTTTAAGTTCAAATAGAATCATCGAACCCACCCGTGGGAAGGAGGGGTCGGGGATGTGGAGGCTGGGGCCCGGGGGACTGCGGGCCCTTCCCTTACGATACCACCGCAGTTTTGCATGCTTATAAACAAGCAAACGCATATTTAATTTGCAGACATGAACCAAATGTACTTCCAAGTTACTACAAAATAACTTTTTGACTGAAAGTACACTATTCCCAAGTTTCCAGTGAAATAGCTTCGCCATGTATTATTTCATTCTAAAGAACATTTTGAAGCGATGGTCGGCCAACCATCGTTTGAGCGTGTGAGTTTTACTACAATAAGGTCTGTCTGACGACTTAAAATCGTCACCATTTGCTGTCTTTTTTTTTCTCGGCAGTCGCGGACGCACAATGTAAACAGGTCGGTGGACGATATTTCATGTTAAAGGGTCTGTATACGTTTGGTAATTACTCATAAAATTAATGGCAATCAAAGCTTACTTTGTAAGAAGTCAGCAGCTTCTGATAGTATAAAGCATTTTGAGAAACATTTCTCTTTGAAGTAATGTGGTTATGGGGGGAAAAAAAATAGTTTTTATCCGAACATTTTTGAATCTGAGAAGCGTTTCTGTCAGAAACGTTTCTCAGATTGTGTATTCCACTTGCAGATTATTCCAGCTGCGTGGACATAACCGCTTCAGATTTTCGGCAATATTTCAAAAACGTTTTGAAATGAAATTTTCACAGGCTAGTTTTATGGTATCTACAACTATAGGATTGAAACAAACAGTGGGTTCCAATTACCAAACGTATACAATCCCTTAAATACTCCCTCACAATTTTCTCGAAAAATTCAACAATTACAAATGATGTAATTTACCTTTAACCACCAGAATGTGCAACTTTGATCAGAATATTGAAACAAATTGGTGGAGTTTCAGTAATTGATTCAGACATTAAACGTACATTCAGCATAGTTTCTATTTTTGTGCTATAGAAAACTGCAAGCCACTTTACAAAGGGCAGTTTTCTGTTTGTCAAGTTACATGTTTATTCAAACATTGTGTTAGTCTTCTCCCATGGTATACAAGATACACTATTGTGATATAAAATGGCCGTAGGGCAACAGTGGTCGAAGTTGTTGAACTCGAAGTTAAGGACCGTGAGGTTAGGCACCTCTCACCGCTTGTATCTTCATGAAGAAATATTGACATGAGGGAAGTTCAATGTCCGTCTGGCTGTCGACATTTATCAAATAGCAAACACAGCTACAAGCTACTGTAAAAAAACAAAAAACATCATAGTACTAAATGCAACCCGTAGTTTCAACATAATGGATGCTTAGACTGTTATTTTGAGAGAATACTTATGAGCTTTTATAATAAATATAATGTAGGGTGTCAACTCCTTTGATCAAAAGAAAAACTACCGGCATTTCCCCCTCCCGAGATAAAGGATCAAACCAGCCCTTCACTGTAATTACTGATCTATAATGTATATTTATTTGCACGGGTTTCTAAGTGGAGCTCGTGTTTGCCGTCAGTTGTCTACAGTCTACACTAATATTGTTACTTATTGAAGGTTCCGTGTAGAATATTATGTGGAACTTTGAACTCAAAACCTGAACTCAGTCGTTGCACTAAAAATATCAAGTTCAATTTTTATTTGTAGTGCTATGCAACTCAGTGGATTATAGGTGGTGGACTATGGGCCTTGTCGAATCGTTGTCCGGGTGGTCATGAGGACGTGATACTCGCGAAAACTAAAAATTCACTGTGCTGAGGGGTTATATTTTGTTAGCACCGAAGGACTTCTCCGTTTTTAATTTGTGTTGCTGAATAAATTGTCGACGCAAGGCAGAATGTCGATTTGGCTTCGTATTCTTGGTCTTCTTCTCTGTGGTAAGACCAGTTTAATCATTCAATTTATTGATAGTTATGTCACCAAACTGACATGCAGAAAACACCGCAGGGCCCAATTTCATAAAGCTGCTTAAGCACAAAAACTAGCTAAGGACTAGCCAAGGACAACAAAATTTTGCTTACCAGAGTAAGGTTACCAGCCAAAATACAATGTCACATGTACCATTTGTGACTGGTATCCTGCTAATTTCTGCTAAGCAGGAATTTGTTATGCAATATTTTCTGCTGAAAATATGAAATTGGGCCCAGGCAACAGGCCTCTGCCTTTTAATCACTTCTGAATCTGATCCCCGACTCTTCAGTATATAAAACAAAAATGCATTAGGCTTAAGCTAATAGCTTATACATAAGCCTGTGAAAATCTAATCAAATTCGGTTTTCAACTGGCCTATATTTTGTCAGAGATTTTATGCACGTAATTGCGGCAATCAGAATAAGCATTGGCGATTGTTGGGTCGTCAAAATGCTATTTCATAAAATCGGCAATTTTTGAGAGAGAAATGTTTCTCGGGAGGATATGGGCGTCGAGCTTCCAGAGATTGATACAAATTATTTTCTCGATAACTATACAAATCTCATACTTTGTCTCCAAAACCCCCTTGACCGTGGAACCGTGAAGGTTTCATCTTAGCTATGTGGGTCCTGAAGCGGTTCATATCGGGAGGCTGGTGCTACAGCGGGGCGCGGCTGGACGGTAAGACGGTGATTGTTACGGGAGCTAGCTCGGGCATCGGTAAGGAGACGGCCAAAGACATGGCTAGAAGAGGTAATTATAGTAGGGGAAAACTGGGGTTGATTTGTGGGGTTATGGTTGTACTTTTGTCAATAAACGAACTAGGTTTATATGCCTATAGCAGAGACACGATAAGCCCTATACAGGACTCTTCCTCTGTGCTGTACAGTAAATATACATATATTTTTTTAAATAATAATTGTGGCAGGTCCACCAAGCTTTTCTTTTTTTTACCAGTTCCCCTATTTCCATTTCTTTAATTGCCTTTTTACTTCCTTCTCGTTTTGTGTTCGTTTCAGTGTATTGTTTTTTGTCAGTCCTGCGGAGTCACGGACGGATATTTTCTCCAACCCGTTCTCTTGTCTGGATTTTTTATGCTACATTTCAGTGCTTTTTTTAATGTTTTTAATGTTTTTAAATTACTGTTCAATTCTGAAATGATTAAATAAATATAGTAATACGAAAGTAAAAGGCCGCCAGGGCTAGGACACGATGTGAATGTTCTTTTGGTTGGTTGTGTGGTTCTGAAAAAAAAACCCGATTCTTTCCGTGAAAAAATTGAGCTTGTTAGCGAAAAACTACCCAACGTGTAGGCTTCATGTTACAATTACACAATTTAGTATATTCTGGATGGACAGAAAGAGTATTGTACTGTATGATGTAAGTTTGGTTTCTTCTTGATTTTGTTTTGTTTTCCAAGCTAAGAGACATTTATGTGTGGTTTTACTCGGGTTTCGAACAGTACTCTGAGGTGATGGGGGAGTGTTGTTGGGGGGGGGGTGATCGGTTGGGCAAACATTTTGTGAAATTCTGGAGCCTGGAGCTATTTGGAATCATGCCCTGGGAAAGATGCTCCATCCACATCGATATTATCAATAACGGAATAATATGAGGGGACAGTGTTAGAACCCGTTTCTATTATAATTATTATTTTATATAAGGGGGCCTAAATTTTACAGCCGAATACCTTTCTCAGTGAGATAATGTCTCCACAATCCGACCATGGAGGTAGACGTAGGTTCTACCGATCCGTGATCCGGACCAACGTAATCATCGTGTGTGTTTTTATCATTCAATCGATAGGAGCACGTGTGATTCTTGCCTGCCGAAATGAAGCCAAAGCTGCCGAGGCTCAAGCAGAAATTCGTCGAGCGACCTCTAGCGGTCACCTGGTGATACGTCAGTTGGATCTGTCGTCTCTTGCTTCTGTCAGAGCGTTTGCTGGGAAGATCAAAGAGGAAGAGTCTAGACTTGACGTCTTAATCAATAATGCCGGTCAGTTCCCCCAACCGTCTTAAAGACACATACAGAACACCCACCCACAAAAACACCTGAAATCGGGTACCACCTATTGTCACTCTTACATGTTTATACTCTAACGTTTTAGCAACAGCTCCAGCTCAACAGATGTCAAAACACCCGGGTTGATTGATTGATTGATTGAATTTATTTGGACAAAAATACAGCAAGAACATGCCAAAAATACATACACAACAACAGGAAAAAGACATTGAAAAACGAAGATAAACCAAAATAGAACACAAGATAGAAATACTGCACAAAATTAGCCCAAAAAAGCCAATAACTTAGACTTATTTTCATTGGGGTCCTTACAAAAACAGCAAAAAACACCAAACAGAATTGGAAGTACCAAAAACAGACGAACCAAGTCAAGAGCAAAAAGATGAATCATGGAAAACAAAGCAAGAGAACACATAATAAATAAATAAATAAATAATTAGCTGATTCAAAGGTTGAAGTCCTCGGTTTCAACGGGTAGACCCCCCCCCCCCCACACACACACACATCACACACATACATGGCCTAAAGACAGCCATTAAGAAAATAAGCTTAATAAAACTAACTAAAATTGCAACAAATTATGCAGCAAATTGAGTTGGTGATGAAATCCCCGTATTTACATTTGACTTTTAATATTAGCGAATGGTGTGCATGGCTGATTCCTATAGGTTTGCTTTGCAGTTCAGGTTGCTTTTTTCCCCATACCCTATTTCTTTCCGGTACGTGCACTTGACGGCAATTTTGTGAGTTCTGACTGCCAGTGGGCAATGAGTGCTTGTCAGGGTTGGCCTCATTTAAAATCGGGAGGCGTGTATTTCTTTTCCAAAGTTGTGTTTTTTCATTTTTAACTATGTGAGGTTTTTAAAGGGTCTGTGTTTGGTAATGACTCTTAAAATTAATGGCAATAAAAACTTACTTGGTAGGAAGTACAGCAGCTTTGGATAGTATAATGCATTTTGAGAAATTTTCCACTTCGAAGTACTGGGGTTATGGAAAAAGATATCACTTTTTATTCCCAAAAAAGTTGAATCTGAGAAGCGTTACTGACAGTAACGTTTCTCAGATTGTAAGCAATCAGACCACGCTGTTACCTTGCTTACAAAAAGATTGGCCTTGTATATTCCGGGGCATTTCCTGGCAGGCAAACAACTGCACTGGTCATGAGAAATCTTTTATGAGCTTGAGATGTGTTCGGTAAAAAATAAAAAACATTTTTAAAAGAATGGATACCGTGCAATTTCCATAAGTAAGATTTTACCCTTCGGTTCCATTGGGCTGTGTATTAGACCTTAGCACTGATGACGTCACGGTTTGGTTGCCACTTTGCAGAAGAATTGGAAACCCGATAACAGCACTTCAGTAAACACACCGTGACGTCATCAGTACATGGGTCTACTGTGCCTGCAGGAAGTTCTGTGGCTCTCTTGTAAACATGTGAAGTCACTGGTCACATGGTCTATGACAAACAACCCATAGTGCTACATCTCACACCGGTATCTACCCTCCATTCAATCACGTGCAATACATTTTTTCAAACGAACTTTCAATCTTGAACAGATTATTCTCGATTTGTTTACATTATTTGAAACATAAGTGCAGCCATAAAAAAACCTTCATCAATTACAACAAGCGTTAAAGTAAAAACCACTGTACTATAGAACCCATGTTGATTGCATCGCCGTTGCTCCCAAAGGTATAATGATGTGTCCCAAGCTGTCGACAGAAGACGGGTTTGAGATGCAGTTTGGCGTCAACCATCTCGGCCACTTCCTCCTGACCAACCTCCTCCTGGATCTCATCAAGTCCTCCGCCCCGTCCCGCATCGTCAACGTCGCCTCCATCGCCCACGGTGGAGGCAAGATGCAATGGGAAGACTTGAACATGGATGAAAACTACGACCGCTTCTCAGCGTATGGGCAGAGCAAGCTTGCCTCGATGCTGTTCACGCTGGAACTGAGTAGGCAACTCGAAGGTATAGAACACAATGTAGCTGTTGGTGGTTCAGTGTTTAACCTTGTCAGAAAGCTTGGGTCGTGGGTTCGAATCACATCCAGTCGCCTGTTGATATTTCCGCAGGACTATAGGGAAAGCACCGAGTATAAAGTGTTTATCTCACATTGGTAGAAGGGTAAAACAAAACTACTATTCTGTATGCCCAAAAGCCATTTTGGGATACGGTGGACACAATATGACACTAGGGTTTGGTTAAATTTGCCTGTATACATTCAAACCAAACACGGTGCACTTCTACTTCAGTGTCAACCATATCTCAAAAAGGCTCATGCAATTATTACTTTTCTTTTCACGATCTCCGTGTATAGGTTCCGGCGTCACTGTTAACGCACTTCATCCGGGTGTTATCCGGACTGAACTATTCCGGCACATAGAGGCAGAGAAGCCCCAAGGAGTTGCCGGAGCAATCATTTGGCTCGCCAGCCTGTCTCCGAACTTCTTGTTCAAGAGCACTGTAGAGGGCGCACAGACGTCTATATACTGTGCCGTTGCAGATGAACTGGAGAATGTATCCGGCCTGTACTTCGCGTAAGATTTTTTTTTTGATTATTGAACAGCCATCTTGTATTTCTCTCATTGAGCTCGGTGAAAACCAAACCGAGGCTGGGTGGGAACAATGGTCTTACCCCGTTGGCTCTGCACACATGGAACTTGAGTTGAGGAATGTGATGATCGTCTTCTTGTTGACGCTATCTCGAGCCATCCTCGGCTCGGTACGTTGTCACTAATTGTTTTTCCCAAGGCTTGAAATTCGTCTCTGCCATCTAGCCCAACCCCAGGCATCTCGACCCCGGTGAATTATGCACTACTTACGGCGCCCTGTGCCGGCGGGCGGATAAGAGTACCTGACTCAATCTCTGGTGTTTTTGATCAGCAGAATATGGGTTCGAGTCCCAGTCGTGGCACTTCTGTCCTTGAGCAAGATACTTTACCATAATATCTGCTGTATCCTTTCGGATGGGACATTAAGCCATAGGTTCTGTGTATACTAGGATTGGTAGTGCACGTAAAAGAACACTTATCGTGGAAGAGTAGGGGTTAACCCTGGTGTTTCTGGGTCACATAGCAAGCATCCTGTTTACACTTTCCCTCAGGCTTGCGAACTATACAGTGATTAAGTTCACTTATGAAGCAATCTTGGTTTCATTACCAGAATTAGATAATAATCATAACAACAATTTAAGTGTAGACTTTCACGGTAAGCAGTGCCATGAAATTGGGCCCTTAGATGGCGTAAGGTCGTTTGTTGTGAGAAAAAATGTAGGCGAGGCGCAGGCCTCCACCTGGGCCCAACTTCATAGAGTTGCTTTAAGCACAAAAAGTAGCTAAACACAAACCAATTATGCTGACCAGAATGAAGTTATCAGCCAAACTACCATGTCGTGTATACAATTTGTGACTAGTATCCTGCTCATTTCTGCTAAGCAGAAAATTGTTAAGCAATTTGTTTCTGCTTTAGCAGCTCTATGAAATTTAGGCCCCTGTGCCCAATTTCGTAAAGCTGCTCGAGCGGAAATATTGCTTAATTAAAAATATCCTGCTAAGCAAAAGTAAGCATGATACCAGTCACATACGCTAGTGACATGGCATTTTGGCTGGTAAACCTTATTCTATTAAGCACAATTTTGTTGAGTTTAGCTACTTTTTCCTGCTTATAGAAGCTGTTTGAAAATGGGCCCAGGTCGGAAGGGTTCAGGTTTTACGAGTTCAAGAAGACAACGAGAGGCAGCTCATTATCTCCATAGTGCATGGAAAAGGTCTTTAGAGGGAATTGTTGCACCGTTGCCTTGCTTTGCCTAGACCGTGTTCATCCAGTGTTAAATGTAGCCCTCTTCATGTGTTCGCCATTTTCCTCTGTCTCGTGCTTGTTTTATTAATGTTGTATACCCAGGTAGGATGGGATGTCGTCTCTCCACCTCTTTTTCTGTCTGCCTCGTTTCCTCTTCCCTGTTCTTGGTTGCCCATCTGAACAACTTTTCTGGTCCATCTGTTGTCATTTACACCATTGCTAACAAATAAAAACTTGTTATTTGTTCCTTATAGCATTAGTTTTTTCTATCTCCATTCTTCCACTCTATTTATAGTGACTGCGCCCCGAGGAAGCCAACCGACGCGGCGCTCAACCATCAGGATGCCAAGAGGTTGTGGGAGGTCAGTGCCAAGATGGTCGGCTTAGAGAAGAAAGTCAACTGAAACGAGTCCCAGAAATGCTCAGAACTCGTGGTTCCATAACTATATGATATTGTGAGACAATGCACTTTTAAGTATACAGAGCAGATATTTGCACAAATACTTTGTCAAATTATCCACCAATTATAAGTACAGCCCAAATGATTCCGACACACATGGGGTACAACTTGACTATAACTTTGTGTCACTGAGAATGGAAATTATGCCTAATGTTTTTTGATTGGCTCTAGTTTTCAAGTACTATGTCGGTAGTAGGCATAATGTAAATTTATTCACTCCAATGGCTTCCACCGGACATTGGTAATGGTTTCCAAATGTTCCTGTCCAGCATGCAGTTGCCTATGTCCTCACAGGTCAGGTTGGAGTCTTCACATAGTTGGTTAATGTGTGTTTTGTTTGGCCTTCCTCTGCTTTTCTGACACAATGTCCAGCAAATTTAGGTGTCTTTTTTCATGTTTTTTGTAGTGATTTTAAGAGAGATCTTTGGTTTCCCCTTTGGACCAGGAGATCTTGTCGGTTTCTTTCGGACTTTTGTCTCAATTAAATAGACATGTTTTTAAACTGTTTTATTATTAATTGTTTTTACTTGAGAAGTCGGTGCCTTTTTGTATGGGGGGGGGGGTGTCTGTGAGCGTGTCTATCCATTGAAAACGAGGACTTTAACAAAAGGGATCCGGGTGTTTGACAGAGCGAGGACGTCCTCGCTTCGCTTTCGTGTACAAACCCGATGGGGACGTCGCTAAAAAAACCTAAGTCCAAACAATGGGAGAACAAAGAGAAGTCCTCGATTAGCGGGATTCACAAACGTGTGTGTTTGTGTGTGTGCTGTAGAGATCAATGACCAAACGGTCATCATAGCTCAGGGTTTCTGCGGATCCTTAAAAAGTATTAAAAGGTCTTAAATTGAACTATCCAAATTTAAGGCCTTAAGAGGCATTACAAAGTATTATGTTCAGTTATTTGAGGTCTTAAAAAAATGGATGAAGCGTGTAATGAATTTTCTCGTATCAGCTCGTAAAGAACGAAATTGCGCTGCGTTTATAAAATTACCATAAAGTGTGAGCGGGTATAGCTGTTTCTCCCCTGCTTTATTCACTCATGTTTGGTCTTAAGGGTAGCATTAAAAGGGTATTTACAAGTCTTAAGTTTGACATTCGAGAGTGAGTAGATACTCTGCTGCATGCTACCGTGCCCCCCCCCCCCTCCCCCGCCGCTGTACTTCCTTCAAGCTGAGCCGGCCGCAGACGGGTTGTTCCCTTCCGGGGGAAAATAATAATACCACAGCAGGTATCATCGATTCAGCTCGTCTCATCAGAATCTCTTTTGTGGATCTCGTTGGTTTATAACTGCAGCTCATATCAATCAAGCTGGAGAATTCATTACTTATTAAAATAGACTTATTGGGATCGTAGGACATCGATTTGCATCCCCCATGATTTGAGTGAATGCTCTTTTTGTGTAATAGTTGGATACGTGTACATTGTTATGATGAGCAATATGACCGCACATGAACCCGTTCGGTTTGGCGAGCCGTTAAAGGCACTCTGGACACTTTTGGTATTTACTCAAACTATATATCAACATAAAAAATTACTTGGTAACGAGCAACGGAGAGCTAATGATAGTATTAAACATTGTGAGAAACGACTCCCTCTGAAGTAACGTAGTTTTTGAGCAAGAGGTAATTTCTCACTAACATAATTTGAATCTGAAAAAGACTTTAGGCCTGATGAAGCCTTCTCAGGCATCAGAAAGCACACAAATTTGTGCAACAAGGGTGTTTTTTCTTTCATTATTTTCTTGCAACTTCGATGACCAATTGAGCCCAAAGTTTCACAGGTTTGTTATTTTATGCATATGTTGGGATACACCAAGTGATAAAACTGGTCTTTGACAATTACCATACGTGTCCAGTACCTTTAATTGAGTGTTTGCGTTTGATGGCAGGAGGAAATGTTTGGCATCCTCCCAGTCTTTTCCTGCTATAGAACGCATGGAAATGGTATTATATATATATATATATATATGAATTATATGATTTTGGGTTGAACAAAGAAAAATTGACTAGAGTGGGATTTGAACCAACGACCTCCGGTTTAACGTGCCGGCGCTCTACCAACTGAGCTATCTAGCCCTATGTTGGCGGTCTCCCTATTTTGTCAATATCTTTGTTCGGGGGGTGCCAGTCAGAAAGCCATTCAACCGCAAACTGCCGTGTAGCCAGGGATCACACCCATACGATGCAACCTGGGATGCAACCTATATATGAATTATATGATATATAAAAAAAAAGTCGCATCCCCTTAAGGTGATCCCCGGCTGCCGCTTCCCAGGTTGTATCGTATGGGTGTGATCCCTGGCTACACGGCAGTTTGCGGTTGAATGGCTTTCTGACTGGCACCCCGAACAAAGATATTGACAAAATAGGGAGACCGCCAACATAGGGCTAGATAGCTCAGTTGGTAGAGCCCGGCACGTTAAACCGGAGGTCGTTGGTTCAAATCCCACTCTAGTCAATTTTTCTTTGTTCAACCCAAAATCATTTAATATTTACCCAGTCAGTTTCCCTTGTGGTCCATTACTTGAATTATATGATATATAAAAAAGTCGCATCCTTAAGGTGATCCCCGGCTGCCGCTTCCCAGGTTGTATCGTATGGGTGTGATCCCTGGCTACACGGCAGTTTGCGGTTGAATGGCTTTCTGACTGGCACCCCCCGAACAAAGATATTGACAAAATAGGGAGACCGCCAACATAGTTGGTAGAGCGCCGGCACGTTAAACCGGAGGTCGTTGGTTCAAATCCCACTCTAGTCAATTTTTCTTTGTTCAACCCAAAATCATTTAATATTTACCCAGTCAGTTTCCCTTGTGGTCCATTACTTGAATTATATGATATAGAAAAAAGTCGCATCCCTTAAGGTGATCCCCGGCTGCCGCTTCCCAGGTTGTATCGTATGGGTGTGATCCTGGCTACACGGCAGTTTGCGGTTGAATGGCTTTCTGACTGGCCCCCCCCGCACAAAGATATTGACAAAATAGGGAGACCGCCAACATAGGGCTAGATAGCTCAGTTGGTAGAGCGCCGGCACGTTAAACCGGAGGTCGTTGGTTCAAATCCCACTCTAGTCAATTTTTCTTTGTTCAACCCAAAATCATTTAATATTTACCCAGTCAGTTTCCCTTGTGGTCCATTACTTGAATTATATGATATATAAAAAAAAGTCGCATCCCCTTAAGGTGATCCCCGGCTGCCGCTTCCCAGGTTGTATCGTATGGGTGTGATCCCTGGCTACACGGCAGTTTGCGGTTGAATGGCTTTCTGACTGGCACCCCCCGAACAAAGATATTGACAAAATAGGGAGACCGCCAACATAGGGCTAGATAGCTCAGTTGGTAGAGCGCCGGCACGTTAAACCGGAGGTCGTTGGTTCAAATCCCACTCTAGTCAATTTTTCTTTGTTCAACCCAAAATCATATATATATATATATATATATAATGAGTAGGGTAGATGGCCTTAGCTTTCGATCCAGACCGGACCTTCTTCAGAGGCATAAAGCAAGTACAAACAAATACATATCCATTTATAGAAAAAGAGAGAGGAAAGGGATTAAGGGAAGGATCCAGAAAGAAGCGGGAAAATTATAGCCAATCAAAGTTTCTATTTCAGAAACAATTGGTGGCTATGAACCAATAGGAGTAAAGTGGTGAGGACAAAGGATGTATAGTATGAAAGGATGGATTACTGGACCATAAAAGTGGTAAATGCATTGTTCGATAACAATGCAGGGAAACATGAAAGGGTAGGATAGGAGAGCAAGTTGCATCATGATGCAACTAACAATGGTCAATTAAAGAATGGCAAGATCAAAGGTAGGATGATATTAAAAATAGGTGTGAGGGACCTGTGGTAAAAAAGGTTACTACATGAGATATTTATAGTAATAAATTTATAATAAACAAATTATTGACAGAAAAAAATGTGTTGATTTACACTTTATTTACAGAATATATACAACAAATGAATTATCAGGCAGAGGAGTGAAGTGGAGGGTAATGGGAAGTTATTTAACACCAGTGTTTATGTTTAGTCCAAAGGGTTGGACTGTCTTGAGTTGGTGAATCCAGTGTGATTCTCTATGCTTGCGGTGTGTGTCATCACCATTGCAAGCTTCAATCACCAAGTTCAACATCCTTGACACTATGGTTGGGGCTGTTGAAGTGGATAGAGACTGGGTACGGTTTCTTGGTCTTTATGGAAGAGACATGATTCGCAAAGCGAAGACTGAGTTTGGTCTTAGTCTCTCCCACATATTGTAGCCCACATCTCTTACATGATATGACATAGACTACATTAGGTGTGCTACATTGGGAGTCGGTCTTGATGTTGTATGAAGAGCCAGTGATATGACTCTTTATCTTAAGTGAGGGCTTGATGTACAGACACGTTCTACATTTGGAACGGGTACATTTGTGACAGCCCAGTATTTCTGTTGAGGGTTCTGTTCGGACTGTACCTGGGGAAGTTTGGCCCTGACTAGGATGTCACCCAGGTTCTTAGGACGGCGGAATGCAACCATGGGGACCTCAGGGATTGCTGAGTGTAACCTGTTGGATGAGTGAAGGATGGTCATGTTATTATTGAGGATTGAGGAAAGTTTAGGTAGTTCGGGGTGGAAGGTGGTGACCAAGGCCACTCTATTGGTAGGAGCTTTTAGTTCCCGTGTTAGTCAACAGAGTATGACGAGGTACGTTGAGAGCCCTGTTGATTGCAAGTTGGACCCTGCGTTCGCTGTGGCCCCTAGATACAAGGTGTTTCCTTAGCTCTGATGAGCGCCTCGTGTACAGGGTATCTGTAGAACAGATACGTCTGATACGTAAGGCCTGACTGTAAGCAATTGCCTTCTTACAGTGACTAGGGTGGCAACTGTTGGAGAGAAGGTACTGGTGGGTGTCGGTGGGTTTACTGTAGACATCCGTGACAATGCCATTAGGGGATTTGGTTATGGTAACATCTAGAAAATTCACACTTGTGAGAGAATATTCGGTAGTGAACTTTATGGTGGGGTGAAATGAGTTTATATGGTCAATAAACTCATCCAAGCTGTCCTTGCCACCACACCAGATGGAGAAAATATCATCAATAAATCTCCACCAAACTAGTGGACGGTTGGGGGCAGAGGACAGGAGTCTGTCCTCCAACTGAGACATGAATAAGTTAGCATATGAGGGTGCCATTTTGGTACCCATGGCAGTACCCTGTACCTGTAGAAAGTGCCTGTCAGAAAATGAAAAATTATTCTTCATGAGAATGTGGCTGATGAGTTCCTTAATATGTCTCACTGACGGGCGGGATTGTTTACTAGCATTGAGGGCAGAGACACATGCACTCATGCCTTCATGATGGGGTATGTTAGTATACAATGATGAAACATATATATATATATATAGGCTGTCTATCGCTAAGCGATAACGACTATGTAGAGCAAACAAGATAAAACAACTGATGCAGGCACAACTCGGTGGATCAAAAGAAGGTAGATATATAGCTCATCATCAATTAGAGTGAGTTCTGGCACAGGCTCGGTTATGAGAGATGAGACCAATTCTGGCAATGATTTTTCGTCCACAATGGTATTAAAGTGTGAGCTAAATCGGGGACTAGCTACACCTCTTAAAATCTCCCTGGTCTTGACCCAGATGCGAGATTTTTTTCCTACGAACTTATTATCCACCCATACGGCGAACTGTGTACAAACTTCTTTTGATAGCGCCCTCTTTTGAATCCTCCTCCTCCAGCCCATGTTAATTTCCCGCATGGATTCAAAAAGTTCGTAGGAAAAAAATAAGCTACCCGGATTGCGGGTCCCAGGTGGACCTGACCCGTTTCCGGGACAAGCTGACCCGAAAAGTGGTAAATGGGATTTTAACTCGGATTCTGCGCCAGTTTGACCCATTTCTGGGTCATTTTTATCACAGAGAAAGGACCCACGCTATGTTTTGACTAAGATTCCGGGTCATACTGACCCAGAAATGGGTCAGGCCCCCCGGATCCAGGTCAATATTCTGACCCGGAAGTATTAAGAGTGTAACCTTATACTTAAACCCGTAACGAGACTGGGCTATGAGGGAGTATATTACTGATAACAGTAACTTGTGTTTGTAATTTTATTTACTTGTTGTGCCTTGTTCTTTCCTTGTACACAGAGACAAACTTTCATGTTTTTAATCATGGCAGTAAATCTTGTTGAATTGAATTCAATCATGTAATGCTAATTAACGAAAAAGCATCCGCAACTTAACATTCAGCAAGTTTGTATATAAGTGATGTATGAAATTCTTCATGGTATGGAAGAAGTTGCAAATCTCTTTTACGGAAGAGTGTTGGCTCTGAAAAGAGCAGTTTGTATAATCTCGACGTTTCGATTGAGTAGATTCTGGTCTTCAGCATAGTGCACATAGTGGTAAATAACAGCATTGAAGAGTACGGGCCATTCGGGGAGGTTTCTTCTCTTAACTCATTGAGTAAAGTTAGGTAAATCTCGTCCGTACACCCTGCGTCCTAAGCCGACGGAAAGTAAGCACATAATTTTGAAATGAATTAAAACTCTTCCTGCATAATGGTGGCAGTTAGAGCAGCCTCACTGTACCAACATGTTCTTTAAAGGCGCTGTACACTTTTGGTAATTACTCAAAATATATATTAGCATAAAAACTGACTTGGTAACGAGCAACAGAGAGCTGTTGATAGTATAAAACATTGTGAGAAACGACTCCCTCTGAAGTAACGTAGTTTTTGAGAAAGAGGTAATTTCTCACTAAAATAATAAAAGACTTCTTGCAAGAAGCCTTTTATTCCTATCTGAAAGCACACAAATTTGTACAACAAGGGCGTTTTTTCTTTCATCATTTTCTTGCAACTTCGATGACAATTGAGCCCAAATTTTCACAGGCTTGTTATTTTATGCATATGTTGGGATACACCAAGTGAGAACACTGGTCTTTGACAATTACCAAACGTGTTCAGTGCCTTTAAGACGGAGTTTTTCTTAGACTGTTTGTATTCTTATTCTAAGCAGAAGCACATAGGTCTAGATAGGTCTACATGTAGACAGTAAAGCTGTTTGTAGAGTTTCCAATAGCGTTAAAACACCGACTAACTTTATATAAAAATATTTACAGCGTAACCAGTACCGGTACATAAGAAGGACGTGATACAATATGCAGTCTGCCCAAAGTAGTTACCATTCAGCGCGCCTGACAAAAGGACATAAAGGCACCCGAATTTAGTTTGAATGAGCGGGCAAGCTTTAATGGGTTACAGTAATCCCTTGTTTTATGTTCGGTCTTTTCTCTCCTCAAAGCTCATTCCTTCATCAGCTTCAGTAATTGGAAAAAACCAAACTGTACTGGTTCCATAACGAGAGCTGGGAAAACATGTCTACACCACTCGCTTTATCGGTGCATAAATTGCACCCCATGCCAGCAGGGCACAATAGGGAGACTCGCACAAAGAAATTGAATTAAACTGACAACATCAATAAGTTCCAGGAATTTTTGTTTAGGCTTATACAAGGTTGTCCAAGATAGGACCACTTCGTATGATGAACTTGAAGCTAATTATATTTGACAAGAAGTCAATATCTTCTCTTCCAGTACACGGTTACAAGGATGGTGATATAGACCATGCAACCTTTGTTTACAAAAACGGATGACCGTGTACATCCAGGGCCTTTCTGGCAGGCAAGATACTACACGGGTCATGTGGGAAATGTGTACATTAATGTTATCAATTCCACATAAATTCAAGAGTTAGAAAAGTATTAACAGCTGAAAAAGTTTTGAGATATATGCCCCTTTCTTTACATCAAACGTTGTTAAAAACCAGACAGTGCAATCTCCATACAATGTATACATTTAATGTTTTCTTCCATTGGGCTGTGTACAAATCGTAGCTGCAGGAACTCCAGGCTCTGTGGCTTATGACGTGATGTCACAGGTTACATGATCTATTTGTACTTAGTACACAATTTAAAACTGAAACTGGCAGGAATGCCACCCTGTCTTGCTATAGTTCGAAGTATTGATCGTATGCAATGTCTTCTCAATTGTATCTCTCTGGCAGTGAACATTTTGAAAAATGGATGTGGAAAAGGTGATTTTCATTCTTTTATTTCATTAAGCCAACAAACAACAACGTATTAATCCCATGATGCAGTCATGCGGGCAGACGTCTTTCAAGGAACCCAGCGTGCACGCTTAGGCCCTGGGATCGATCCGACCCGTCACCCCTCCATGATCTGACATTCTTCTACATCAGGTATTGAATCATGTCCCAGTTAGTGGATATTGACTTTGCCGTTTTTATTTTAGGTTAAAATTAAATTTGTTTTATACAACAAACTGCAGCAGACGTTCCCTTCGGGTATAACGGAAAATGGGCGTACAGTTTAGGAAGCACTCTACTGACCATAGTGTCTACGCGCAATTTGACTCTCAAAATGGTGAGTCTCATAGTTGCAGCGTGTGTCGTCGGTGCAAGGGGGTAAAAAAAAACCCACCCAAAACAGTTCGCTTTTAAGTTTAAAACTCTAAAACCTGCCAGGTCAGAATTGGCCCGGGTTCCAGGTCCCGTTGGGCTTGACCAATTTATTGGTCAGTATGACCCGGAATCTGTGTCAAGTGACCCAGAAGTGGGTCATACAGACGCAGGACCCGAGTTAAAATCAAATTTTTTGTTAAACCCCGGATTCCGGGTTCAGCCTGACCCGGAAATGGGTCAGGCCCCCTGACCCAGGAGTTTTGGTTAGTTTTGGTCATAATGGATACCCATATCCACATGTATACATTTATCTGCTTTGAAACTGTTTATTCTTTGTAAAAATTTAAATTATTTTTCTCCTGACTGCCGCAAAACTTAATTTGCAGATTCAAGTAATTTAACGAGTTGGGCTTTGGTCATATTTCAGTGTTCTAAAAACACCTTTTAAACAACGTGAACGACTCCATGTAGACACCAACCTTGCCCCCCCCCCCGTTACACGACCTTGTTTCTTTGGGACGAAAAGTTGCATCCCCTTATGGTGATCCCCTTATTGGTGTAAAAAGGGGGAAACTGTAATTATGTTTCACAATGCTGGACCATCTCTTTGGAATGCTCTTCCACTGAACCTCAGACTAGTAGACACTCTCTCAAGCTTCAAAACTAACTTGACGAAAACACATTTGTTTAGTTTAGGCTTTAAGTACCGTCATTAGCACAGTTCGGGTTTTTTTAATATGCGCCAGGGGTGTCTTTCTGGCAGACGTGGTGCACTGCAAATGTCCATTTATTATGGTGATCGATTCAAATCGAACTCTTCAAAGAATTTCAATATAATGTTTGTCTAATTATGACATAACGTTTTACAGATTGCTTGGTATACTATACTCAACGTTTGGTGACTGCGAAACAGAAATGTTCACCTGCCTTTCCCGCATGCAGGGTTTGCCCTTAACTTTTTCAGTGAATAGCCATCAGCAGGACCAGTTAGCTTTTCATTTGACTTAATATGTCACCTTTTTCACTGGTCAATATTTCAAATGAAATATGGATGCTTTTCCACACTGAACTAGCCAGCTGGACCACTTGCAGTGAATTTTGACTGGTCCTCGGATGTTTTAACTTGGTCAGCGGACCACCAGTGTTAAGGGAGAACAGCTTGGTGGTTGGATCAAAGGCTGGTACCTAGAAAATAAACTTATTGTCTAGGCTGATAGACAAAATGAGTCTGAGCAGTATGCATCAGTCACGGTCGACTCACCTTAAGTTGCTTCTTCAGTCTTTAATTGCCCGTTGCTGACAATGGAGATCTCCCGTGGTGATCTAATTAGAGTAGCGCCGGTACCCTGCGCATTGGCGTTGTTACACAACCACTATCGTGAGCAGCATAGGCTTTCTGTTATGACTGTTTCAATCTAATTTCGCTTAGTTAGGGTCTCGAGTTGTGTAACATCGGTTAACGGTTGTAAATACAAAAGCAGCGTGTTTGCGGGCTGAACACCAGAATTTTGCTGAGGAGGTCTTTCAGTTCAGAAGATAGCGTCTCAACAGTCATACCTCCATGCTAAAACAAGGATCAGCATTTTTAATCAAGGCTACTTGAAGAAGTTAGTTCTTCTCGCGGCATCATTTTAGTCTGCATGTAATGTTTGTGTGGTGATCTAGCTGCCCTGTGGTGAAATTGCCTTGTAGAAAAAGAAAAACAAAAACTATCAAGATGGCGTGTAAAAATGAATGCACTTGCGTCAGCCGGATAATCAAACTGGACCCGAATCTAACCCAGAAGAGGGAAAGTCTGTTTGAGAGCTCAGAGGCGCAGGCCATCATCGAGGAACTCACAGGGGTATCGAGTAACGGGAAGATTATCACGAAGTTGGAACGGGCCACACCCAAACTAGAGAGAGCGACACCCGAACTAGAGAAAGCGTCACCCGAAGAGACAACCGTGAAACAAGACGATCCGGATGAAAAGAGGCAACATCCAGAAGATGTGACACAGTCGTCGGGAAATGTCCGGGCCAAGTCGGCAAAGACGAAGGGGAAAATCCCGATGGAAGATGTGGTGAAAAGGGCACTTTCGACCCCCAAGCTGTACCAGAATGACAGGACGGCTCGAGCCGTCAGGAAATGGCGGACTTTCCGAACCAACTTTGAGAATGAAAAGCAACAAAATGACGAGCAGGAAGAAGATGAAATTGAGGACACACCGTCAACTGAGGACGCTACTGGGGAGTTAGATGAAGGTGTGCAGCCCGACTGCCGAGTGGATGATGACCAGCCCAAGGTTCTGGATGAGGATGTTGACGAAGAACCGAGCCCGAGGAGCCGGCCGGGCACCGCATTCCGAGGTGGCCCGTTGGGTTTACCAATCAACAGGCCTGCCGGGGCACGCTTCGGCCGTCGTTGCTCCATGCCAGTAGCGGTAATATCCGGACTGCCTCACTCACCGCCAAAGGTCTCCCCACGCTACACTTCTCCCGGGGTGTCGCCACGGACCTCCTCACCGCCCAGGTCCCCGTCCCCAACACGCCACTCCTTCTTGTCGGCAGGTATTGCACACCTCCACGCCAACCGCGAGAAACTTTCCACGCTGTTCAATGAGAGGTCGGCCGTGATTTCAACCCTAGACAAACAGAAGGCCCAGAAGGATTTGCGAGATGTGAAGCTGTTGGCCCGGAGGCTCAGTCGAAGAGCATCTGACTCTACTGCATCACTGTCACAATTCAGACAACGAGTAAGTTCATCTTTCTTATCACTCCAGAACCCTTGCACCCCCCTCCCACCGCTAAATGAGATCGGGAAAAAATGTACAAATGAATGGCCACGTCAGGCCTTGAATTAAAACTAAGACAAATTGACAGCTATGAATGCAGGCCTGTAATGACACGGAGGCCATGGAGGCCATGGCTTCAGTTGCTCTGGTCTTGACCTCGGTGCCCCTTTAAAAGTTTCCCATAGCCTTTAAAGGCTTGGTACACGTTTGGTAATTACTAAAAATATATATTAGCATAAAAATTGACTTGGTAGGGCCTAACGAGCAACAGAGAGCTGTTGATAGTATACAACATTGTGAGAAACGACTCCCTTTGCAAGTGACGTATAGTTTTTGAGAAAGAGGTAATTTCTCACTAACATAATAAAAACTTCTTGCAAGAAGTTTTTATTCCTATCTCAAAGCACACAAATTTGTACAACAAGGGTGTTTTTTCTTTCATCATTTTCTTGCAACTTCGATGACCAATTGAGCCCAAATTTTCACAGGTTTGTTATTTTATGCATAATATGTTGGGATACACCTGGTGAGAACACTGGTCTTTGACAATTACCAAACGTGTACAGTGCCTTTAAGATTTTCTATTAGTTCCCAGTGAAAAATGAAAATGGCCTGGCCCTCTCAAAAATGAAACTCTAGGCCTGATACATCAAAAGCCCCCAAATTATGTCCTTGCCCCAACTTGCCCTAAAATGAAAAAGTTACGCCTGTTCAAATGTACAATGTTCTTTGTAAATCAGCCTGACATTAAATCTATAGGGTTTCCTCGATTTATCAGAAGGAACTGTAATGAAACTATAACCTAACTGACAAGAAATACCAAGGAAAGTGGAAACAAAATTCGTTTTTAACAAATACCCCAACGATTTTCCCAAAAGAAGCAGAAGGAAATACGCGATTTTGGTCTTATACGAATAAGTGAACTATTAGTTGTAGACTCATTAAATAGTTCATAATCTAAATGGAGTTAAGACAACTCGACAATCAGTCCAACTGTCGAGTTGTCTGACGGTCGAGTTGTCTGACGGTCGAGTTGTCTGACGGTCGAGTTGTCCATCTCATCGAGGCCAAATTCCGAACTACAGAACATTTTGGAGAATGTGTGCACAACAACAACAACAACAACAAAGGTTTATTTTCAGTCTACATAAACAATATACTATGTTGACGCACTGTTTGATGTGAAGCCTAAGCTAAGCAATTTGCAAAAGTTAACGCTTTTTGTCCCATGTACATGTACATGTAGTTTCGAATTATCACTTATAAATTGGGTCCTACTGCAGAAGAGAAGTAAACATCAGTTTAGTTAACCATCGCAGATGTATCGTAAACATTCACACAAGTCTTAGGGTTGCTGATGTTATTGTTGTTGTTGATTTTTAGGAAGATTTTTTTTTTTCGGAGGGGGGGGTTGATTAGAACACTGTGCTCGAAACTTGTAAATTTCTGGAAGAAAGTTTAAAAATGAAAACACTTAAAAAAAAAAATTATGAAACTTTTTGTCAAGAATGCATCGAGTCGAAAACGCAATTGAAGCATTTTTTTGAGACACTAGATTGCTAAATATCCCAATTGGATTACACTTAACATTGTTTATTTATTTACTTATTTATTTATTTATTTATTTATTTACTTTTCTTAATCAGAATAAAGTGACCGAGGCCAATCAGAGTCGGCTCTTGCACCGCCAGGCTTCGGTGAGCACGGCCCATCTTGACCGAGCCACGGCAGACCTAGAAGAGTCCAGTACGACAAACATAGTAACTCACTCCAGCGGCAAAGATGCTGCCAGGGCAACGAGTAAAAGTTGTGAAAATATTGCCGAACAGAGATTTCGGCACGTCCCATGCCCCCCTCGCGACCGGAGACGAGGATCCGTCTGCGTGGGTCAAATTGCCCGGGCCCGGGAGGTGCCACGCCTATCCGGTGTACCGGGGGCTCCCCGTAAACCCGTCGATAATGAATCTAGCAATGACCCCACGCCTCTCAACCCTATTGAGGCCAAGCAAGACAACGATGAACGCAACGATGGACAAACTTTTAAAGACGTTCGGGGACTAAGTGGGCAGTTCATATACTACAACCGAAGACGTGGATCTGTCAGCACGGTACATGGGATAGAAGACACCACTGACAAACCCTCCCCTCACGAAATGACAGAAAAACTTACACATTCATGCCCAGATCCGTTCGCAAATCTCGCTGAGAAAGACTATATAAAGAAGGAACGCAACGAAGTCACGTTGGAAATGCTCACTGTAGAGAATGTCTTAACTCACAACGTACTGTCGCGGTACTCTCAACTGAAAGATGACAAATTATTACCAGCAGTCTCGCCTCGCGGAAAACCCATGGGTATCAAACAACTCACGGACTCCCCACCGTCCACGTCCCGACCTGTCATCACCACCGAGGAAAGCACTCCACGCCCCAAGACGGAAGACTCTCCTGACAGCCCGTCAACAAGCAACACTGCTTCGCTTCCCCTGTGCCCCAACCGCCAGGCCACTCCCTTCGCACAGCCTGCTGATCTCACGGTCAAGTATTACGCCCTCCAGCAGCGTAGGAGCTCTCTCTTCTTGAGGACCGAGAGTGAGATCATGGACGACGTAGAGCAAGAGCTTCAAGAGCAGGTCGCACGGAGGAAGCGCCAGCTCCAGGCGACACGGTGCGTGAGTGCCAAGGGGGCTCGGAGACTCCAGGCCCGGGCACTGGCTCAGTCTGCTGGTGGTCGCCTCAAGAGAAACTTACGGGAGGTGACGAGACAACGGACAACCAATGAACTGATTCAGATGGACGGCGAGAGGAGGAGGTTGGGGAGAGAAGCGCCTGTCACACATTAACCCTGCGGGACCATAACGCTGAATGTCGCTGATTTCCCATAGCCTTTTTGGGATGTGGTGGACAATATAATATAGGAGTGCACTGTTTGGTTGGGGTGTATAGACACAACCTCAAACAGCATCATAGTATTGTGTCCACCATATCTCAAAGTGGCTATATAGGATCTGCAGTTTGCTGTACGCTGTGAGAACTTGCACTTACCTCTTTTACAAAGTGGATTTTGAAATTGTTGTCAAAGCTAATTACCTTTTCAGAGGTTTTATAATTAGTTTACAAATACCTGTGTATATATATATATTTTGTTTATATCGTCATTGACTTTACTAGTGTTGATAATTAATTTCCATTGAACTCATGGGTTCAAAAAAGTCCCTGTGGCGAAGTTGTTGTCTGAATTGAAATTGAGTGTATTCAGTTAGAAAGTAGCAAGAAACAGGGCAAAATACAAGCATTTTTGGGTCCAGTGGGTACTGCAGCCGAAATGGTAACAGACCATGTCAATTGAGCCTGCCTGGAGATGGAGCGCGAGGGGGCTGCCCTGTTTTGGCGGGGAAAAAACATGAACGAGTAGGCCTAAGTTTCTAAGGTGTAAAAATGTGTTTCCTTTTTACACAAATCTGTTAATCTTTTAAAACTCTGTGGTTGTATTTTTATGAAAGTTTCCCCTTTTTTGTTATAGATTTCTTGTGGTTGTTGTGCGTGTGTGTGTGTGTGTGTGGGGGGGGGCGTCTTGGGCGCTATATTAAGTGTTTTATTATCATCATTGTTAACAAATAAATGTGTTTAATATGCTGTCGCCAGAGAGACTGTAAACAAAAATCAAAGGTTATTACATTAGAGATCGAAAACTCAATGCAGTTGGTGAAAGCACAAAGGCAACCAAGCACTCAAACCCATATCCTGAAAAAACTTACCTCTTTGAAATTTGGACTGAATGACGAATGTCATTTTTAAAACTATTTCTATGACGCCATATTGTTGAGGAAATTGTTACATATTTTTTACAACTGTCAGTATGTTCGTAACGAAATTAAGGTTTGATGTAGACTCGTTTATAGGAAGCCACAAAAACAACTATTCATTTGGAAAATACCTTCGTAGACTAATTATAGGCATCTTATGAATGAGGAAAATTTTAAAGCAATAACTTAATTGCAAAGAATACAAAAATACAGTTTGTATATATTATAATCTAATTGTACGGAAGTCACTTTATAAAATACACCAAGAGGACACGAATGAACAAATGAGACCGTTTAACCAATAGTGTTTGTACGCATGCGTGAATGTAATTAGCATATTTCATGAGGAAGACTAATTATAAGGTTGCTGATATAAATTTAAGATTTTTACGCTAGTGAATATAATTATTAGTGAGATGAGGCTTCCCCCCGAATATTTTGTGTGAAACATGTCACAATAACTGTAATGTTATGTAATGTAACTGTGTTAGTGTTTTAATAGGTAGCACTATTTTGGCATGGAAGGAACCAGTCTTGTGACACGTTAGCCTTTACTTTTTAGCCAAGCACCAGTTACACAAAGTTGGCTCGAGTAGACATTTCCATTGGGGGAGGGGGGGGGGGCAAGCAGTTTTCGGATCAGTTTCCGGAACTAATTATGGGTCATTCTGATCTGAAAATTAGTCTGGCCCCCTGGGACACAGGATCGGGGTCAGTTTTGACCCAAGGGATTTATAGTGTGCATAGTTTTTTTCCCACAGAAAAAAAAAGATTCCACACCTAAAGTTGAATCTTTAATTTGTAAATGAACATTGTGTGCTTTATCATGACCCAATTTAAAAGAGCTGCTGCTGATGCACAACACGGATTTAAACTTAACAGAATAAAATTACCAGCCAAAATACCATGTTACATGTACCATCTATATGACTGGTATCCTGCTCATTTATGCTTAGCAGGAAATTGTAAAGCAACATTGTCTCCTGAAGCAGCTCTATGAAATTGGGCCCAGCTTTTTACCGTGGATCCGTACGCTTAAGAAATGTTGTCCCCCCTTCTGATAGCCAAGACTGGAGCACGGTATCCATTTTCAACCTAAAAGACACGTCTGTTTCCCGCCTCCTGTGTATCACAACTTCAAAGCAACGCCGAGCCACTTTCGGCATGGCGACCGTAAGTCTCCTACGTCACGAACATAGTCGCCAGAATTTGTTATTCTGTGATAGTCAAAATTTGAGAACGAAATTACATTTTTAGGTTCGAGCAGGGATAAGGTTTCCAATGGATTCATTCTCGGTGAAATGCTTGAGTCGTTTAAAATCCATACCTTCTTGGGTATGGAATAATGTACACCAGCCAAAGACATGTAAACACAAATGCGAACAGATGGGCAATTGGGCATGCATGTATGGCCTAAGTAATGTACACATGAACTAGACAGCTACGTATTGTAATCTGCATCTTTTCTCCTTTGAACCCCAAAACTCATTTGGTGTTCGATATATGGCATGGTGTACCTCCTCTATTGTGTCTTCATTTACATGTGTTCTGTGAATCTCAGGAATGGTCTACTAGAGGACTTTAGAGGGGTAGCCTACTTCTAAGAGGAAAAAAGTGTGTTAAAGTGTAGGAACAGTTTTTTGGGGAACACCCTCTGCCACATATTGGGCATGGTACAAAAACTGCACTTATGACTTTCACTAAAAAGTGGCCCTTTTCGAAACTACGACTTTTTGGGCTTCGTCTCAGGCTCTGTCCGCCTGATTGAAGCCCCGTTATAAGGAAAGCACACGTTTTCTAAATAACTGACGGAGCCCAAGCCCAAGGCCAAGCCGTTGTTTCGAAAAGGGCCTATATGATTACAACCTATACTGCAAAGCAGTCCGCCATTATTTCACCGACGGTGTTTTTATGGAAGTGGCGTGAACCAGTGTCGAGGAAGTGAGTGTGACTTCGGGAGGAAATGAAGTCAGACTACGGCAGCGAATCATCTCCTTTGACAGTTGAAGGATATAAATGGCCTACACCAGAGCCGTATATTGAGAGAGTTGCGACAACTTGCGATTAGAAGCCATTTTGTGTTAAAAAAAAACCGTATGGGCGAACACAGGGTGCCAGACTAGTCTGCCCATTGGGTTGTGCTGCATTTGGACCGAAAATGGCGTCCAGCAACCACGTGACCAAATAAAAAATTTCAAGGCACAGCTCTGGCCTACACCATGCCCGATATGGGGGTAGAGGGTACCCCAAAACGTTGCCATACTTTCTCTATGCTTTAACACACTGGTTATCCTCTTGTACAGATGTACCCCCTCCTAAAACCCACCGAAGAATTCCTGAGATTCCAAGCACACAATGATGCAGCTGCAATAGAGGAGGGGGGGGGGGTACATGCTACATAGACAGCACCAAATGAATAGGGCCCGCTAAATTTTGCTAAGCAGAAAAGTGTTCAGCCAAATGCTCTGTCTAAGCAAGCTCTTTTGACACAGTTGTTAGTGTTAGTTTAGATCCCATGCTCTATAATGTTTCCATGTATTTTTGATATAATTTTATGTCTGTTTGTTCTAATGTCTTTTGGGGCCATTAAATTCGTACAGTTGACATAAGGCATGGATCTTTTGAAAACACAGCATGAGGGGTTTATGGTATAAAGTGTAATGGTTGTGCCTGTATATAAAGGCAAACAATGTACAATGTAATAAAACCAGAGAGAAGTGGGCTCTTTCTCTGTGGGTTAACTCTGTGGCCTATACGAAAGTTGGACCAGCCATCGATTTCACCAAACTCTTCCTAACTTAGGATTAATCCTAAGAGATAGGACTAGTCTTAAGTACTGGTCCTAACTTAAGACTAGTCCTATCTCTTAGCATTGCCTAGGATTAATCCTAAGTTAGGAAGAGTTTGGTGAAATCGACGGCTGCAGTCCGTTTTCAGCATTCATCCGTCCGGTGCGTGGTCGATAGACACATGTGCACTGTATAAGCTCCCGGGCGGGTCAGAATTGACTCGGAGTCTGGGTCCCAGGAGCCCTGACCCAAATTATGGGCCAGACTGACCCGGAAAGTAGTAAACAAATGGGATTTTAACTCTGAATTCGCATCAGTTTGACCCATTTCTGGGTCATTTTGACACAGATTCCGGGTCATACTGACCCCGAGATTGGTCAGGCCCCACATGACCCGGGCCCAATTTCATAGAGCTGCTAAGCACAAAAATTTGCTTAGCATGAAATTTCTTCCTTGATAAAAACAGGATTACACAAACCAAATTTCCATGTGATTTTCAGGATAAGCAAACAACAGCTGAATACCAGTAACAAGCAATATGCAACACATGGAAATTTGGTTGGTAATCCTGTTTTTACCAAGGAAGAAATTTCATGCTAAGCAAATTTTTGTGCTTAGCAGCTCAATGAAATTGGGCCCTGGATCTGGATCTGGGTCAATTCTGACCCGGAAGTTTTTAGCAGTGACCATGCCTCATCATGACCATGCGTGGACCGAGCAGGGAGGACCCCATGATTATTGTTTTTTCGACAGATGAACTTTACATCTAACAAAATCTTGATGTGTTGGATCTAGATTGTATTGATTAGAGATTTGTCAGCTAAATATTAAGTGATCAGACGGTTCAGGTTTCGGGTGCAGGAGGCGGACGTGTTGATGGACGTAAAGCCCATCTAAATTTCGAGAAAATTGGGGCTCGTGAAGAGATAAAATCACTTGTTGTTTTTGAGGACTCAATTCATTTCAACAAAATAATACAAGAACTGCATCAATGAAATGAAACTGGTGAAATTACGAACACAGTCAAGAAAACAGATACAATTCTACTGTTGATTTTTATTTCCCTTGCATGCACAAAGTAGCACAACGTTTTGTTTGGTGAATTCATGACCCATTCAGAGTTCCATCACCCACGGATCACTCAATCCCTAAGTGGTGGTTACTATTACCGGGTCCGCTTTCAACTTGTTTCATTCACAAGTGGGGAATGATAGTTGTTTGTCTCCTGAATGTAATCCGGTTGCAGGTGATGTTACTCGGTTTCCGGGTGGATTATGTAAGCAGGGCGCCACCTACATTTTACACATGTACAGGCTTTTAGAGCATGGGGTACCTTCCTCGATGCTTAGTGACACGCGCCTCACATTCTACCCCACTAAGTATTGAGAAAACAGAGCGTCGGACTCATTAATATTTTGTAGGCCCTCAAATTATTCTATATTAGACAGATTTGAGAGCCCAATAAAAGGAGTACAGTGTAAAAACTTTCCCTAATTGTGACCTGAGAAAAATTGTCCTATTTTCCCAGAGGTGTAGCTGGGACATTTTTTTCAAGATTGATGCTCGGTCATTTGGAAATGTACACAGTTGTAGGGCCTCGGGACCCCCCCCCCTATCAAATTGAGCAGAGGATAGAAGTTCAAGAGTCAATGGACAATTTGTCCTTTACTGTAAAAAGCTGTGAGAGTTCTAAGTATTTGTTTGAGTATTTTTGAATATTTTGTAGTTTGCACTAGTGGGGTGTACCCATAGAGATTGAACGACACTTAATCGTATTTGCAAATTAAATTTGTCCGGGTCCGAGGGGGGGGGCCTAACTACTGTGTCAGGCTGACCCGGAAACTAGCAAACAAAGTGATTTCAACTCGAATACTGCGTCAGTTTGACCCATTTCTGGGTCATTTTGACACAGAGTCCGGGTCATACTGACCCAGAAATGGGTAAGGCCCCACGGGACCAATAATGTAGGTCAACTATGACCCGGGAGTTTTAGAGTGTACACTTTCCCGTAGTTATAGCACTACTGTACAGATAGTTAACATACTAATGTACATTGTTTATGCAAATACACTTAGACTTGAATGCAAAATCCTCTACGGTTTGATGTATTGTTACCGGTGCATTGTGAACACTTTACAATATTGTTTTCCCCGAATAATATTATATTAATCATAATAATGTCGGAGTCTTAGCGTACGTATCTACAAGGTACTCAAGGCTCTTGACCAAAGAGAAACAAGGAAGACAGGTTTTTAAGATTTTGAATTATGAGACAGATTTATGTAGCACCTTACATTTACAAGGGTTTACAGGGTGTTGTGGCTCATTCAGCAGCCACTGCCAGAAACACCGGGGCTAACCCCTTCTCTTAGCGATAACGCCTGGGTACTTGTACATGTTACACAACACACCAAATTGTTATCTTTGTTCAGTCTATAGGCCATGTCACACGGGGCAATTTTTATAGCTGTCCTGCCAAGAAAAGAATGAGAAAACTGAAATGTTAATGAATTTCCTTCTTGGAGATTGCCTGAAGCTGGTTGCATATAAATTACCCATATGTGATACGGCGTTTCCATGGTTTCAGACTATCCTCTCTTTATGTTGACGAAGAGGGAAAAGCTCTCAAAACGGATTTATTTTTAAACACTTTGCAATATTACAGCGTCAAATTGAGAGGGGAAAAACCGCTGAAGCTAGTCATAATTCTGAACAAAATCGATTGTCTTTTGAGAGAGTTGACGACCGTGCGATGCTGCACGGCACTGAACCCTTTTTTGCAGAATGTGGATGGCATTTCTTTTTTGTGTGGGATTCAAAGAATGGCCTTGTGGTATCCGAAGTTATTTCCCGTTAGGCGCTGATGTGTGTGTTTATGTACGGATGCTTCCTGTGGATGTTTTTCTCCAAGAATAGTATATGCCTATAGAGTCAGTTTGAAAGTCCAGACAAAACTCTTAGGTTTTCCTTGCAAGGGGGATCCCCTCATCGACCATTGAACTGAAAAGGAAAACCTTTGATGTGGATAGATTTTCATAAACGCTTAAAGGGTCTGTATGCGTTTGGTAATGACTCTGACAATTAATGGCAATACAAACTTACTTGGTAAGAAGTACAGCAACTTTGGATAGTAGGCCTATCGTGCATTTTGAGAAACTTTTCACTTCGAAGTAGGCCTACTGCGGTTATGGAAAAAGATATCACTTTTTATCCCAAAAATTTGAATCTGAGAAGCGTTTTCTCAGATTGTGTATTCCAATTGCAGAATATTCTTCCGGCGTGGCAAAAGCGCTCCAGATTTTTGGCAATATTATCTAAAAAACGCTACCTTTTGAAATGAAATTTTCACAGGTTATTTTTTATGGTATAACAACTATTATGATGCTAGAACCACGCAAACGTGCCGTGGTTGTGGCTTCATACGTCTGATGCCACCACCACGCAAACGTGCCGTGGTTGTGGCTTCATACGTCTGATGCCACAGCCACGCAAACGTACCGTGGTTGTGGCTTCATACATAAAATGCCACAACCACGCGTGTCGCGTGTCATTGCCGTGGTTGTGGCTTCATACGTCTGATGCCACAACGCTACCTTTTGAAATGAAATTTTCACAGGTTATTTTTTATGGTATAACAACTATTATGATGCTAGAATCACGCAAACGTGCCGTGGTTGTGGCTTCATACGTCTGATGCCACAACCACGCAAACGTGCCGTGATTGTGGCTTCATACGTCTGATGCCACAGCCACGCAAACGTACCGTGGTTGTGGCTTCATACATAAAATGCCACAACCACACATGTCGCGTGTCATTGCCGTGGTTGTGGCTTCATACGTCTGATGCCACAACCACGCAAACGTGCCGTGGTTGTGGCTTCATACGTCTGATGCAACAACCACGCAAACGTGCCGTGGTTGTGGCTTCATACATGATGCCACAACCACGCAAACGTGCCGAGTCTGATGCAACAACCACGCAAACGTGCCGTGGTCTTGGCTTCATACATTGATGCCACAACCACGCAAACGTACCGTGGTTGTGGCTTCATATAATGCCACAACCACGCATGTCGCGTGTCATTGCCGTGGTTGTGGCTTCATACGTCTGATGCCACAACCACGCAAACGTGCCGTGGTTGTGGCTTCATACGTCTGATGCAACAACCACGCAAACGTGCCGTGGTTGTGGCTTCATATGTGGTTGTGGCTTCATATGTCTGATGCCACAACCACGCAAACGTGCCGTGGTCTGAAGTAAGTCAGAGCTGTGCATTGAGAGAGTTGCGACATGGAGGGACCTGCTTTCTCCGGTCACGTGGTTGCTGGACGCCATTTTGTTCCAAATGCAGCACAACCCAATGGGCAGACTAGTCTGGTACCCTGTATTCGCCAATGCATTTTTTTGGAGACAAAATGGCTTCTAATCGCAAGTTGTCGCAACTCTCTCAATATACGGCTCTGAAGTAAGTCATAGAAGAGCGACCTCTCCTGGCGTTGTTTAAGGCAAACTCCAAAGACTCCAGATAATGGTGTTGACAAAGATGCAAAAAGGGTTTGTTTTCTAAAGATTATTAGAATGAAGAAGTGACACTTATGTGTCTTTTGGACCGGGTTACGTTTGTGATTCGCTCGAGTTCCGTCATCTTATACTGAACTTTCTTTATCAAGTTACATTGGCTGTAAAAGGCCTCAAAAATAGAAACGGGTCAATAAATTAAAACTACTGAGTACTGTGCTTATCACTCAACGGTGAAAGAGTAAAAACCTAATATGATATTCTTCATATGCATTATGGTATAATACACGAGATTCAATTATTAGTATTTACATACAAAGGAAGCGATTCAAAACTCCCGGGTCGAAATTAACCCGGATTCAGGGTCTCTGGGGGCCTGACCCATTTCTGGGTCAGTTTGACCTGGAAAGTTTCGGTATTCCGGGTCATACTGACCCTATCTGGGTCAGGCCCGCCGGGACCTGGAATCCGGGTCAAATCTGACCCGGTTTTTTGTATAGAGTGCAGTGTAAATTAAATAATACAAGTGAATTATTAAAATGCGGAGGTGGATGTCAGTAGCATGGCAAGCCACCGTGATTGACTTATAACTCTAAAAAAATAACCAGAGATCGATGACTGGCGAAATGTTTTTTTAAGACCTACTTTACAATATGCGAAATGGAGTGACATCTATTATACAATAGGCCATTATCATGCTGCCACCATCTTGGTCATGTTCCTTGTATCCAATAACATTATCGAATGCTAATATTCATTGTACAAAAAGCAACCAGACTATTTCTCCTTCCAGCCTCGGTTTAATTACATTGATGAAAATAAAGATGGACGCACCATGATAAAGGTCTATTTCCATCCGTCCAGAATTCCAGACAGTCCTTTTGAGCAACAAGGTGTATTATTAGCTATCATGCATTTACCGAATGCTAAACATAAAAAGTGCGATAAACAGCAACGTGAATTAGATAATGAACACACGGGTATGATGTGCAAGCTACCCCCTAGATTCGTCCCCTGTCTTTATCCGCAAGGACGATCGCCTCGAATTGTGACGTCAGATGTTCAGGCTAGCTGCCCCCTAGCTGCAGCACCTCGTTCGTTGGGGGGGGGGGGTCACTGTGGCACGGTTATCCACGAAATCGATGGCTTGAATTGGTTTGCATACAGCTTGGAGTTCGACTGTTCACACTGACTGCACAACTGAGGTTTCGCTGTTTATATAGACTTATTGATTACGCTGGGAAGATTTGGAATGCACGCTGAATCTCCACCGGGGCTGAATATTTGGGTCAAGCTTTATACAAGAAAACTTTTTTGTTTTCCACCATCATGTTTGACATTCATCTTGTGGTGTGAATGTTAAGAATATTACGCACAGACTAGAAACAATGTCTGATGTATCTCACGAGTGGTGTATATGCGATATTTCATATGGTAATTAGTAAAAGGTGGATGGACTGAGAAAAGATGAAGTATACGGAGTAAGCTAACACGTTTTCTAGTGCCTTCAAGTGTAGGGAGTCCGCCATTCGGGCCTCTTTGCGTTCTACATAACGACAGTGCATGGAATACTAATTAGTATCCCGTAACGGGTGGTTGTAGTTTTACGCAAGGAAGCGTATAGTCCCTCTCGCCCGTTGGGAAATTATGCCGTGGCTTTACAGCAGCAGAGAGTAAAAAATAACGGCGCTTGAGTGGAGGACGAGTACCAACGATGTTTACTTCCGAACGGATTTTATATTCGCTCGGGTCGGGTAGCCAACTCCGCTCCGGGGGAGTGAACGGATCATAAAGCCGCGGCAAGGTGTCACCAACATTTTCAGCCAGTCGAGCGGAGGTCGTCGCCGTTGCCTCCTCAAAACCGACAGCTCTCTCTCCCTCTCTGTATACCGACAGTTAAAAATGCTCTCACAAGGTTCGGTGCAAGGGCAAAGCTTTCTATTAACGTCGTGATTTTTAATGGTGATGATTCTGCAGGACGTGTGTGTGCTGTCGTCCGCAGCTGCAGGATGGAAAAAAACCCCTAATGTACAGCATCCATCAACAATCGCAACATCTATTTGAGTATAGGTACCCTGTTTACCGGAACTGTACATCAGTGAGTAGACTTCATCGTTGTTGGTAATTGCTAATTAGCGGGAACCGATACCGCAACTGATTGAATAATATGCAAGGATTGTTTAACATTCAGTCGAATAATACAGTAAGGAGCACACTAGGTTTGAGAGGCGTAGGAGTGAGTGCGTTGAGGAAAGAGTGACCGACTTATATCGTCTTTCACATTGGTCAGGATGTGGTGGGAGCACACGGTCGTGTTAAACTTCACCAGTGGATTGGAACTCCTCTTAATGCATGTATGCCTCAGGAGGGGAATCGCTTCATGACTTTTAAAACGTCAAGTGTATATAGAATGCTGTATCCATTCTTACTCAGCACACTTTCCCTTGCTTGTAATTATAATAGTGAAATAGTTGCAACCCGACTGAAACATTTTAAGACATCGGTCATCTGAGTGAGCGACTTTGAACGTCTGATTTGAAGTCACCTTCGAGATGACGGTGGTAGTCACCATTCGCGGTTGCTACAGTTTCCATAATCAACGTCCATTTTGTGAGGACCGTGCGATGCTAACGCTACCAGTTTCATAAATCATTGGCGAACGGATTTTGAACCAAACTTCCCGACGTATATTGTATATATACTCATAGTGTAACGACTATTGAGTCCATGAAACTGCGTAGCAACTGTGGAATATTTTTCAGCCGTATCAAAGTTCGAAATCGAATTCTGTCTGGAGAGCGATAGGATTAAACAGTCGGCCCTCCGTAAGTATGCTCACACGTCATGAACACAGATGCTACTTTTGATTTGGGCAAGTGGAGTCTAAAGTGGATTGTATTATACAATATTGCAAAACCTGGAAATCATTTTGGTCATCGACTGCGGGTAGAATAAGCTTTCAATCGTCTGCTGTACATTATTCCGCTTGAACGCAGCAGTTTCTGCAATACCGTGATCTTACGTATAGGTTGTGTTTGTTCCACATTTTAAGCACAAATCATGGGAACTTAGTTCTGGATTATTATATAGAAATCAAGGAGAAATATCACGAGATATTTTCAATTGAAAAGGTTCTCTCCTAGAATTGGAATACCATGCTCCACATGCCGTCCGTGCGCGACCGTTATCGCCGGAGCAGCCTCGGCCAGGTATCCGGCGGTGTGGCAATCCACGATGCGGTGGTCAAGGGGAAGATTCACCTTGCCAAGTTCATCCTGGACGCCGTTGACAGCCACACCGTGGTCAACTCCCGCGACAACCACGGGAAGACGCCGCTGATCCGGGCCGTGAGAATCGAGGAGCCCGGCGTCCGGGCCAAGGCCGTCGATCTCCTCCTCAAGTACCAAGGCGACGTCAACCTCGCCGACAACGTCGGCAGGACGGCGCTGAGCTACGCCTGCGAGCACAAGTGCAACGACGTCATCAAGAAGCTGGTCAAGAACAACGTGGACCCCAACCTGCAGGATAAGAACGGCAACACACCGCTGATGTACTGTGCCATGAATGATAACACAGATGGCATTGAGATCCTCTCCAAGTCCTTCCGACGTCTTGGATTGGATGTGGATAAGATGAACGCAGAGGGGATGACGCCCCTCATGGTTGCCGCAAGGAATGGCTACACCGAGTGCGCGCAGCTCCTGGCCCAAAAGGCCAAGGCGTGCTTGCTCACACGGGATAACGTTCACAATATGAATGCAATCGATTGGGCCAGGGAGGCGGGTTGCTCCACCCCGGATGTGGAAGCAATCCAAGCACGGCCGCGAACCGCCACTCAAGGGTCACTACACGACACGACTGATGGTCTGGAATCGCAACGAATGCTACCCAAACGGGATCCCATCAGTCCAAACAGGAACAAGAAGAGTGAGTTTTCGTCGATGGTTGCTCTTCCATCTTGTGACTCGGATGGGTCCATGAGCTCGGACTCCACGAGTGTGGCGTCATCATGCACCCACAGGCACACCGGCAGTATGCAGAACATCAAGCAATGCAATCACATGAGTCTGGAGGGTCTGTCCAAGAGATTCCAAGGTCTAGGTCAGAGGTCATCCTCGGAGGACACGGGTTGTCCCAAGTATGGACGTGCGGATTCCCAAAGTCCCGTAACTCCCGAGAAAGAGTTGGTGTTTGGACACAAGGCTCATCATCAACCCAGTCGCCTCTCTGACTCTCAGCCCAAGCTGACCGTTGGCAGCAGTACGGACGCACCGTCGCATTACGAGCGAAACTCTAACGCGTGTACTGTTAACAAGCACGTGCATCATCCGATCGCTGCAAACCACTCCAGGAGACGTCCCATGTCAGCCAATGTCACGAACCGAGAAAGCACATTCAGCCAGAGCTTCGACAGTGTCCTGTCGACCAGGCTGTCCACGTCATCGGACAGTCTACATCTACTGACCGTCACCCAACCGTTAGTACCCCACCCCCCAACAACAGCCAAAGAGGTCAACAATCTCTCCAAACTGTCGCATCTCAGTCGAAGCATGGAGGTGTTGCATGTTCAGAAGGCCCCGAAGGAGGAGAAGGAATTCGATAACGGCAGCAGCAAGGTCAGTTACGTGGATCTACACGAGGTTCGGGGGAGGACGAGGACGGAGGGGCAAGCCTCTCTCTCCCCGGGGGATCTAAGTAGCTTATACGGCGGCAGACCAGACGGTGGACCGAGTAGTAGCCGAGACTTCGGTCACCTACCTTCTCTCTCGCCAAGGTGCGTTTCCCGCGAAATCTAAAACCAAAGAATAGAAATTTGTGGGTGATAGTTTATCAGAAATGGCTGGTTTGCCTGGAAAATATGATTGCGCATATAAACGATCAACTGTTCCAATTGTAAACAACGGTGGAATAGCAAAAGGTCTCATATTCAAATTATCAGTTAAGAATTGAATATTCTAATAATTATTTCCATGTAAGATGTAGTACCGCATTAACCTATGGAATCTTAAATAACGATCTATCACTACCGATTTTGGTGTCATCCAAACACCCCCCCGGTTATCGGGGTCTCAATTTGAGACTTCTGTCAAATATCAAAGTGATACAAATATAACTACACTGCAAAAACTGGGTTGTTAAAATTGACACCATGGGTGTTGTCACATATGTGGTGTTAATTTTGATTCTCTCATGGGTATCTATTTGTGACAACACCCATGGTGTCCATTTTAACACCCCGGTTTTTGCAGTTTAGGGGTTGACTAAAGACAGTGATGCCCCCTCTACAAAAAAACATACAGCTGAAGTTATTTTTCTTAGATGAAACGATATTGTAATTAATCGAAGCCTTCCAAGGGTTGTTTTAAAAGGTGTTTTTGTTGTTGTTCCAGAGAGATTTTTATTTTGATCTTTTGTTTTGTCTACTGAATCCCTCACGGGACTATGACCAGATGCGGAAGTATTCTGCGTCACAGACTTACACTCCTAGGTTCAATCACCCTTTTTCGATCTCTAAACATGCATTTAATAGGGGCACATTGCCATCGAATCTCTCACAATTTTGCTGTTCGGATTTACTCCTTATCCTTGCTGTTTGGATTTACTCCTTATCATTTTTAAGAGTTGTTCGTGCACAAAAACACCTACGGTGTGTTGTAATTAGTGAGAAGTGATTTAAAAAGAACCTAAGTTTGCCTCTTCAAATACAACTAGGGGAACAAATGGTCCGCCATTTTGTGGAGTCAAAAATGTGGTTCTACAAAGTAGCGGACGGTGTTCTGTCATGAAATTACACCCAAAAAACCACACAATTGCAAGGGATGTTTATGTGAAATCATTATATTCTACTTTTAAATTATCTTTCCAACCATATTCATTTCATAACAAACGCTTTTTATAGCCCAAAGCGCCCAAATCCGAAGGCAATAACCGAATTGGTTATTATTATTATTAATGTGCCCCTTTAACTGCAAAGAGCAGAGATCTTGCCCAATAATGCATGTAGACCAATGCTGTACCTACGTTGGTAATCATGCTTTGCAAAAACTGGGGTGTTAAAATTGACACCATGGGTGTTGTCACATATAGATACCGAAGAGAGAAATCAAAATTAACACCACAGGGTGTTAAAATAACACTCATTTTTGTCGAAACAATTACATTGGTGTTATTTTAACATCATGATATGTTAATTTTGATTTCTCTTTTCGGTATTTAAATGTGGCAACACCCATGGTGTCAATCTCAACACGCCAGTGTTTGCAGTGCAGTTGTATCGCACAATATAGGAAGTTATTTTGTTGTAGTACTAAGTAAACATAATTGTTGCAGAATACCATCTATTATTGGGCGACTGCAACAGCAATTGGTACTCTTGCTTTTTACTCGCGATATCAAGCGAATTGTATTCGACCATATGCCAACTTGTATCTTGTACAGCATATATTGTTACACATCCCTACAGGAAAACTGGATTTCTTTCGACCATATGCCAACTTGTATCTTGTATACAGCGTATATTGTAACCACATCCCTACAGGAATACTGGTCCATATTTTGACTTGATTGATCGTCTTGTGCGGTGAAAATTATTCGTGAAACGTGCAGTAACTGAATCCGTTCTCATTAGTAACCAGAAATGGGTCTGTCATGCCCAATTCCAGAGGCAGCTTAGTACCCTGGCGTCTCTACGTGTAACAGTAAAGTGCTTTTTTGTTTTAGCCACGGTGATAAATCAAGAATCAGTCTTTTTGCGTGCGTCTCATCATCAATTGAAGTTGAGAAACATGTGTCTTTGCGCCAGGATTTTATCTGAAACAGCAGATTTACTGCATCAACAGTAATAGTTTTCTATCAATTTTTCTTTATCTGCAGTTTGACTGTATATGTTTACCCAACAGGTGTTTTCTTTTAGCTTAATGGTTTCACTCCGTACCGTATGTTTGGCCGTATGCCATACCTGCAGTTTTAGGTCTACCTGCAGTTAGACTGTACCTATGCCTACCTGCAGTTTTAGGTCTACCTTCAGTTTAACTCTACCTGCAGTTTTGGTCTGCCTGCAGTTTGACTCTATGCCCACCTGCAGCTTTAGGTCTACCTGCAGTTAGACTGTACCTATGCCCACCTGCAGTTTTAGGTCTACCTGCAGTTTAACTCAGTCTATGCCTACCTGCAGTTTAGGTCTGCCTGCAGTTTGATTCTATGCCCACCTGCAGTTAGGTCTACCTGCAGTTAGACTGTACCTATGCCCACCTGCAGTTTTAGGTCTAACTGCAGTTTAACTCTATGCCTACCTGCAGTTTTAGGTCTACCTGCAGTTAGACTGTACCTATTGCCCACCTGCAGTTTTAGGTCTAACTGCGGTTTAACTCTATGCCCACCTGCAGTTTTAGGTCTACCTGCAGTTTGACTCTATGCCTACCTGCAGTTTTAGGTCTACCTGCAGTTAGACTGTAACTATGCCTACCTGCAGTTTTAAGTCTACATGCAGTTTAACTCTATGCCTACCTGCAGTTTAACTCTATGCCCACCTGCAGTTTTAGGTCCACCTGCAGTTTGACTGTATGCCTATTACCCGCAGTTTTAGGTCTGCCTGCAGAAAGACTTTACCTGCATTCAGTGTTACTGCAGTTGTTTGTGCTCTCGCAGCTTTAATTATCTTTAATTTCTCTCTGCCAGCAGTTTTTCCCCCTGCTGTTTTACTTCATACAATTGTTTTGTCATCAGTTTACCTGCAGTACCGTTACACATTAACTGTGGTTTTACTGTAACTGCAGTATTACTTTCTATGCAGTTTACTTCGCCGTCAAGAGTTCACAGTATCTGTATTTTGTACGCCCCTCAGTTCGGCTTTACGTACCTATGGTCTTCCGTACCTTCAGAATGTTTATAACATGCAATTTTACTACATGTCTTCAAGTTTTACTTTGCAGTTTTCAGTAGAAAGCGTGATTCATTATTTTGATCATGGTAATTTCAGTGTTCTTACTACTGACCATTTCCCTAAGTGTGCAAATAATAGAAAGCCATGTAACAGTATACGGTAATTGGTATCCAGCCCCGACTGTAGCTTTTAAAGAAAAGGGCTTTAAAAATGTTGACTCGTGTACAAGATTCTGATAAACCATTTTTAGTAGCCTATGACAAAACTGTCTTGTCAGTTCGCATTACGATGGCGGTAGTTATCTTAATGGTCTTTAGGCTGTGTAATGGCCGCATGCTGTGTTTGCTCGATATTAATTATGATTAGGCAACCAAAACAAAAATGCATGTTTAGCGTCCCCTCCTGCTTCCCTTTTAGAGGCCGTCTGGTTTTGTGTTATTTAAGAGATACATTTTTAACGATCCCTGACCATTTTTTTGTTTTAAATATAAGATCGTGTTTTAGACTTTTGCACACCAAAAAAAGAACACCGAAAAAAGCTGGCAACCATCTTGAAAAATAGCCTGGCCGGTCGTCTCGAAAAATGTGTCGGGCGGCCATTTTTGAAAAGAAAAGAAAAAAAGTCCCTCCTCCTTCCTTTTTTCAAAAAGGCAGGACGCTAAACATGTTTTTAATTTATTTATTTGGCCTTAGAGGATCATATAAAAACGCTGGATAAATTATCCAATGCAAGGATGACTGGGTCATCAGTCCGTCTCATACTAATTGGATTAACACAATCTGAGAAATGTTTCATGCATGAACTCTCAGATTGACACATTTTGGAATCTCTTTCTATAAAACCATATTCCTTTATATAGGAGGGAGTCGTTTCTCAAAGTGTTATACCTTATCAACAGCTGCAGTGCTGCCTACAAAGGAAGTTTTTATGCTCATTAATTTCTGGAGCAATTACCAAAAGTATACCATCCCTTTAACTAAACATACCCCCTTGCTCCCGAAGGAATGAAACATAACAGCTTACGATCGTTGAGGAAGCTTTACTAGGTTTTAAAACATACTCGGATTACAAAAAATACTACTAACTTGGGTGGTCACAAACAACATCTAAAGGGAATGAATGCTTAATTTGAAGGTTTGCATGGTGGAGTTTTTTTTAAACAAACCAGGGGTCGATTTCACAAAACTCTTCCTAACTTAGGACTAGTCCTAGGCAATGCTAAGAGATAGGATTAGTCTTAAGTTAAGACAAGTTACTGGTCCTAACTTCAGATAAGATTAGTCTTATCTCTTTGTGAAATCGGCCCCTGGGCTTATAGGCGTCGGCTCCGAATCCGGCTCTGGCTCCGGTCTTAGCTCCGGACTCATCGATGTTGGAAAATCAGTGCAAAATGTACACTGCTCCAGAAATTGATGACGGATCCCAAAGCCAGGGGTCGGAACACAAGCCGATGTTTGGAAAAAGCCCATGTGTCTCTGAGTGAGTAGGCCTACGTGTTTCTGATCTAAAATAATGATAATTGTTAGACGTGGAAGTTGTTCTTCTACGGAGCTCTTGAAGTGCCATCCAACTTGTTGAGATCCTGAGATAATTTACTGCCGGATGATGACATCATTAACGTCAGATGGCGACATCCTGAGATAATTTATCTTGGGATAATGAGATCTTGAAAGTAGATTGTCGTCTCCCAGATATATTTGTTTTCTTGGGTTCTCGACATTTTCAGGATGTTATCATGCCATGATAAATTATCTCAGGATGTCGACATCTTACGTTCATCATGTCAACGCCCTAAGATGAAATATATCTAGAAGATGACATCTTTCTTCAGGATGTCGTCATCCCGAGATAAATAATCTCAGGATGTCGACATCTTACTTCCATGATATCAACGCCCTCAGATGAAATAATATCTAGAAGATGACATCTTACTTCAGAATGTCGTCATCCCGAGATAAATCATCTCAGGATGTCGACATCTTACTTTCATGATGTCAACGTCCCAAGATGGAAGATGACATCTTACTTCAGAATGTCGTTATCCCGAGATAAATCATCTCAGGATGTCGACATCTTACTTTCATGATGTCAACATTCTCAGATGAAATATATCTAGAAGATGACATCTTACTTCAGAATGTCGTCATCCCGAGATAAATCATCTCAGGATTTCGACATCTTACGTTCATCATGTCAACGCCCTAAGATGAAATAATATCTAGAAGATGACATCTTACTTCAGAATGTCGTCATCCCGAGATAAATCATCCCAGGATGTCGACATCTTACGTTTAGGATGTCATCATCCGGCAGTAAATAATCTCAGAATCGCATTAAATCGGATGGCACTTCCAGAGCTCCGTATTCTTCAGGTACAATTTAATTTTAGTTTTTTTATTCAAATCTTCCAAAAGTTTCAATAATAATAGTGCTCTCTAAAAACTCCCGGGTCAGGATTGACCCAGATTCCGGCTCCCACATGGGACCTGACCCATTTCTGGGTCAGCATGGCGCGGAAGCTGTTTCAAAATGACCCAGAAATGTGTCAAACTGACGCAGCAGAATCTGAGTTAAAATTTATTTTTTAAACCAGTTTCCGGATAAGCCTGACCTAGAAATGGGTCAGCCCCCCCCCCGGGACCCGAGTCAGTTTTGACCCGGTTGTTTTGAATGAACACACAGGGTATTAACACAGTAATGATTTTGTGCCCCGTTAATATATTAGCTTGAATACATTCATAACCCTAATGCACCAAAGTATACAATGCCATTTATGCATCCATAAATCAAGAAAAGCGTATAGGAATACGAAGCTCCTCGGTTGTAAATTTTGTAAATGTATAATTTTTGATAGCTCCTGTATATTGATCTCAAGCACTGTGACGCACTATAAATCGTCACGGTAGAGCAACCCATCGTAAATGTGCATATTATCGTTGTATAGTTCCATTTTGAGGCGAAATCTGATCAAGATTTATGCCACACATCAAACGAGATTTTGTTTTAGAGAAGAGAAATACTGGGCCCATTCTCGTAGAGCTGCTTTAGGCAGAAACAAAATATTGCTTCAATTTTTTGTTTCTGCTGAGCGAAAAGTAAACAGGATACCAGTCACAGATAATATATGTGATATTGGATTTTGGCTGGTCACATTATTCTGTTATTTAAGGCATCGTACACGTTTGGTAATGACTCTGATAATTAATGGCAATAAAAACTTACCTAGTAAGAAGTACAGCAGCTTTGGATAGTATAATGCATTTTTGGAAACTTTTCACTTCGAAGTAGGCCTACTACGGTTTTAATGGAAAAATATTTCACTTTTTATCCCCCAAAACATTTGAATTTGAGAAGCGTTACGCGTAACGCTTCTCAGAGTGTGTATTCCAATGCAGATTTTTCTTCCTGCGTGGACATTACCGCTCCAGATTTTGCGGCAATATCTCAAACCTGCGTGGACATTACCGCTCCGGATTTTCGGCAATATCTCGAAAACGCTTCCAACTTTTGAAAAGAAATTTTCACAGGTTAGTTTTATGGTATATATCTACAGCTATATAGGTTTTAAACAAACAATAGGCTCCAATTACCAAATGTGCACGATGCCTTTAAGCATTATTTTGTTGTGCTTATACCTATAGCCCTCTGTGAAATTGGGTCATCGAGTTCGTCTTGTATGTATTATAGAGAGAGAGAAACAGGGCGAGAGAGACAGCAACCAAGTTAAAGCTAGCCCAGGTTGATTTTTAGAGAGGTCACTCTACAAAAAAAGAAGATAAAAAGATAAACTGAAATCAGAAAGCTCAGTGAACGACTATGAACAGTTTAGTCTTGGTCACGTGATGGTTTTCATGCAATACATTTTGGTTCGTATATGCAGCTAGGTTGAGCTTGATTTCAAAGATCGACATCAACAATTACTATGGCGCCCATCAAAGATTTGTATTAGATGAAGGTCTGCGACTCTTTCACATTGGCATACAACAAAAATCAGCTCATGTCCGGTCCATGTAGGGGGAGGGGGTCACCCTCTCCGTTACAATGGCTCCACCTAACAACATTGTCTTCGATTTGATTTTGATGGCCGATTGTCTAAATTGGACACTCGGGGAACTTCCATATAAAAGCCCATCCAAAAAGACGCGACTTTTTTTTTCTTTCGACACGTCGCCTGAAGAGGAGACTAGATCGATTATTTCACTCAAGTTCTAAATTAGTGACGACACCATTCTGAGTGGGAAGTTTCAAATTTCGTCTCCGAGTTTTTTGTTTTTCTTTTTAAATACTCATGTAAAAGTCTGCCGTAAAAAGGATTTCCAAAATGGCGTTGATATTTAACATGCAACTATAATTAATTTACAGGGAGCTAGAAGCGGGGAATGGGTGGGGCCAGGATGGGGATGCGGACAGTCCAGTATCACACTTGCAGAAACTGTGCTTTAAAAATCAATCCTGGTGTAGACATTCTATTGTGCCACAGCCATTTTGCTGTACAGGTTTGTCAGCACAGGATTCTATCTAACCACAAAAACTAGCTAAGCAAAACAAAATGATGCTTACCAGAATAAGGTTAACAGCCAAAATACTATGTCACATGTACCATTTGTGACTGGTATCCTGTTAATTTCTGCTAAGCAGGAATTTATTAAGCAGTATTTTCTGTGTAAGCAACTCTATGAATTTGGGCCCCTGAGTGAGGCTTGATGTTGAAGATAATTTGGCTTGTGATCTGGGCCGAATTTTGTAGAGCTGCTTTAGCACAAAAAAGTAACCAAGCGCAACAGAATTATGCTTACCAGAATAAGGTTACCAGCCAAACTACCATGTCGTGTGTACAATTTGTGACTCATCCTGCTCATTACTGCTAAGCAGAACATTGTTAAGCAATTTTCCTGCTAAAGCAGACTCTACAGTATACAAAAAAATGTTTACATACAAAGGTGTATTATCATTTATGGCTGTAGGATACATAGTGATAAACACTATGTTGTAAACCATTACAATTATTGTGTTATAGTACGGCAGATAAGGTGATGAGATTGTGCCTTTGATGACACAAGCATGGAATTTGGCACACACAGTATGTCATGTGAAATATATTTGGCTGTAAGGCCATCGCAGATTTGTCCTTTGAAAAAAATATAAGTAGAATAACAAATTTGCTTGTTATTCTATACCTGATGACTCTGAAAATGAATGTCAATAAAAACTTACTTACAGCAGCTTTGGATGGTATAAGGCATTTTGAGAAACTGTTCACTTCGAAGTACTGCGGTTATGGGAAAAAATATTACCTTTTATCCCCAAAAATTTGAATCTGAGAAGCGTTACTGCAGTAACGTTTCTTGTATTTCCAATTGCAGATTATTCTTCCTGCGTGGACATAACCGCTCAAAACGTATACAATCCCTTTAAGGAAAATGCTCTAAAGTGACACGCCACAATTTGTTTTAATGTAATAGTAGTATTTACTCTACAGCAAATCTTTACGGTGGGGTGATATTGGCGAATGATATAGTAGTGAGGTTGGCCGCCTTGCGTTTGAATGATGGGCAGGGGACCGTCTTGTGTGAGGAAGAGGGAGGATGGGAGAGGAAAAGGGGGTATGCGGATGATGAATGCTAAGATGCAGAAATGTGAAGGTTGAAAGATGGAGAGGTGGTGGTGGTGAGAGGAAGGGATGGCGAACGATGAGGATGTATATAGATTGTGTCTGTACTGCAAAAAAACTGGTGGGGTGTTCAAATTGACACCATGGGTGTATAGATACAGAACAAAGAATCAAAGTTTACACCATAGGGTGTTAAAATAACACTTATTTCTGCCAACACGATTACATTGGTGTTATTTTAACACCCCATGATGTTAATTTTGATTCTCTCTTAGGTATTTAACAACACCCATGGTGTCAATTTTAACACCCAGTTTTTGCCATGCGGTTGTGATGATTGAGATAAGACAGGTGTGATGCCAGTGTTGTCAAAAGACCCTTCCCATGTGTGCGCACTAATACTGTTGGCAAAGGGGAGGGGAACTCTCGCGCCTGTTTGAACGGGGCTGACGGTGGCGTGACGTACACGCGCGTTTGTTCGTCTGCCTACAGTGCACAACTCTATGAACCAATAGTGTCTGTACGCATGCGTGAATGTAATTAGCATATTTCGTGGGAAGGGCTTATTGGAGCGGTTTGGGAGGTTTTGTTGATGGCAGTGTTGAAGGTGAAGGTGGTATAGTGTTAGTACTATTGTGTATAATGTCGATGTTAAGATTAACGATGTGGATATGTATGTGTTTATAAAAGATGGTCGACTTGGTAGGTAAATGGTGCGTGGGAGTTCTGTGAAAGTTTCAGTCATGTTGTGGTGGTGCTTGCGGTCAGTCGACAGCAGAGCCGTTGAGAGAGTTGCGACAACGTTTTAAAAAAAAACGCATGTGCGCACACAGGGTGCCAGACTAGACTGCACATTGGGTTGTGCTACATTTGGACCGAAACGTGCGTCCAGCAATCAACCAAATAAAAACTGGTCCCTCCATGCCGCAACTCTCTCAAGACACAGCTCTGGTCGGTAGCAATGACGAGGTGGGGAATATTGTAAAAGCGATTATGACGAAAGAGACGCAAGTATAATGATGCGAAATAGACCCATGTCATAGTGCATCCGTCTTATTTTCCCCATTCAAAGCAATGGTACCAAACCGAGGCTGGAAGGAAAAATAGTCACAATTTTGCATAATGAAAACCAGTAGTCATGATTGATATGGATGTCGGGGGAACAAGATATAGGTCTATAAGAATACAGATTGTGGTGACAGGATGAATAGGGTAACGGTGATGGTGGATGGTGGTGTCTGATGGGGGTGAGTTGTTGTGGTGAGTTGTGGTGTTGAAGGAGATCATGGTTCTGGTATCCACGCCTTCCACGCCAAATGTATGTTGATGTCACTGTTGATCTTATGAGTGTTGATAGTAACAGTGGTTGGTTGTAATGGCGTTTGCTATAGCGATTTTTGATCGTCATAACGTTTGAATTTAACTATAGTTAATGGTGGCTGCTATAACGATGTATATTCATGATCCTGATTCCTTATAACGATATAATAATTGTAACGGTGGATGATTGTAACGATGATCATTGTAATAGCAGTGATGGTAGCGTGAATGTTTATAACGATTGTTGAAATTTAAAATGGATAACTGTTACGATGAATGGTTGAATGGATAATTGTCACGATGGATGAATGTAAACGGGTCGAAAGTAACGGTGGTGAATGGTGAATGAATGATGTTTCCTTGAAATGGCAGTAATTTTACCGATGGATGATATAACGATTGATGGATGGTTTTTACGATTACACTGTTATAACGACGATGGTTGTGACGGGGATGGCTGTATTACGATGATTGATTGTAAGTTGAAAATTGATGATAGGTAGGAAAAATTGTGAGATTGGCCGTTTAGATTTGAGACAAGCTCTCCAACATGAATGTGCAATAGGAATGGGGAGGATAGTAATGTTGGAGGGGTTTAATAGTCTGGGGGAAAAGATAATGATATTTAATGTATTAAAGATGAGAAGTGGAGAATAGTTTGGTAATGTTGGAGCAGTTTTTGGTATTGGTTTATTAACATTCCATTCGTGGCCAAAGGCCAAATTGCTAGAATTTAACAATAATATAAAAACATTAATATGGTACAGAAAATACATTTATGCAAAACACTAAAACAATGCAAACAGTAACTAAATAATGAAGGTACAAAAGTTATGTTCCAGCCAAAGCCAATGACCACAATCAAATAATTTAAAACGAAAGGAGAAAGGCTGACACCAAGAAGTTCAAGACACCATACACATTTACAAATAAAGTATCGGTAACAAGTACCACAAGCCCAGACCCAAGTCGGGTCCAGCATCACGCATAGCCTCAACGCACTCAATGATTAACAATTTGTTTATTTGTTGTGAAGTTGTAAAGTATGGTTTGTGTATTGAAGCCATGCAAACGTTGTTATCTTCTAATAACTATTTGCAAAAGTGGGGATTTATTTTATATGGTGGCCCCGCAGAGATACTTGGAAAAGGCAACTATCTGTGAATGTTATTTTTCATGTGGCCACTATCGTGAAATGTGCGCATTTTATAACTCGTGATCAATATTGAGCAACATCATTGTATGTAACTTGTGGGTAAAGTTCATGACATCGTAAATATGCGCAGATGCGCATTTATTTTTGAATTGCGAGGTCATTCTAGTACGGCAGGTAGGCGATGGGATTGGCATGGACTTTGGCACACAGTCGGAGCATAGTCCTTTCTCTATGGTCAGAGCATGGAGGTAGGATTCCCCCATGACGACACGATACACGATTACTGAATTGAAATAGTGCGGTGAGGAGATTTCAAAGAGAAACTGATTGATGGCAATACACTGCACATCACGCACTGCAGTAACTGAAACAGCTGGTTATTGTTTTTTAAGAAATTGCCCTCCATGGTCAGAGTATGTCAGGAGAAAGATATTTGGCTGTAGTGCCATCGCAGATTTGTCCTTTAAAAAATTTATTGGTGGAATAACAAGCAATGGCAGCCATTTTGAACATTTTCGAAAATTGCTTGCTATTCTACGTATACTTTGATAAAAACCTCACATCTTCCATGGGCCCTAAAGCCAAATATCTTTCTCCTGACATTCTCTGACTGTGTGCAAAATATTCCATGCTTGTATCATCAAAGGCACAATTCCCCCAGCAATATTCATGACATCGTAAATATGCGCAGATGTGCATTTATTTTCGATCTGCGATGTCCTTCACTCATCGTGACACAATTCCATTACCACATTAAAGCTCCTCTTTTTTTCAGCCTCAGCGGTATTTTGGGAAAATTCCAAACCATGCATGTGATATGAAACCAATCGAATCAAGTTTTATCTAATAACCGTAAGAACAATATTGTATAGTATACATAAATTTTAAATTGTCTAATGATTGGTTATGACGTGTATGTATACAATAACTTTTAAATTTCACCATTGAATGACAAATTGTGTAATATTTATAAACAGTTAATAGTGGATGACGCAATGTCACGTGTATATAGCAAGTGTCGCACCTCATGAGCGGCACAAGTCTTTACGGAGAATTACGTTGCTGATGGGTTTTGAAACAGTTATTTACGGTGCAGTTTATGTATTAAGTCGATTAAAATTACGATGTACATGTATTTTGCGCATTAAACCTATAGGTAACCTCTGCGTGTGGTTGTGGTTGATTGGTTTACTCAAACATCAGACCTGATGAAAATGACGTCATTTGAGTAGGGCGCCCTCGGATACGGGTCAAAAGGAGGTTGCGGATTGGCCCATCTCGTGCGCCGCGCGTACATGGGTGCACCCCCCTAAACAGAAGTCCTATGGCAACCAACGCTGCATTATAAATATTCAAAAATATTTTCAAAACAAGTCTCTCAGTCCTTTGAGGAAAGAAACACAAATGTGCCGTGACATCTTAAAAAAAATTCAGTTTTCTTTTCTACTAAAGGGGGAGTCCGAGGACTTTCCGAGCTACGCCCGTCACAAAGAACAACACAGCTACAGGAGTGTTGATTTCTTGGGAAAGGGGCCCTTCACTTTTCAGCAAAATAGGACTATTTTGTCGGGGCTTAGCTTGCCAAATATACCCCAAATTGAGAGTCCGTAACCCTAATAATATATATACAATATTGGACTCTATATATTGGACCCTGGACCCTGATATACAATATTGGACCCTATAATACAATATTGGACCCTTTAATACAATAGTGGACCCTATTATACAATATTGGACCCTATTATACAAAATTGGGCCCTATTATACAATAGTGGACCCTATTATACAATATTCGACCCTATTATACAATATGGGAACCTATTCCAACAATCCCTTAAAGTATTGATCCTCAAATATGTCATTTACAGACAATTTTTGAGGGACCTCCAAATGACGAGGCTCGGCGCAATGATTCAGTCACTATGGTGCACCCACAATGGATGTGCGTTTTCATTGTTTCATCACCTCGTTACCTCTATGATGGCGGCCTGATGACGTCAATGTATTATCGTGCTTGCTACAAAAGACCTTAATTAAACATTGACTTTTAAAATAATTTTAAGATATACCGATAGTTTTTGTCTTTCCCCCCGTGGGTTTAATATGACATTATTATTATTATTATTATTATATATTTCTGGTAATGAAACCAAGGATGCCTCACAAGTGAACTTAATCACTGTAGCTTGCAAGCCTGAGGAAACCTGTAAATGAGGGTGCTTGCAATGTGAACCAGAAACACGGGTTAAACCCCTACTCTTCCACGATAAGTGTTCTGGGTTCTTTTACGTGCACTACCTATCTGACACTTACCACCTTGAAGTGAATTGTCTTGCCGCTATATAAAGCATGCAATGAGATGTTTGTCTTATCTATACATTTTATATCCCCTTACACCACAAGGCCGGTACTTCAAGGTGAGGACTACTGATTTGGAATATCGACCCAAATCAACTGCAACAAGGGGCACGTTGCCACCTATATACTCCTGGGACTGAAACAGGGTTACCCCCTTCACAGTCCGTATAAAGATGTAGGCATGGGTATCATCCACTAACAAGATTTCTTAAATCTTAGTATTTTTCAGAGGTTTGTTTTTCTTTTAAAATATGTTGGTTTCTTCTTTCTAGCATGAATGTCTTCTTGTATCATTACTTTTAGCGAGGTTCTGTTTCTGCCAGCCTGTCTGTCGGTTTGTTTCCCTTTTTGAGTTGTTCGTTTTTAAATTTCAAGCGAAGATGTCGCTGTTTTCTTCAATTATTTTACCAGTTGACATGACTTTGTTGTCCCCAGCTTGTCAATAATTTAGCTATTCAAAATGTCGCAATTGATTAATTACTGGTCATAAATAAGGTTGAATGTTCAGGGCTGTTTCAAATTATGGCCCCCAATCTGATATTTCAAGCTCGTCAGCCATTTTGAAACGGCTGAGAGTGATTCCATAAAACGCACGACTGACTAAAAGCTTTGCATATTCCAAAACAGACCCCTGCTTAACTAATCCACTGCCATCTGTAGGATCCCCGTATCACATCAAATTATCTCAATACTGATAAATAAATATAAACTAACTTCAAAGAGGTATCAGGGCCCAATTTCATGGAGCTGCTTAAGCACAACAAGTTGCGAAGCGCAACATAATCATGTTTACAAGAAAAAGGTTACCAGCCAAACTACAGTGTCACGTGTACAATTTGTGACTGGTATCCTGCTCATTTCTAAATTGTTAAGGAATAGTTTCTGCTTAATAAGCAGCTCTCTGAAATTAGGCCCATCTGTCTATTTGTACTGAAGAATCTGTGGGGAAAAAACTGACAGAACTGTATAGAAAAAACGCAAACACTTCACATTCACTTGATTCATTATGAAATCCCGCGAACGTTCCCCATAATTCGTCAATGGGGAGAGAGCTGCACACAACGTGGAATCCGATCCCAGTAGCTACTAATTGACTCACGCAAAGAATAATCTTGGTTCACGGCATTTTCATTGCAGAGTTTTGTTCATCACCCAAAGTGCATAATTAAATCATTTATTTTGTTTGGGCGAACCATTGTCGGCGCGTCTTGACAATAGGGTCACATTATGTTAATGAGTGCTATAGCGTGCATCTGAGATATAAATAACTTCAATATTGCGATGCAAATATTTGTGTGAGTGCTTCGCATGTCTATTAGTAACTTGCGTATATGACATTCTGTTCTCCCCAAAATTTGTTTTATATATAGTACGGAAACGGCTTATCTTGGATAAAACAAAAGTCATGAATATTCATAGTTCTGATATCATTTAAGACACTAGTAAGCCTACAGGCTGAAGTGGACAAACCATGGGTACATATATAGCGATTTCTTGAACAGTAATTTGTTTTTAGAATAACCTTTACAGCTATTTGCATGTATTGCATACATATGTTTAGTACACTGTGCCCAATTTCATGGCTCTGCTTACCGCGGAGTTCTTCGCTTACTGCCGGAGAATTCGGTGCTTTACGGTGCCCCGTAAGTGCACACTGCAAAAACTGGGGTGTTAAAATTGACACCATGGGTGTTATCACATAATTTAAGATACCAAAACAAGAATAAAAAATTACATCATAGGGTGTTAAAATAATACTAATTTCTGCCAAAACAATTACAATTTAACACCCTATGATGTTAATTTTGATTTTCTCTTCGGTATCTATATGTGACAACACCAATGGTGTCAATTTTAACACCTTCCGCGGTAAGCAGAGCCATGAAGTTGGGCCCTGGGTTCGATTTCACAAAGAGCTAAGATCGAATCAATCTTAGTTTGCAAAATGAGAAGTTATCACATTACTATGGTAAAGGTCACGACACATCTTAATCTGAATTGAAATTGAAATTGAAATGGTTTATTAAAATACAATCACTCTCATAGCTTGTTGGCTGAATTACATGATTTTGTACAAGTACAAAACAAAATTAAAAGACATTAACAAAATTACATCAATAGTAAAAATAAACTAAAAACCACCAACAACAAAAATGATCCTTACCCCAACACCCCAAAAAGGGCAATGGTTAAAAACATATTCAAGATATAGATATTAGAAAATACAAACTGGCAATTAAAGGCAGTGGACACTATTGGTAATTACTCAAAATAATTATTGGCATAAAACCTTACTTGGTAACGAGTAATGGGGAGCTGTTGATAGTATAAAACATTGTGAGAAACGGCTCCCTCTGAAGTAACGTAGTTTTCGAGAAAGAAGTAATTTTCCACGAACTTGATTTCAAGACCTCGGAATTAGATTTTGAGGTCTCGAAATCAAGCTTCTGAAAGCACACAACTTCGTGTGACAAGGGTGTTTTTTCTTGCATTATTATCTCGCAACTTCGATGACCAATTGAGCTCAAATTTTCACAGGTGTGTTATTTTATGCATATGTTGAGATACACCAAGTGAGAAGACTGGTCTTTGACAATTACCAATAGTGTCCAGTGTCTTTAAGTACACATATTAAAAAGGGGGAACTTAAACAAGACGAGTGGAGGAGTTAAAAACCTGACGTGAGCAGAGGTCACCCCATCTATGAGCGGTCAGCCATATGCAGAATACGCGTTAGATATTAAGGAAGGAGACTCTTTCTAATTCGTTCAGTCCTATACAGCGAAATTCAGTAAGCTTTGCTGAACGCATTGTGAAACCTGGGTTTCTCAGGAGGAAGCAAAACTGATGGAGTTTGGAGGATGGATTTTGATAGCGCGTGCTCTCCAAGGTATAGGAAGCTGACAGTCCTTGAGCGCTAGCCTTGTGGATAGTGTCTATATAATTAGTGCCAAGCGTAATTATGCCTGCTCGATTCTGTATCATTAATGCTTTGTGAAATCAAGCCCGGATCATTATGATATATTTACATTTGGTATCAAATTTACCACGTACAAACATTCATTCTTTCATTCATTCCAACGGCTACCACCGGACATTTTGTGATGGCTTTCCAAATGCTCCTGTCCAGCATTCAGTTGCCTATGTCATCACAGGTCAGGTTGGAGTCTTCACATAGTTGGTTGATGTATGTTTTGTTTGGCCTTCCTTTGCTCCTCTTTCCAAGTGTTTGTTGCCACAGCACCAAATCTGACACCACTTGGGTCTGTGCCTCTCTAGCAATGCCCATCAAATTGTAGTCTCCTTTTTTCTGATTCTTGTAGTCTAGTGATTCTAGGTAGATCTTTGTTCATAAAATGTATTTGGGATAAGGTCTTTCAAACTTACATCAAGGGCTGACCTTAGCAACCTGGGCCCAATTTCATAGAGCTGTTTAAGCAGAAAAAGTAGCTAAGCGCAACATAATGTTGCTTACCAGAATAAGGTTACCAGCCAAACTACCATGTCACGTGTACAATTTGTGACTGGTATCCTGCTTATTTCTGCTTAGCAGAAAACTGTTAAGCAATATTTTCTGCTTAAGCAGCTCCATGAGGGCCCAATTTCATAGGGCTGCTTAAGCACAAATTTAGCTATAAGCACAACAAAATTATGCTTACCAGAAAAAGGTTACCAGCTAAAACACCATTTCACATGTAGCATATGTGACTGGTATCCTGCTTATTGTTGCTTAGCAGAAACTTTTTAAGCAATATTTTCTGCTTAAGCAGCTCTATGAAATTGGGCCCTGGTGTAGCAACCATCGTGGGACTTTTTGAGTTTTGTAATTATGGTCCATCGCAGCCATACAGCAAATCACTTTCTAATGTTGCAAGGAAAAGCTTGGTCTTCAGCTCTCATAAACCAGATTTCCAGATTTTATTTAATTTGTTGCAAGCCTACCATGCCAATCAAAATTTTAAAAAAATAACACTGACGTTTACTTTGAGATGGTGGCCCCTTCCTTTGTATCAAAAGTGGACATAAAAACGAACCGTAGAATTTCAATAAAATGTCAGATTTGATGTTTCCCTCCAATGAGCTGTGTACAAATTGTGCCTGCAGGAAGTCCAGGCTCTGTGGCTGTTTGTAAACGTTTTGTCACAAGTTACATGTGCTCATACACAGTCTCCCAATTTCATTCGATTCCCATTCATCGGGCAATTTTTGTTGTCATCTTTTTATATCCTTCCCAATAATGAACACCCCTGAGGTGCCAATTAGACTTGCCGTGGAAAATTCAACGCATGTGTGCACGCACTTGAGACAGTGATATTAAACGCAGTATGGTGTGAACAATTTAATTAGGTCATACGTCCGATCGCGCACGTTTCCCACGATCGTGGTGTGTTTTTGTTTTCTCTTATTGTGAAAACTATAAGGGCCTTGTCACATGGGGCAACTTTGCAACTGCAGTGCATGCTACAGGACAACTTTGGTGGCACATGAGTAATTTTTTTCAAACAATGTCTTATGATCCCCAAGAAAAATATGTGAACTTTCAAAATAATGTGAATGCCTTTTCTTTTTTAAGATTGCCTGGAACTGGTTGCCAGTAAATTGCCTCGTGTGACATGGGCTCTTAAAGTTATACTTTTGGTAATTGGAACCCACTGTTTGTTTCAATCCTATATAGTTGTAGATATATACCATAAAACTAACCTGTGAAAATTTCATTTCAAAAGGTGGTAGCGTTTTTGAGATATTGCCGAAAATCTGGAGCGGTTATGTCCACGCAGGAAGACCAATCTGCAACTGGAAGACACAATCTGAGAAACGTTTCTGACATAAAGGCTTCTCAGATTCAATTTTTGGGATACAAACTGATATCTTTTTCCATAATCACATTACTTAAAAGTGAAATGTTTCTCAAAATGAGTAATTACCAAACGTGCAGGCCTATCTCCGGGTTTACTTTAGCCTTTTTTTCAATGACTCAATGTCATTTCACTAGCAGGACCCTTGTCATTTCACTAGTCTGTGCAAGTCTCGCGCATAATTCAACTTCCGGGACCATTTTTGTCCCAACCATATTGAGATTTACGTATAGGCAAAATTTTGTTTTGTCAATTATTTTAGTTTTACGTGGTTTATGACCATGAAAAATATGTATGTTGTTGGGAATGTAATACTAAGTGATAAAAAATAGGAAAGTAAAATCAATTCAACAATATAACGAAGAAAACCCGAGAATTAAACTTGACCTAAGCTTCCGGTTGCTGCAAAAATTTAAGAATTTTGTGCTCACCTCCGATCACAAAACTTATGTAACTTATGCTTGTTTTGGATGAGCGATGATAATTGCCAGATGCTGTAACTGCAACGCGAAGCCTTTTCATTGCAGTCTATGGTTGTTGAGGCGTCAGCGTCCTCTATAAACTGAGTCAAGCGTTAATTTTACGCCCGTGTGACCATCGCGCATCAACGTAAGTGGTTTCTGAAAAGTTAATATCAAATAAGCATCCTTGTCCCAGAGTTTTAATTTTGCTTCAATAATAATTAACACATTATTTGCGTATTTATTATAAAAACTACAACTGATTTTATAAACATGTAATGAGTATTTTTGTTTTTCAGATTTTAACATTGAATATAATTTTTAAAAAAGATTTGATTTCAGAGAAGAAAAATGTTCTTCGTTTGACGTGTTTTCTCGTTCCAATACGCACGAGACTTGCACAGTTTATAGGGATGTTTTTCAACACTGAACTAGCAAGCCGGACCACTTGGAGAGAATTCTGACTGGTCCTCAGGTGTTTTGGGCCAGCAGACTTCTGTTGAGGGTGAACGCCGCCACTCAAATATTCAAGAGGCTCGGGAGACTATTAATGATGGGAATTGCATTCATCAGACTATCTGCCGAATTGCATTAACCTGCTTTATAGGCAGAAAGTATTGCTTGGTAATTTACTCACTTGCGTAGTGGAAGCTAGCAGTGAACCAGTCAAGACCAGCATACATCACTCTGCATTTTGAATGGTTACATGTATTTGCTTAGCGACAATTTTGAGAGCTAAGCGAATTTGTGTACCAAAACTCTTCTTTGAAATTGTCCCAAGGTCTGCTCATCACACGCGAGTGTGCGGCCCCTAAATGAGACATATTAGCCTGATATCTTTCTCCATAACAAAATTACTTCGAAGAGAAATGATTCTCAAAATGCTTTATACTATCGAAAGCTTAAGAGTGATTACCAAACGTATACCTTCCCTACTGTACACGTTTGGTAATTACTCAACAAACAAAATAGCTTAAAATTTTACTTGGTAACGAGCAACGGAGAGCTGTTGATCAAATAAAACAATGTGAGAAACGACTCCTTCTGAAGTTACGTATATGTTTTTGAGAAAAAAGGTAATTTCTCACTGAAATATTTGAATCTGAAAAAGACTTCTGACCAGAAGTCTTTTTTCAGGCATCCGAAAGCACACAAATTTGCGCAACATGGGTGTTTTTTTCTTTCATTATTTTCTTGCAACTTCGATGACGAATTATGAGCCCAAATTTTTACAGGTTTGTTATTTTATGCATATGTTGTGATACACCAAGTGAAAATACTGGTCTTTGACAATTACCAAACGTGTCCAGTGCCTTTAAGAGGGCGAAATTTGCAATCAAAGTGGAACGACTTAGTGTTTTAGACATAGACGGTCGGCTGTAATGGCGACTATGGTAAGAACGATGTTAAAAGAGAGCCATAACAGCCCATCAAGGTGGGCTAGAGTGGGACTTGACGAATGAAACTATATTCTGACTATATAGTCTTGAACCTTGCACGCTTCTTTATATGCGATCGCAAGGTTCAATCGAGGTTCAATTAATCAACTCCATGAACCAACGGTGTATCGTTAACGATAATGGGACGGGTGGACGTCATCCAATTAACTCACCTGTCAACATGCCATGGTCTTCCCGCAGCCGTCTTAAGGGCACAGTTCTTGTTTTTGGTGTGACAAAAAATAACCTGTGGCGATATATACTTTTCTCATTTTGTTATTTGTTCTACCACTTGTTATAATGTTTAATTCTGGTTGTGAAGCCAATGATTCTCAGATCAGAAAATCGAACTTAATCACTATACTAGCCAAGAACCCCATAGAGAGAAGACAGAGAAGAAAGTTTCAGTTTTAGAAGCGGGAGGAAAACCCTAGAGTATTATTCCAGGGAAAAACCCACATAATCAGGTACGGACTGAAAACCCAAACCACAGGGAAGAAGCCACTTCGCCAACCCGACCGCCATTTTAAACAAAATTCGAACCCGTTTTGTGGACACATTTTGAGAATAGCTCCTTCAAGATATTGGTTTTTGGAAGAGTAAACACATGCCAATCTTCTAGCTTAGTTTTTCAATAACAACATCATCCAGCCCACCTATATGTGAAATTTAATCAAGTAAGGTGATCTCGTTCGAACAAAAGCAAGACAAAAAACCCCCAAACGCTGTTTTTGTTTTGTCAGGGATTGTGTGCAAGTAATTAGTGATTATTTCGATTGCAGCAAGCAAAATAAGCAAGGATGATGTCAGAAGTCTTACAATAAATGCTATTAAAATTATTTGTTGCCAAACGAACATTGAGTTTTTCTTTTTTCGAATATATATTTTGTTTAACGAAATATATTTCAGGAAACTTACATCTGCTGTGCTAAATGAACACAAAGGGAGCTTTCGAATGTTAAACCTTAAAACAAAACATCATGGTTGAACATCATTTCCTTGACAACCCCATTAAGTAGATCCCATTGTGCTGTCGACAGCAAGCCACCACTAATTGCATTTCCAATAAATTTGTCTCCCTTCTACGCAATTAATGTGGAGTTGCATGGGATTTGTTTGCGCTAGTCGGGCATAATTAGCGCAATTTGCATCATACATTATTCCCAGAGCTGTTTGTAAAGCTAATTTTGATCACACCAGGAAAATGCATAGTGAATAGAAAACAAATATTTTACTCATACTTATACTGCTGACTTAAAAAAAACAACCAAAAAACCCTAAAATACAAACTTACATTTAGAATTTAAACTGGGTAATATAAGGCCTGGAGCAAGTGTTAAAACAAAAATACTTCGTTAGTTTGTTAGCCTTTTATAAGAACCACTAATTAAGGCTGCATCAAATTCAGGTACATCTTCTGATTTCACGAAACAAACACAGCGTGACTCGGCTTGGGTCAACATTACCAACACTGGAGAATAAACAGCCAGACAAACACACCAGGCACGGACCTGTGTTTGGTTTGCGTTGGATAAACTGTTGAGAAATAACACATGTATTATGTTAGGCATGAACGATGGGGCGCTGTGCTAAACTGCAGCACCATCCTCTCTCTTGTGTTTTTTTAATTAGCTGAGTGTTCTAGACCCGTTTTTTCTTCTTTCCTTTTTTCGCCGGGTACCCCGTCACACTTCCCCCCGGGGAGTCAGGCGAGCCTCGTTTTGCTCGTGTCCTCGGCTTGGTTTACCCTTCTTTAGTTTCTGAGAAGACGAGCTGGATGAAGTAGCGTGCCTTGCCGTCGGCGACACGGGTCCACTCCCCAGTGAGTCTGCTAAAGATTGCTCGGTGACACGATCGCGGTGAAACCCATATGAGCTTGGTGATATAATGTGGGTCAATCCCTTGGTTAATGAATAACATTGCCCGATTTTTCCTTTCTCGGGAGAGCTTTGGAGAAGAAAAAAATACATGTTGACTTTTCCCGGACATTAATTTGGATTGTGTTTCAGAGGCGTATACATTTCAGATTACCTAATAGAGACAGGCTTACATTTAGGGTAAGGTTGAACATTTTGCTGCGGATTTGAGTCTGTAATTTAACATGACCCGAATTTATCTTCTAGGGAGAGGCTTATACAAATATATATGTGTTTAATCGGACATTCATTTGAAGTGAGTTTCTAGGGCTAAAATATTTACATTAGACTATGCAAGTCTCGCGCGTATTTGAACATTGGGACCCGTTAAAGTGTGCGAGTCTGTTTCCTTCACGCGTTAAAGCATGGGACCAAAGTGGTCCCAAAAATGTTCGATTACGCGCGAGACTTGCACGGTCTATTACATTTGCGTTAATATACAGGCTTACATTTTAGGTAAGGGTGATTCTTTCCCTGCATTGGTCAATTATAATACCTTACGGCTCGCGAGATTTGTTTTCCTACAAACTTTTTGTCCCCCCATACGGCGAACTGTGTGTACAAACTTCTGTTGATAGCGCCGTTGATAGCATCCTCCTCCAGCCCATGTTAATTTCCCGTATGGGGACAGAAAGTTCTTACAGGAAAAAAATCCTGCTTCCAGCTCAGAATTGACTCGGATCCCGAGTCATGTAGCGCCTGACCCATTTTGGGGTCAGTATGACCCGGAATCTGTTTCAAAATTACCCCAGAAATGGTTGACCCGGAATCTGTTTCAAAATGGTTCTATTACTGACGCAAAATCCGATTGGAAATCCCTCTTTTTTTAAAACCAGTTCCAGGGTCAGCCTTGTGACCCAGAAATGGGTCAGGACCAACGGAACCCGGAATCCGAGTCAAATCTAACTCGGGGGTGCGATGAATTGTTTTGTTTTTTGTATGCATCTACCCCGATTTGATCTCTTCCGGATTTTGACAAACAGGCCTAAACCAGTGGATTTGGAGGTTGCTACTGCCCTTTGCGTTGACGGGATACCTTGAGTGTATAGGACGAAGGTTTACAGTGCATTAACTAGTGATGGCTTGGAAGTACGTCTATAACATCTCTCTAATGGCCGACTCTTCTCACGCACTGCTCAAAAATGTGTTTCCTTATCGGACAGTCATGTGTATTTCTTAGCAGGCTACATTTGGATTAAAGTCACGTTTGCGCTGTCGACGGCCAAGCCCCCCCCCCCCCTTGAGGCAAGTTTGAAGATTTTATTGTTGACGAGTTGGCTGTTTAAATCTTCAGCTTTGCGTGTGTGTCTCTTGAGGAAGCCTTAGAATTCAAGATCAGAATAATCGGCCTTAGTTTACAAAAATGAAGGCTGTCTGGGGCCACATTTTAGAATGGACAAGTGACAGTTTCCAGTCTTAATTAGTACTTGTTAGGCGACCCAAAGGGTTGGACTTCCGGGGTGGCCTTACACACAGTTCTGTCTATAGCATGCGTTGTTCATGTCCTGTCCAATTCGCATAGGAGTTTGATGTAATCTTTTCTGGGGGACCTTTAGTTTTGTCTTCTATGTTTGGGCTGAGAGTAAGGTATTTGAACCATCAATAAGAAGTTACAACCTCGTTTTCTGTCTTTAAAATATGAAACGTGTAGCAGGTCGATGTCTCTGAGGTGAAGATTTTCCGGTTGCAGAGAGACGTTGGCTTCTTCTTTCTTTCTTTCTAGCCTATTTCACTCCACTGCAGGAGGAAAGCCTCTTCACCAATTCTCCATGTCACTCTATCCTGAGCTGTCTGTTGTCAAGCAATGCCTCTATGTTCTTGGTTCATCTCTCCATCTCCTGTTTTGTCTCCCTCTTTTCCTTGTTCGGTTTCTTCGAATCATATGTTGGTTGTTTTGCATGCCCACCTGTTGTCATACCTCCTTGCTCTGCCTCCTGCCCATCTCCTCTACTCTGATTTAATGGTCTTAATAATATCCTGCACTCTTGATTTCTTTCTTAGGTCCTCATTTGTCACCCTGTCCTTCTTTGTTACTCCTATCATTATTCTTCCCATAGCTCTCTGTCGCCCTTAGTCTTTTTTCAAGACGTCTAGTGGTAGTCCTTGTCTCGGCACCATTATTAAAGGACAGGTATTATGCACTGGTCGAGTTGTAGGGATACGGGAAGGTTTGGCTCACGTTTAGATTATAAAGGGATACTTTTTTAAGAGGCTGTATTTAGGTCCGGGCTACATTTAGGGTTCGGGACACATTTAAGGGCACAGCGGTATCCATTCCAGACTGACTTAGTAATTAGTGTATAGATGAATGGAGTTTGTCCTCAAGCACCTTTCAATCCCACTTAGCCTCTTTCGGATTAAGTACAAACGCCGTGTCACAAAACTAGATGTAAAAACATTTCTGCTTGTGTGTACTTTATTTTTATTTCAGCAGAAATAATCAAATTCTCCAGCTGATCGCAAAAAAGTTCCGCGCATCACGCAGACACAACTATGAGTCTTCCTCCCTACAGTGCTTTCTTTTCACGCGGTGAACTGTTTCAGGCTCGTCCACATAATACACGGTCTGCTGGCTACACTTGACTATACTTTAGCTGAGGGCGTTTAATAAAAATGCAGTCCCATCTTCCCTTTTTTATTTCTTCTTCTTCAAAGCGGGCTGTGTTCTCGGTGAATACGGTTGAGCGGAAAGGGGTCTCCTTAGTAATGTTCACCATCGTGCGTTGAGATGACAGAAAGGGGCCATCTCATAATAATTTCATTATAAATTTCTAGATAGTGTCGGTGGATGATTTCACGGGATGGAGAATACTGATGATCTTTCTTTGGTTGATGAAAGTTCAGTCCACCCCCCCATTTAGTTTGGACCGCCATTTAAGTATGATAGCATTTATGAATATTATTGTCATTCGTCCACAACAATACAAATGCAAACAAATACAAGGCAAATCGAAAAACTATGAAACCAAAACAGAAACAACTAGAGATTCAGTTTTTGTGACATCACAAAAAACAAGGTGTTCGAGAGTATTGTCATCAAATTAGGAGTGAATGAATTAGTGTATAGACAAGTTACCTTTTCAATCCAATGTCTGGTTCAGGAGTTAGATTTTTTACATTATAAAAATTCAACTTCCGGTTTGAACTGGAAGTCAAGGTCAAATGGGTTCACACTTTGTGCAGCGTTTGTTGACTTTTGAAGACCTTAACAATGATGTATTCTCGGTGTATACGGTGGAGCGGAAAGGGGTCTCCTTAGTAATGTTTACCATCGTGAGTTGAGATGACAGAAAGGGGCCATCTCATAATAATTTCATTCTAAATTTCTAGATATTGTCGGTGGATGATTTTACGGAATGGAGAGTACTGACCTTTCTTTGGTTGATGAAAGTTCAGTCAGCCCCCCCCCAAATTTTTTTTTTTAGTTTGGACCGCCATTTAAGTATGATACCATTTATGAACATATATTATTGTCATTCGTCCACAACAATACAAATACAAAAAATACAAGGCAAATCGAAGAACTCTGAAACTAAAACAGACAACAAGCAATAAACAGGCATAATAGCCCAAGAAACATACAGACTATAGCAAAGTACAAACAAGATAATGACAGGAGGGCGGCAACTAGACAAGCAGAATTATTATCAAGCAGAATTATTATCAGCAGAATTATTATCAAGGGGAAAATGAAGAAAAAAGATTATCCTATAACTGGATCAGTATAGATAAAAAAAATATCCCCAAACAACAACCTTTGATATCAAGATTATGTACTTTCATATAATTTTGGGTTGCAACCTTCAATGAATCAGTGATTAAGGGTTATTAAGTAAAAGTTATTATTAATTTGTTTTTGTTTTTGTTGTTCTTGTTGTGTGCAGTGTAAAAGAAATGGCCATTAGAGAGAGGGAGGGGGGACCTATTGACACAATTCACCTGTCGTCATCGCCCACAATAATCTTGATGTGAGTCCGCCATTTTGGGCGTCAGAATCCCCGTGCGTCACTAAGACAGTACGCATTCGGTGACGTGCGCGCTGCCAGACGCGCACATTTTATGTGGCCGAGTGGTTTAGAGTATCGAATTCAAGTTCCGATGGTTAAGTCATCGGGGTGTGAGTTCGAATCCCGGTCATGACACTTCAATCCTTGCGCAAGATACTTCACTATAATTGCTTCTCTTCACCCAGGGGTATTAATGGGTACCTGCGAGGGTAGAGGTTGATATTGTGTTTTAAAAGCCTTCGGAGCACCACGGCAGCTCGGGCTGTATACTTCCCAGGGAGCTGAGAAAGATTAAAGGATTGTTACTGGCCCAATGACCAGGGCACTAATGTAAAGCTCATCTCTCCCGTTTCCTGCCTCCTTGTTCCATAATATCCCCTGACATTTTCAGCTTTCATTATTTCGTAAATGAAAAGTATATTTCTAGCTGCACCAAATCCCAACTAAGTAGTTTTTGGTTGCAGAATGTAGATTACAAGTATATCGTTTTCCGGGGACGAAGCGCCTGCTTCAAGCCATGTGAGATTTCGTCTGGCTCGTGCATGGTCGGCCACCGTACTATTGACAAACCTGAAATATTCACCTGAAATTTGACGAACGTCACCTGACGAGATTCTGGCAATTAGATTTGTGAAACTAATTCCCTTTCCGATTTTAAGGAATTTCAGTGATTATGTATTTCATGTATTTATTTACTTTAAATATATGTCTGGTAAAATGAAACTAAACTAGGATCTTATCTTCAACAGCCGACAAACACTGCAACCTGTGGGTCTGAAGATATGAATAATTATAAATCCCTGTGTGTGATTTGCTTTGCCTGTCTGTCTGTTTGTTTGTTTGTTTGTTTGTTTGCTGTTGCTGTCGATGTTGCTGTGGCTGTTGCTGTTGTTGTTTGTTGCTGTGGCTGTTTCTGCTGCTACTGCTGCTGTTGTTGCTGTTGATGCTACTGCTGTTGCTGTTGCTGTTGTTGTTGCTGTTGCTGTTACTGCTGCTGCTGCTGCTGTGGCTGTGGCTGTTGCTGTTGCTGTGGCGTTCGCTGCTGCTGTTGTTGCTGTTACTAGTTGCTGCTGTTGTTGTTTTCACCATCGTCGTCGTCGCTGTTGCTGCTGCTGATGTTGTTGTTGTTGTTGTTGTTGTTGTTGTTGTTGTTGTTGTTTGATTTGTTTTTGTTTTTTAGAGAAGGGGGTGCTTCGGTCCATTCACCCTACCCGTCCTGTGCAGATTGCTAAACAAAGACAGATGTGTTTTTTTCCAAATGGAATCCAACCACATCAATCGACCATATCGCAATTTATGTTGAATAGAAACACGTCCCAAGAAAATACTGACAAATTACTTCTGTCGACCATAATTTCCATTACACAGTGTACTTCTTTCCCGGAGTATTGTCCTCATTTAGGCTTTTATTTTACAGCTTCTCATGTGAAATTGTATCTGAACTCTAATGCTTTTAAGATTGAAAAAATGTTACTCTTGATAACACTAACATCATCTTGGCTTGAAGACGGATCATGACCGATCCCTGTTTCGTATTAATCTACACAGTTACACCAAACTCGTGTTGTTCATTTTCTTGTCAACGTTGATTCTTTTTGACTTAAAGTTAGGGTCAAACTTTGGTAACGACCAGGAAGAATTGTGCAATAATGATATTAATAATAATAATAATAATAGTAATAACATAGGGTCATTGATACAAGCTCTGTGGATTTCTAGATGGCCCTCCTCTCGTAGGCCTAATTATAATTTTCTACAAAACCATTTTTGTTATGTTTGCTATTTAGATGATTGGAACAATAACCAACCAACCATCTTGAGAAAATGGCATTTGAATATCAGCGGTGGCCGAGCCGACCCAACAGAGCCTATAGGAAGACAGGACTTTTTAAATCCAGTGTTCTCCCTTAAAGAGCAAGGGAAATGTCAAATTCACTTTTGTGATGTACTCAATTTCCAATAGATAGCGTCCTCATGTGAGTGGGGGAAAATTACAAGTCTCTAACCTCACGTTAAAATGGTGTAAATAGCCATTGCATTCGATCATAACCTTCCGGGGTAAAATTTGTCAACATCCAAAACATCCGATGACATCATTCTGAGAAAAATGGGTCTGTACATTTTTGTACAAGGATGTTTTGGTTTATATTATCCTGACTTTCAATGATATTCAATCAAAACGGACTTGAATTTGACATATTGACTGTCGAATTATTCCTCCTTGGAATGTAAAGACCCATTAGTGGTTGAAATCCAATGACGTCATGTTTAAAATTTCGCTCTGAAAAAGTCGGGAATGAACCAAAACATCCCCATACATACAAACATGTACAGACCCATTTTTCTAAGAATGATGTCATCGGATGTTTTGGACGTTGACCAATTTTGCACAGGAAGGGTATCGAATGCAATGGCAATGTACACCGTGAGGTTGGAGACTTGTAATTGTTTTCCACTCACATGAGGACTCTATCTATTGGAAAGTAAGCACATTACAAAATCGAATTTGACATTTCCCTTCCTCTTTAACAGTTGTCCGCTGGCAAAAAGGCCAGTTCTAACTTCCGAGGACCAGTCAAAATTATGTCCAAAATTATGCTAGTTCATTGCTTCCCAACACTACATTATATACCACTGTCTGCAGTTGTTCGTATGGTTTTAAACTGCGGTGCGATACAAATTGACAGTGTTGAAAGTAAACCGTAAACGATGTGGACCATTGTGAAAAGGCTGCATTGTGGACTAATGAAATGACAAACTAACTGGTCCCGCCGGCAAGTCACTGAAATAGTTAAGGGTAAAACTCTGGAATCCAAGTTGTTTTACATACAGTCGGAGCCAGGGGTACCCTTCTCCCATCTCTATAATCGTTTACCCCCTTCCACATTCAGCAAACCCTCATACCTCTCTCTCTCCACAAAGATATTAAAAACGCGATGCGACATGGAGCAAGTACCATTGTGCGACCATGGAGGAAGGGGGTTCCTTCCTCCATGGTGCGACATAGTCACCATCTCACCCCCCGGTTGCCCACTGATTCATTTCCCCTCTTGCTTATCTTCCCCACCAACCCCCGCCGGATAATGAATAGCCCCTAAGCGTTCCGTAAGAATCTGTAATTCAGTTCACTAGATTCGGAACAAATCAATGCTGTGCTATGTGTAAATGCCTTGGAATTTATATGAAGGAAATTGAGACACCCGTTGACAAAATGATTACACAAACCCGAACGAGACGAGTGTATTATGGAACGCATCTCCCCCTGCCGTCAGAGCTTTTAGATTGAGTAAACAAGCCCCGAATTACAAATCGTGCGCAGCCGTGATTAATCAAAAACATTTGAAGATGTTGCAATGTCCGGACGTTTACATTCTGATAGTTCCTTTTTCATGTTTTGTTTGACTTTATAGACAATGTCACTCCGACGACATCTTGTGGTTGTAAAAGAGTCAAATAGCCCGTACTTATTTCTGTCATGCACAACTTACTTGCACGTATCAATGGCAGAGAACACAACATCTTATAGGCCGATGGAAACTGCAGCCTGTATGGTTTTTTTTGTTTTTTTTTGCATCAATGGCCAAATAAATAAAAATCGTAAACTAAAATACTACGAATTGCTGTTCAATATTATTTGAGGTTAATGCAATTTGAGCCAAAATATAAAGTGATAGCTACATCATTGTCCACACGAGTTTGCACGTTATGCTTTAGCTAACATTTGAAGTGGTAAGCCTTGCAGTTCAACTTTCTGATTTTACTTGGTACCCAAAGTGACAAAGGAAACGGCTCGATTTCACAAAGCACTAAGATTCATCTTTAAGATGAGTTGTCAGTATGGCCATAGTGATTTGTGTTGTGACATCACACGCAATTAAGATTGATACACAGTTAAGATCAATCTTAGCTCTTTGTGAAATCGGCCCACACAGTGCCGGTGTCGCATGCAATTATGTCCTCTATGCAATACTATCCGCCGGACATTATTGCATATGCAATAATGTCCGCCGGACGGTTTTGCATATGCAATCGTGTCGGCCCGGACGCTGCTGCACAATGCAGTCGTGTCCGCCCGGACACATTTGCATATGCAATCGTGTCCGCCCCCGTGCAAAACCGTCCTTGCAGTAAATTAAAGTGCATGTCATGAATGACATGAATGATGATGTGTATGATTCCTTGGCTATAGGAAGGCCATTAGAAAAGGAGATCTTTGACGTAAAAGTTGCATGGAAAAACAACTCGTGAATGTGTGTCAGCCAGACCACAACAAAAAATAGCGCCCTCACTAGAGGTAACCCCCCCCCCCCCTCCCCGTCGTAGCCTATGGGAAAATATTCGGCCGTTGGGTATTCGCTGCAATCATAAAATAAGTGAATATTCATGCTGCACATGTGCATACGTATACGTTCAGTGCATGCACGCTCACTTAAGCACATGTACATGTCCGCCGGACGGTTTTGCATAGCCCCGGACACGATTGCATATGCAAAAGCGTCCGGAGCGGACAGTATTGCATGGCGGACACAATTGCATCTGACACCGTTCATCGTTGCGTTTCGTCGCACGTGTTTCGCGCATCTCTAAAGTTGTAACGTGTGGGCGTGACGTGCGCGTGTAAATTCTCCAGGGCCCATTTCATAGAGCTGCTTAAGCACAAAAAGTAGCTAAGCTCAACAAAATTGTGATTCCCAAAATAAGGTTACCAGCCAAACTACCATGTCACGTGTACAATTTGTGACTGGTATCCTGCTCAAATTAAGCAGCTCTATGAAATTGGGCCCAGAGCATGGCGAGCGGTAAAATGGTGACGTCATCTGACGTCATGGCCTCGCTATGGTTTGGGGTATTACCGTGCAGTCCATTACACTCTCAACACATGGGTCATAGTTGACCCGGATTCCGGGTCACGGGGGGGGGGGCTGACCCATTTCCTTCCTCCATCCCTCCATGGTCAGGCTGACGCGTCAGTTGAGCAATTTCTGGGTCAATATTTTTTGACACAGATTCCTGGTCATACTGACCTAGAAATGGGTCAGGCCTCACGGGACCCGGATCCGGCTGACCCGGGAGTTTTTATAAAATGTACCGGTACATGATTATGTTGGGTTTTCCCCCATTCCGGCTTGTCTTCCCGAATCTAAAATCGTATAACATTATCATCGTCCACTATCAAGTTTAGAATATCTTAGAGCTTCTGCAGAAGTAAGAAACTCTTCAGTATGTACCAGAGAGAAAGGGAGAAAAACAACAACAAACCTGTTGTTATGGTTGTTTATGGGAAGCTTCGTTGTTATGGGAGAAATCCTCGTATAAAAAACCCCTCAAACAAAACAAACCAAAACTGAAAAAGAAAATGCCCCCAACCTCAACCCCCGTTATAGTACTCGATAAAGGACAGTCTTAAAGGTCAGAAACCAGAACGATGGGTCGCTGATCGCCATGACCGTGGCCATCCTCTCTTCATTTCTCGGTGTTGCCGGATATGGCCGGTTCGTGTAATCGAAGCCAAACTGTTTTTACCCGGTTGAGAGAATAGAAATGGGGGAGATTGTGTTTCGCCGTGGCCCGATCGAAACGTTGTCCGCGAGAACAAGGTGCTCGGAATGTGTGTCACCGCCCCCCCCCCCAATACTGCAAGAAATCAAGCCAGCATGCAGAACCGCGGGTTGATTTTGGTTTGTGCAAAACAAGACAGCAAATCCGAATAAACATTGTAACCAGAGTGTCACACGTAACGCCATTTCGATTCCTAACAATCAGGCGATCAATCGTTGTTGAAAACAAAACTCTTAAAAACAAGACACATGATAATGCTAGTCTATTTTTTGTATACGCTCTAAAAAATATAAAAAACGGGTCAGAATTGACCTGGATTTCGGGTTGACAGGGGACCTGACCCATTTCTGGGTCAGCATGACCCAGAGTCTTTGTCCCAGAGTCTTTGTCAAACTAACACAGTCAAAATCCCAGGGTTAGTCTTACCCTCAAATGGGTCAGTCTAACCCTCAAATGGGTCAGTCTAACCCTCAAATGGGTCCGTCTAACCCTCAAATGGGTCAGTCTAACCCTCAAATGGGTCAGTCTAACCCTCAAATGGGTCAGTCTAACCCTCAAATGGGTCAGTCTAACCCTCAAATGGGTCAGTCTAACCCTCAAATGGGTCAGTCTAACCCTCAAATGGGTCAGTCTAACCCTCAAATGGGTTAGGCTTCCCGGGACCCGGAATCCGGGTCAACTCTGACCCGCCAGTTTTTTTCAGAGTGACCTGGATTTCGGGTTGACAGGGGACATGACCCATTTCTGGGTCAGCGTGACCCTGAGTCTGTGTCAAAGTGACCCGAGACTATGTCAAACTAACATAGTCAAAATCCCATTTTAACCAGTATCTGGGTCAGTCTGACCCTCAAATGGGTTAGGTTTCCCGGGACCCGGGTCAATTCTGGAGACCCGGGAGTTTTTTTTTAGAGTGTCCTGTTGAGATTGGTGTATCCCAAGAAATGTAAATTACGAACTTTTTTGGACAGTCTTTGGGTCTTGAGTGCAGGCCGAGGTCAGACTTTAAAGGTATCGTACACGTTTGGTAATGACTCAAAACAATTATTAGCATAAAAACTTACTCGGTAACAAGCAACGGAGAGTTGTTGATAGTATAAAAAATTGTAGGAAACGACTCCTCTGAAGTAACGTAGTTTTTGAGAAAGAGGTGATTTCTCACTAAAATAATAAAAACTTCTTGCAAGAAGTTTTTATTCCTATCTGAAAGCACACAAATTTGTACAACAAGGGTGTTTTTTCTTTCATCCTTTTCTTGCAACTTCGATGACCAATTGAGCCCAAATTTTCACAGGCTTGTTATTTTATGCATATGTTGGGATACACCAAGTGAGAACAATGGTCTTTGCCAATTTCCAAACCTGTTCAGTGCCTTTAAAAGTAGCCGAGAACAAAATCGTCAACGTTTTCACGAAGCCAAGTATGGCGCCCCACAGACAAAATTCCGTGTTGGGAAGAAAATCGTGGTTGAAATTCAACTTGTTGTCAAACTACTTTTTCGGACTGCTTACTATTTTTATTTTATATTTTTTAATGGTGACTTTTTCATTCGTACAGATGTGATATCGGTGACAAAGAAGTCCGATTTAAACCGCTATAGTACAGTCCGATATCAAATCTTCAATAAAGCCTGGGACCAAACTCTAAACTTAGCCCCAGGATCAATTAGCCCTAATTATAAACGTAACCCGGAATCAATCCATGTAGCCCGAAGACTAAATCCCATAAGTGATTAGATTACAGTGGCGTAAACGGGGGGGGGGGTGGCTTAGAACCCTCCCTCAACCTCAAATATATAAGGCCGTCTTGGAATTGGCGGCTACGGCTTGATCGCGGGGTCATCATGCGTTGAAGTATAGGACGTCCCTACCCTTAGCAACAGCCCTAGCCGTAGCGAAACCACCAGTTCAGATATGGCTTAAGAATACGATATGGTTAGTTTGGTTTTCGCATTTAAAACATTTTTGTGCATAGAACTGGCGTAATAAAAGGGGGGCAGAGAGCCCCCCACTCAGAACCCTTGCCCCCTCCCCCAAATGAGATGGAAAATAATGCCTACGAATGGATCGAAAGATTAAATAGCCCCATCCTCAGTTATGCTTTTTTCCCGCTTGCCCCTCCTCCTTCAATGAAAGGGTGTCTTGCACTTCTTGCCTCAAAAGGTTTCATTTAGGTAAAGTACATAGCCCACCAAGTCATTTCTTTGCCACACTCTGTATCCCCCCTTGTCTAGTTTATACGCCACTGCTAGTGTTCTAAAGCAGAAACTCCGTATACATATACAAATTGCCGCTCCTGCTATGAGTTTACATTTAGATCTACCATTCCCAGTGGAGTAATCGTCGGGAGGGCTAGGTGCTCAGAACTCTCCCCCCCCCCCCCACAAATGAGATCGAACAAAATGCAGAAGTAAATGGTTCAGAGCTGTGTATTGAGAGAGTGGCGACTTAGAGGGACCAGTTTCCTTTGGTCACGTGGTTGCTGGACGCCATTTTCGGTCCAAATGCAGCACAACCCAATGCGGGCAGACTATGCGTTTTTTAGACACAAAATTACTATAATCGCAAGTTGCCGCAACTCTCTCAATATACGGCTCTGGAATGGTTCGATACATCACAAAGCCCCCCCCCCCATTATTTGTTTGCCCCCACCCCTAATTGTTTTTTTAGTTACGCCAGTTCCCTTTCTTCTGTTCGCTATTATAGCAATCCATCTTTGGAAAAAGGTTGGCGCTGTTTCAGACCCCCTTTTTTAATCATTGGCTGTCCATACAAATCCAACTCATTATAAATTGACACATCAGACAAACTAGGCAGTTAATTAGGACCGACCTGCCCTACCCACAAAGGCAGCAGCTATGTTAAATATCAGCAACGTTTGTTTGAAAAATAAATAATCATCCATGCCCGGTATCTTTAAAGACTTTTACAAAAAAGAAGAAAAACACTTATAGGTGTATTCTGTACACGTGCAGATTATGTGACCGTGATTAGCGCTTGTCACCTCATTTCCCAGCGAGTAATCAATTTACTGTCTTGGATGCGCGGGCTTGGAGTGTTATGTTACCGGTAAGAGTAGCTTTCACAGGCCTGCTGCATTTCCGGAGATTTTCCATCCGTAAACCCCTTTACTATAAAACGCAGCATCATTAGACTGTAGGCCGCCGGTTTCGGTCACTTACGGTAATGTATATTATCGCCGTGTGTGGTGGTGAAGGCCCTGGTGAAGGTTGTACGAAAGGAAAGCGGGACGGTGACCAGGGGCGGATCCAGGATTTTCCAAACGGGGGGGCGTGAAAATATTCCAAGCAGCAAAATGATAAATGAAGTTTGTTGCCCCATTTCTCCCTCCCCTTCTCTCTCTCTCTCTCTTTTTTTTCTTTTCTCCCTCTTTTTTAAAATTTTTTTTTATATGAAAAGGGGGGGCGTGCGCCCCCCCCTGGATCCGCGCCTGGTGACTCCGGAGGACACTGTGTTCTCCGGGTTGTGTCGACGTGGTCAACAGAAAACATTTTGTTGCCAATCAGTGGTTGATAATCTTTAGCTGTTCCGTTGACCTTCATCCCACAGGCCATAGAGAAAGGACCCCCTACGTATAGGCCAACCTTGAAACCCATACGTCTTTATTTGGGATCATGCTATTTTAAAGGTATCGTACACGTTTGGTAATGACTCGAAACAAATATTAGCATAAAAACTTACTTGGTAACAAGCAACGGAGAGCTGTTGATAGTATAAAACATTGTAGGAAACGACTCCCTCTGAAGTAACGTAGTTTTTGAGAAAGAGGTAATTTCTCACTAAAATAAGAAAAACTTCTTGCAAGAAGTTTTCCTATCTGAAAGCACACAAATTTGTACAACAAGGGTGTTTTTTCTTTCATCATTTTCTTGCAACTTCGATGACCAATAATTGAGCCCAAATTTTCACAGGCTTGTCATTTTATGCATATGTTGGGATACACCAAGTGAGAACACTGGTCTTTGACAATTTCCTTTAATTCTTTCGTACGTCATTTCCCAAGGACAAGAAAAATTTAATGTAAGATTGAGAACACCTAGGAGGCTTTTAGATACTCTGACAAAAACAATCATCTTGAACCTTCAACATCCTCAGACGAAGGCATCCCTCAAGCAGTTGAATATTTTAATGCCAAGCCTTGGCTTAATTTTGTGTTGTACAGTGTTGTAAAACTCATAGACCCCGTTGTTTCACAACGCAAATGGCCTAAAATTTTGTGTCAAAATAATAATAATAATAAAGAATACTTATAAAGTGCACACATATCCGCCAATAAAGGCGCTCATTCAAAAGAAACAATTTAGCAACAAATACAATATACTACATGATATAGTCTGACAAGCAGGAGAATTATGCTCTGTTGAAGTAGGCTAAATAATTGTAGTATAGTGAGTTTGGTGAGCCATGTGAAAGGGCTGATGAGGGAAGTGCTAAAAAATGCTTTAAAGGCTCTGAACACGTTTGGTAATTGTCAAAGACCTGAGTATTCTCACTTGGTGTATCCCAACATATGCATAACATAACAAGCCTGTGAAAATCTGGGCTCAATTGGTCATCGAAGTTGCAATATGAAAGAAAAACACCCCTGTTGTACAAATTTGTGTGCTTTCAGATAGGAATAAAAGGCTTCAGGCCTGAAATCTTTTATTATTTTAGTGAGAAATTACCTCTTTCTCAAAAACTACGTTACTTCAGAGGGAGTCGTTTCTCACAATGTTTTATACTATCAACATCTCTCCGTTGCTCGTTATCAAGTAAGTTTTATGCTAATATATATTTTGAGTAATTACCAAACGTGTACAGTGCATTTAAAGACCCACGCCACGCGGCCGGTGTTCGGGGGTTCAAAGGGTTTTTCTGGCACGAATTTGTCGTTTGCTCGTTTGACGAGCTTGCCCCATTAAAGGGAAATTACATTAATGATAATTGCTGGGGGGGGGGGGGGTTCTCGAGAAAATGTGGATTTGTGGGTTGGATTTAAAATGAAATATCGTTCCAACGACCTGTTTACATTATGGTGCGTCTGTGACTGCCGAGCAAACCGAGAGCAACTGGTGACGATTTTAAACTGTGTACAGACCGTGTTGTATTAATTGTGCTCCACCTTAATCTAGGCATGACAACTTTAATGTTAGAAATTAAAGCAAAGATCATACAAAAACGAGCACTACCAACAAAACAAAAATCTCCTTGTGAATCCAGAAATTTCATAATTTGTAACTAAGGACCTTTTGGAACTTTTTAGCGACTTGCAATAGGAAAACATTGCAAATAATATAATTTAATTTACCCACTTTTAGTTTGCTCCTGGTCTCTTTACAATAATAAGCCTAGGCCTATAGTGTTCCCACTTCTCAATCGCACTTAAGATTTATTACCGTTAACTACCGGATGGGTAGTATTACCTTTTAATCAATTGTCTTTTCTTTCCGGTCATCCATTTTATTCATGGGCACAGGATATAATTCGCTTCAGAAAAGGAAAAAGACCAATTAGACCTTATGCAGAGTTAGTTCCGTCGGGTAAAATGCCTGTTTAATAATTAAACGAGTTCACCTCATCCATTTATTTTTGAGTAAATAGTTTCCCCCCTCCCCCTCAAAAATAAGTAGTCAGTCCCACTCACTCCTTGAGAATTAGTTTCCAAATAAATTGTCATATGAAATGATAAGAAAGCCAGATGGCCGTGTGCAGGCCGCGAATTTTTTTCCCCCAAACAATTCAATATTAAATACAAAACAATATTAATACATTTATTTCCAAAATCCGCATTCGGATGGAAAACAAAACCATAACAAATTTAAGTAGAAGGCCTAATACTAATAGCAAACCTGTTTGGGGAAAAAAAATCGCGTGCCGGCCATGCGTACTTCGAAGAAAAAATGGATGAGTTCCTCCGCCTTTTCTCAAAACAAAAATCAGGTTTTTACCGCTGTTTCGAGGGTTTCACTTCTGAAAAGGTGCGATGGTGAGTTGATAATGTACTGGTCTTAAGATTTAAAGTGTTTGAAACGGTTTTTGTTCGCAAAATGTGAAGATATTTAGGGATGTTTTCAACACAGGCATGACAGGCGCCGCATAAGTTTAAAACCCACGTGACTGTGTCACCAGCCCTAGACTGGCACTTCGGCAGAACCTCAATCTTGGCAGACACCCTGACGTCGTCCTGCAGCATGCACTTCATTCAGGGCATTGGGCGCGGTTTCGCCAGTGTCTTTTGCTCCAAAAACATTCAGGTTATATTACTGCAATTCCGAGGGTAAACTACTGAAAATGTGCGATGGTGAGTTGATAAAGTACTAGCCTTAAGATAGAAAGTGTTGGAAACGGTTTTTGCTCTCAAAATGTGAAGATATTTAGGGATGTTTTCGGCACAAGGCGCTAAATTTAAAACCCACATGGATTGTGTCACTAGCCCTAGACTGGTACTATGTCAGGACCATGGTCAGGACGTCATTCTTGGCGGATACCCTGACGTCGTCCTGCAGCGTGTAAAAAATATGCGTCCGGCTTTGCGCAGTGTTCATAATCATACATCATGGTGAGAGTTTTACCATAGTTTGTCTGAATTTTCTGAGAAGGGATAAGTATTTATCACTGAAATTCCCTACTTACCAAGAACAAGAAAGAATGCTACTTTACTTAAGTCTTTTTTAAAACTTGAAGAGAACTTCATGACTTGTATTGTAAACTTGGAAGAAGGATCAGCTGTAATTTGTGAGTGCATCACTTTTTTTCAGTACCAAATTTGTTCACATTCTTTGAGAGTTTCGGGGAATATGTTAAAAAGAAAAGAGGCTAGTATGCTGTATCTGACGCACATTTGCTATTGAGTTTAATTTTAAAAATTATTTTAAACTCTTGCCTGCATAAAATAGCTTGTAATCTTATGGCTGAGGTTTGCCCTGGTACTGTTGGCATCAGCGCCACTGCACTGACGCCCTGGGTATAAAGATTCTCTACAATGCAAAAACAATTTTAACTAATATTTTTTCATTTTTTACCTGATTTGAGAAGCTGAATTTCCGTTCATATATTCTTCAAGTCCATAACTACACTTTTGATCGGTCAAAAAATAACAGATAAATCCATATCCAAACACTAGCGTTTTAAACATCGCAGTAACGATTTACATGTGGGCACGTGTGCACATGCGCGAAATGCATAGTAACTCCATCAACTTCCGCGTAATTTCATTAAGTGCGCGAACGAGTGAAGTCTTGTTACCAGATCTTCTAGGTTTGATTTGTCACAATTTTTCCTGCAAGAGGGCACTATTAAACGAGCAGTCCGATGGATGATAGTGTCCTCTAGTGGTGAAAATTATGACATATCAAAACAAGAAAGTCTGGCACCAAGACTAGACGAGTGTGAAGGACTTGCTAAAAACACTATGGGCATGTGTGCGTGCGAGTTTTCACATACGTAGTCAGTACAGAAAGTTCAATAGAGACGTCAATGGGGGACTTTTGGGATGCTAGGTGGCAGCAGACTTACCAGGTAAATCCATTGTTCTCGGTAATGTGCGCACGCTCAGAACTACGCCAACATTTACCTGGTAAGTCTGCTGCCGCCTAGCGTTCCAAAGTCTCTAATTTCCATTCTATTTTCAAAAAAAATTTCATCCAAGGATAACATTAACAATTCTGAACCCAGCAAGACAAATGAATGAAGTTTCAGCTTCCTCCACCAGGTATAAATATGAAATGATTTTGTTATACAATTTTTTGCAGTGGTACGGGACCTTACCCTGGACTCCGTCGCGTTGTATGCAACGAAGGAGTCCGACCTGGGCTAGGCTGAGGTGGTCTTCTTGCACACCAGACTGAAGTTCTGAATGCTAGGTCATGTTGGTTCGAATCCCGGTCATGGCACTTGTGTCCTTGATCAATGTGCTTTAATTGCTTCTCTTCACCCAGGGATATAAGTGGGCACCTATTACTCATGAGGGTAGAGGTTGATATTGTGTTTGAAAAACCTTCAGAGTCTCACAGCAGCCCATCGTTGTATACTCCCCAGGGAACTGAGAAAGATTACAGGAATGTTATTGGCCCAATGACCAGGGCCCAATTTCATAAAGCTGTTTAAGCAGGAAATATTGCTTAACAATTTTCTACTAAGCAGAAATGAGCAGAATACCAGTCACAGATAGTACATGTAACATGGTTATTCTTGTAAGCATAATTTGTTTGTGCTTAGCTACTTTTTGTGCTGTAAAAATAACTTTTTATAAAACTGGGCTCATGAGGGCACTGTAAAGTGCAAATTGATACGTTTGTAAAATGCGCTATATAAAAACTAAGTATTTGATATACAAATATTTCAGGCCTGGAATTACATGCAGGCCACGCTGGCCATGTCCTCTGTTGCCCCTGGTCTTGGCCTTGGTGCCCCTTCAACATTTTCCCTTGGACTTTATGATATACAAATGGAAGTGCCCTTTGCAAAATGAAAATGTCCCTGCCATCTCAAAGATGCAATTCCAGGCTTGGGTTTACAGAATGTAGGCCTGTACAGAACAGAGAAGTACAGGCATTTTGAGAAGTGTAGAAATAATGAAACTATGCCATTTTGGGGTCTATGGCCAGTGGTCTTGGCAGCACTACATGTTGTACACCATTTTAGTTTCTTTGGGCATGTGTGCCCGAGAAGTCTGGCTGCGGGATGAAGTATCTGCTTGTTTTTTCCTAGCGGTCAGTAATTAAAGGCAGGTCATACTATTGGTAATTGTCAATGACCAATATCCTCACTTGGTGTCCATCCCAACATTATGCATGAAATAACAAACCTGTGAAAATTTAGTAATTGAGTTGCAAGAAAATAATAATTGAAAGAAAAAACATCCTTGTTGCATATAATTGTGAGCTTTCAGATGCCTGAGGAAGGCTTCAGGCATGAAGCTCAGATTCAAATTTGTTGGGTCAAAAATGTCCTCTTTCGAAACATCATTATAGACATGCAGGTGTTATGAGATTGCCTATTTTTTCAACTGACGAGTTAAAAACAAAACAAAAATCCAGTACTTATTTCATTTTTCCCCGTATCGATTCATATTTACAGAGAGGTGCATGCATGCATGGTGATAAATTACCCCATCGTCAACAGATGTCCAACCAAGGCAGATATAAAAGTAAGTCAGTCATTGATTATAATGTCTAGCTAGTTTGTTTTTAACATCATCATTATGCTGTTTTTGCAGCACGGTACAGGAAACACACTTTACTTACAGTCACAGATGTTTAAGTGGTTAGGCTGAGTGGGCGTAATTACAACTTAATTACAGATGTTGTTCGGGTTGGCGTAGTGGAATCTTTCCTCGCCTTCCAGCTCTAGGACCCCGGTTCGAATCACTCCTAGGGCACTACGTTTAATAATTCTTCCTAAAACTTCCTCCTTTGTCTTCTCTCCATTGGGTTCTTGGCTAGTACAGTGATTAAGTTCTCCTTTCTAAGAGTCCTTTGCTTCACAACCAGAATAAATTACATGAAATGAGACCGATTTATGTAACACCTTGTATGCTGTTTACAAGGTGCTGAGGCGCACTCCGCAGCCACTGCCAAAACACTGGGGCGAACCCCTTCTCTGAACGATAAGTGTCCCAGGTAACACACTGATGTCTGCCCAACGTCGGGTTTTGATCGGCAATTGACGTTGGATTAGTGTCGGTAGGCAGGGCATTTGCAAAGGCTGCCACTGTCGGCAAGGGTCGTCGTGTGGATTTCCGCCCGACCGCGTACCGACAGCAACATTGGTCCCTTGTGCCGTTTTCAATAAGACGTAAGACGACCGACTTTTTCCCGATGCCCTGCCAACGTCTTCCGGACAATTTCTGACTTTCAACCGACTGAACTGAAACAATAATCCTACGTTGGCAGGATGGTGGCTCAATGTCGGTACAGCAGTGGGCCAACGTGTAATCAATACTGCAATAAACATTATTTAGTGTGTAATTAATACATTACATACATGTACCCTTATATTATACATGTGATTAAATCTACTACTAAATTCACATACAAATACATTCATAACCTAATGTACTACCTATGTACTGTATAATACGCACCGTGTGTTATATAGTTCAACTTCTGCTGAATTTGTACTCATGGTATAGTGATAATGATCATCAATTATTCTATATTATTACATTATTGCAATCAAAATAAGCAGGTAAAATAATATCTACATTTTCTTTGATAATTTATAGCAAACAAATTACATTACATTGTCAGATTTCATAAATTTGTCACAATATTAACCCATATTTAGAACAGCTTTGACGCTTATTTGCTTATTTTGATTGCATCAATCAAAATAATCATGAAATGCACTAGTCCCTCTAAGCAGTTTGATGCTGTTTTCAGTGTTGGTTTTCTTCATTTATTTTTTAGTGAAAGTATAGACAAAAATAGTTGAGTAAAATAAGCAATCTAACTGAACTGTTTAATATGGGTAAGGGTACTAATTGTTGCAATTTGTTTGTGTTGCAGTCAGGCTTAATATCTCCTAAGACATCTACCTGTTAACAAGAAGATCTCCAAAACCAGCCTGTGATAGAGGAGCTGCACTCTCCAGTAAAAGGTGAATCCTGGTAAAGTATGCTTTTAATATTTACCCAAAATTTATCCAAAGTGGAGCTCTGAAGTAATTGTGCAGAATATTTCTTGTCTCTCATAAGTGAATATCTGAAACTTTCTTGTGGCATTACAATTCATTTAGAAGATGTTTGTATGTTGGAAGAATTAACAGGTACAAATTTTAAGTCTTTTAAGAAAATGTACAAAATGAGAAAAACACAGCATGCTTCTGAACACCCAGAGTGCACTTGGTATTTGTTGTAGTTCATGCCGAGAGCTAAGTTGTAATAAAGTTCATACCAGCACCAATCCTCAAGGAAAAACGTTTTAGGCATTTGACGTCCCCCAAAGTCACTGTTGCTTATTTTGCAGCAATAACAATAATCCAGATATGAACTCATGAGTCCCTTCATAGTTTGTTGCTGTTTTCAATCCGGCCAGCACTTTAACAGTGTGCTGCCCTTTTAGGGAGTTAAGGTACAGGTTGAGCCATAAGCAGACCACCAGGTTGATAGGCAACATGCATGGTCAGTGGACTGGTGTCTAACAAAAGGATTCCACTGTCACTCCTTTCTTGACACTCTTTCTGAGAAGATATACACCGTACATAATTATTAAAATACAACAAGGATTCCCACATGTATAGTCTTTCCCCGAGTTCACTTTACCGGAGCAAAGACTTTTATCCAGCCTTCTTACATACACAATTTTTGTGTGTGTGTTTGTACTTCAATGCAAATATATTTGTAACAAAGAATTGGTAAAATTGTGTTACAAGCGTCGTAGACAGGACAAGTGCCACTTTCCAAAAAGATTTGTGCTGCGATGAGGTTCAAAGATGGAGGCCCTTCAAGGACAAATGAAAACTTTGGCTGCTAAAGTGGGATGAAAAGTGCAGTAGGGGAATGAAACAAGCACTGCTGAGCATGCCAAAGTCATAGTTGTTTTCCGAGATGGAGGTCAGCACAAAGGCCCAAGAGCAACAAGAACTTGACAACTCTAGCGAGGGGGTTGGAGATATGAGCATGCGTGCCTCATGTCAGATGAGGAAGGTGCACAGCTTGTTCTGGACCACCTCACAGGTGAAGCCAATGCAGAGGGACAGCTCTGCCCTCCATCAGCTGAAATTAAAATCACAATTTTATTATTATTATTGTTTGTACATGTATGTATTTCTGGTAATGAAGCCAAGGATGTCTCATAACTGAACTTAATCACTGTACATGTAGCTCTCAAGCCTCAGGAAACCTGTAAACAAGGGTGCTTGCTATGTGAACCATAAATATTGGGGTTAACCCCTACTCTTCCACGATAAGTGTTCTGGGTTCTTTTATGGCACTACCAATCCCGGGATGCGTTTGTTGGTGACCCGTAAGACCTGGCACTTTGAAGCATTGAATCGCATCAGCCACTTGGATTCCCATTCCTGGAGTGAATCAAGATCTTGTTGTAGCAAGGTGGCATCAGTTGGTGATGATATGCGCCTGTACACTGCACTGTCATCGGCGAAGAGACGGACTGTTGAGTTGGAGACATAGTCAGGAAGGTCGTTGATGAAGATGAGAAACAGGAGAGGTCCTAAGACGCTGCCCTGAGGAATCCTGGAAGAGACTTTGGAGTCACTGCTGCACTGACCATCAATGAGCACCTGCTGGAGACGATTGTGAAGGAAGTCACTGATCCAGGACAAGATGGTACCTTTGATTCCATAGTGCTCCACTTTCAGGAGTAGGTGGCGATGGGAGACTTTGTCAAAAGCCTTCTCGAAGTCCAGCAAGATTACATCCGTTTGGGCTTTGTCATCAATTCCCTTAGCAAAATCTTCGATGGTTGCTAGCAATTGAGTATCGCAGGATCGACGTTTGCGGAACCCATGTTGCGTATCAGTAAGGATTTTCTGGACTGAGAGGTGATTAATTATGGCACAATGGATGATGTGTTCACACAGCTTGCACAATATTGGTGTTAAGGAGATAGGTCGGTAGTTGGCAGCATCAAAACGGCTTCCCTTCTTGTAGATTGGGACAATATGAGCCTTTTTCCACTGGGATGGAACGCAGCCTTGGTCAATTGATACTTGAAATAGAAGAGTCACAGCAGGAGAGATTTCTTCGGCCGTCTCTTTCAACAGTATGGCTGGAGTGCCATCTGGTCCGGAAGCAGTAGATGATTTCAAATTCCTCAAAGGTTTGATGACATTTATGTTGCTCATAGAAGGATGGAGACTGGTGCCCAGATCAGGGAGAGGAGAGTTGTCATCAACAGAAAACACAGAGGTGAATTGTCTGTTTAGGATGTTCGCCTTTGTTTTGGGGTCGGTGTGAAGGAAACCGTCTTGCTTCAAGGGAGAAACTCCCATCTGGTCACATCTCTTTGATTTTATGAGGGCTCTGAGCTTCTTACGACTACCACAGCCTGGTTCACTACGGACAATGTTGTACACATACTGGTTGTAGACCTTGCGGCATGACTTCTGAGATTCCTTCTAAGATTCTTGAATCGATCCCAGTCTCTGAGCTTATTGGACCTCCTAGCTTTTTTGAAGGCGCGGGCTTTTCTCCTTGTTTTACGCTTTGTAACGGTGTTAAACCAAGGTTGGGAGTACCTGGTAGAGCTCCATCTGGAAGGAACATGATCCTTCAGGACTTGATCCAGTTCACGCTGCATGATCTCAGCTAAGTCTTCAGCTGGCGTAGATGTGGTGTAAGTAGAAGTAAAATTATCAGACCACTTCTTTATCCTATGGCGGATGATGTCGAAATCAGTCCTTTTCCACAAGAAGATTCTTGCGACGTGTAGGTTTGCGACGCGGTGCATGCACATTAATATCGAAGAAGACAAAATCATGGTCACTAAGACGAGGAAGCACCGGTTGACAAGAGATGGCCTGTTGGTCAAGATGACATCGAGGATGTTGTCACCTCTGGTGGTAAAATCTACTATCTGCTCAAGACCTGTGGTGTCTAAAAGATGTAGAAAGGACTCATTAATGGAGCGCTTCTGATGATGAGAAGTGATGGTATATTCCCAGTTGATATCAGGAAGGTTAGCATCGCCAGCAATCCATATGGCAGCCCCAGGGTTGTCAAGACATAGCTGGGTGATGGAGTGATTCAAGACATCCATGTAAGCTTGGTTGCTGTCAGGCGGGCGGTACAAGGAAGCAACGATGATGGATTGGTTTCCATTAATAATCTTTGCAGCAACAATATTGGTCGCAGATTTGGTGGTTATTCAAGCTACTATGGATGCCAATAAGAGCGCCATCGTAGCCATCGGACCTGTCATGTGTATAAACATCATAGCCTGGTGGAAAGACTTCTGCTGTGGATAAGGTAGGCTTTAGCCAAGTTTCGCAGCCATAGATGATATCAGGCTTGACAGCTTCCACAAGATGCCAAAATTCTTCACGCTTGGAGTAGATGCTTTGGAAATTAACCTCTATAGCACGAACACTCTTGCGGAAGGACTGGGTTCCTTGTTTGGTGGGGGATGATTTGGCTAAAGGAGATCCAAGCAGACTTGAGCTTACAGAGCTAGTGCTGGTGTTAGTAGAGGAAGAGCTGGTAGAACTGCTTGAACTGTCCAAGATGGTCGTGTCGAATAGGCTAGTAGACATGTTCGGCATTCCACATTTGTAGCACTCCCATGGAAGGTCCGAACGACCAAGGATGTAAAAAAAACATTATCGGAGAGATCGACGCACTCAGCATGGAACCAGAGATCACATGATTCACAAAGAATACTGGCTTTGTCGCCTCGGTATGAAGTACAAGCTTTAGAGCACACTCCACAAGGGAACCTCGGTGGTCGGGGGCCTGGATTGGTTTCAATATCGCCAGCCAGAAATATGATGCTAAGCAGATACAAGCCATGGTACAGTACAGCTTTTAAAACTGAAACAATGGAAGGATGATGATCTGGTCATTGGGTTAAACGCCACTGTCGGTGTTTACAGAACATGTACATCATGGGATGATGATGAGAGGAACATAGTGGAGGAGGCTTTCATGTAAAGTTGCCCGCAGAGCAAGAGAGAGAGGGCGCCCTTCATCCAGACTGCAGAGAGATAATTTCTCTCCTGATTTTAAATTTTTTTATCCGTTTTTATCACCTTTTGTATTTGCCATCCACCGAATATTTTACTACCAGATGAGAGTTCACCCTTTATTGACTTTCTTCTTGGTCATTTTGTGCTGTTTTAACCTTTGGAACGTGTTTTTTAATGAGAATAATCTACGCTTGTTCTGTGTGAATTTTACCATTTTACAAGATTTGTAAGGACATCTTCGCCCTTCACCAGGAGTCCCCTTTCATCGTGGAATCTGGGGGATATATTTTTTGCTATCCCTGCGGAACCCTGAGGAACTCTGGAGCCAGTTTTTAAAGGAATTTTAAGGAATTTTTATCTTATTTTCTGCGTGGCAAAGGGAGAGGCCTCCTGACCTCACCAACTCCACCATGTTTTTTGACACATGTAAATCACCAAAAACAATAACATTGCTACCAATAAGTTTTTATGTCTTCATTGGTATTGCTTCAAGTTTGTGCCAGTATAACCACCAAGATCCTTCATACATCTCAACAAGCTTTCACTGCAGACATGGTAGGATTGTTCCATTTTTTGACACTACTTTCAACCCAATATTACCATCAGTTTGTAACTTCGACCCGTTTGCTCTAGCTGTTCCAAATGTTGAACCCAAGCTCATAAACATTCGTTCTGTGTTCCTAATCTCAAACTCATGTGCTGCTAAACCTTACCCTGAAAGAGGACTTAAAACCACCTCATCCACCTTCCTGGGACACCCTCGTGGAAAACTTCCGCTCTTGATTTTGATTAACCTACTTGCTAGTGATATAAACCTCAACCCAGGACCCCCTGTTTGCTTTGAAAATCACAATGCTACTCAACCAACAACAACAAAACGCCGTCGCGGTAGGAAACCAAAATGGCCTTGTGGCATTTGTAACTATGCCTTGAAGTCAAATTGTATTCAATTCACGCACTGTGAATGTTGGTTTCACATCAAGTGTTCCGAGGTTTCAGACCAGTTCCTAAACTCCCGTCATCATCATCATAACGCAGTATGGATTTGTCCTGCCTGTAGTGTTTTGAACATTACTGATTCAACCTTCTTCAACTCATCTGTGGAATCCATAGACACAGAAAATCCTTTTTGTGTCCTTTCATCCCTTGACTCCGATGATGAAGGATCTGTAAATAGTCCAATTTGTGCCTCCAGTCCTCATGCGAGTAATGTCAGACCAACCGTATCTCCTATAAGGCTCTTGAAACTTAATGCCAAAAATTGGAAATGCGTCTCCAAGCGTGATGAACCATCTAGCACGATTTCCCCTGACATTCCCGGTACAACATCACAAATAAATGCCACTCGGACAGTTTCCCCTATTAAAATCAGGAACTCGTCATCTGAAGGCTGGAATGTCATTCGTAAGAATGGTAAGCATACAGGAAATCAAGAACCTAGTAAAATATCACCTCAAATCTCCTGTGTCACCTTGCCACCTTTCTCTAACAAAGACCATCATGTGTAAAACCAGAATAGGAGGAAAACTTCTTCAAATCCTCCTGGTAAGCCATACCGCAGCACCACAATGGCCAATGTGACCTTTAAAACTGTCGGGTACAAAGGGCTTAAATGGGTCCGTTATTAACTGCCAGATTCTTAGAGGAAAGGTAGCCATCCTTGAAACCTTGATACTTGAACAACATATTGACATTTTGATAGGAACGGAATCTTGGTTGGACAATAGCATTGCATCTACCGAAATTTTTCCCAACAATATGCAGATCTTCAGGAGAGATAGAAACTTATGTGGTGGTGGAGTATTCATTGCCATCAACAGGAAGGTTCCCTGCTTTGAGAGGAAAGATCTTTCTTACCCTGACACCGAGTCACTTTGGTGCCAAGTATCATTAGGAAATGACACAATTCTATTTGGAGCATTTTACAGACCACAAGTTGAGAGACACACACCCATCGTGAAGCTGGGAGAAAGCCTGACCAAGATCAATAGCACTGTAAAATCACCCTATATCATCCTTGGTGGCGACTTCAATGTGCCAGGGCTCACATGGAAAAACGGTGAACCAACTGGAAGTGCAGGCCTTCTGGAAGAATCTTTGATGAGCCTTATCGATGATAACCACTTGATGCAGTTGGTTGACTTCCCTACCAGACGTCATTCAAATGGGACCGAAAACACCCTGGATCTTCTTTTCACTACACATCCTTCACCGGTTACTGACATCAAACCTTTGGCGGGTATTGGCGACCACAGTATTGTGCATGCAAAGGTCACCACCAAGATTTTATTAACAGAAAAACCTGCTCGTAAAATCCCGCTGTGGAAGAAGCTTAATGTGGATAAACTCAAAGCCAAGACTACCGAACTCAACTCTGACTACTTTAATCGTTCGCCCTCATCCAATTCAGTTAAACTTAACTGGTGCTGGTTTCGTAAAACAAATTGCAAGATTGTCTCTGACATTGTACCCCACAAGTTAGTAAAGGGGAACTCACGTCCACCTTGGTCCACTCTGCAGTAAGAAAGAGAAAAGCTATAACAAAGCTAAGACCTCCGGCAAAGAAGAAGACTGGAACAAGTTCAACAGTATTAGAAAACAGGTGGACAGGAAAATTAGACACTCCCATCGTCAACATATAAATGACATTATGAACTCTGATGACTCTAAACTCTGATCACTCACTGGAACATCCTGTCTGATAACCAACACGCATTCCGTAAGGCCCGGTCTTGTGATTCGCAGCTAATCTGAACTACCCACGACCTCACCAAAAACCTGGATGATGGACTTACTACCGATATGGCTGTATTAGACTTCTCCAAGGCATTCAACGTTATCCCACACCGCAGACTTCTTGCCAAACTTGACTTCTATGGTATTCGATCTGTGACCAAGAAATGGTGCACCTCCTTCCTCACCAAAAGATCCCAGAGAGTTGTTGTCAATTGAAAGTCTTCCAACTGGGTTCCAGTACTTAGTGGTACCCCACAAGGCACGGTCCTAGGACCTCATCTCTTTCTCCTCCATATATATGACATCCAAGATGGGGTGAGCATCACAACCAGACTCTTCGCTGATGACTGTCTCATCTACAAGATGATAAGCTGTCCCGAAGACGAAAGAGATTTTCAGACAGACCTTAACACCTTGATAAACTGGTCCACTACATGGGGCATGAGGTTCAATCCTGATAAATGCAAGGTCATGCGCATCACAAGGAAAAGAAACCCACCACCTGCCTCGTACAAGATGCTCGGAGTCCGTCTCAAGGAAACCCGTGATAGCAAGTACCTATTTACATCCAAAATGATCTTAGATGGAACAAGCAAGTCAACTATACCAAAAACAAAGCCACTAGAGTTCTAAACTTCCTGAGAAGAAATTTCCATCATACCTCATCTTCCGTCAATAAAACTGTACACCGTGCTCGTCCGACCACATCTGGACTATGCAACAGCAGCGTGGGACCCGTACACAATTAAAAACATCAAAGACCTGGAGAAAGTTCAGAACGCAGCTGCTAGGTTCATAACAAACACATACGGCAAGGATACCAGCGTCTCTGCTTTAAAATCCGATCTTTACTGGCTGCCACTCCAAGAAAGACGCCGCAACGGAAGACTTACCTGCCTGTATAAAATCCTCAAGGGCCACATTGACATCGACTACCAAAAATATATGAAATTAAAACCTGATCGCATCAGAAGAGGACACGACAGCCAGTTCCAAATTGACCAGACTAGAACAAATACATACTCAAACTCCTTCAAAAGAACAATCAATGATTGGAACAAACTACCGCAATCCTCAATAAACCAACCAACCACAGCCTCCTTCAAGCAGAACTTAATTGAGAACGGAAAATCCCGCCTTCAAGACTAGCACCCCTCTCTCACACCTCCAGTTAAAACTCCAATTGGAGTATTTTGGAGGTCTCCCCAACCAAGAACCAAGAGCAGTGATGAGAAACAAGCCCATGGATGGAGAATTTCTAAGGAAAGGCTTAGCTTGAGCACTTACACGCACACACGGCAAGAGGCCACTCTCGAACGGAAGATTGTAAATGAAGCACTAACTACATGTACATGTAGCTGTCAGTGGTAAGGTGAATATGGCATGATGATTATATAAAATACTTGGAAGATGATGTAAATACAGTCGGGTGGAGGCTTCAATAATGAACAGAGTGGTAACATCAAACAATGGAGACCAGTGTTCGAATAAGACGAGAGATCCACGTATGGCAGCAGGAAGATCACACCGCAGCAGAGTATAGGGGTAGAGATTGCGGTGACAAAACAAAACCACACTAGCAACAGAAGACCCAGTTGGTGGAGTAGACTGGTGCACACTTCAGAGGGTAGTGACATCAAGCAATGTAGACGGGAGTGGAAGGAGACCAGACTTCTGGGTACACTTGGTACATGAGAAATTTATGGTGCAAATAGCAGTGATAAGAAACCACTAAATATGGATGGGATATTTTTCCACAAAGATGTAACCACATGTCATTGTGAATGGCAGGGATGTGAAGAAAGACACAGAGAGTGAGCAAAAATGAGCACAAAAGCAAATTAAAAAACACGAGCAGATCAAAACACGTCCCGCTTGCACCAACGCATGCGCACCCTCTTGGAGGAGAAGACGTTACGCTCAAGAGAACCTTGGTATAGAATTCGCTGAGCTAAAGAATACAGTCATATCTTGGGAGTGAGCCACCCCCCCCCCCACCTCATTGCAGAGGCCAGAGCAACCAAGGTGGCTCTGGCCTCGACAAGCAAACTTCCACGTCTGCTATATCGGCAAGCTACCCAGCTTTAAGGCTAAGCAGGAGGCCTTGAGTAAACTGGACAGATGTCCCAACTCCTGTTACACCAGTCGGCCAAAAAAACCCAGCCCCCTTCAGAATGATCCAAGTTCCATTAAAGTGCTACAATTTCAAAGAAGTCAGGCACATTGCCAAAACTACCAAGTCCCAGAAAAAGGACAAGAGCGGTGGCTCCATCAAGGATTCCCACGCCCCACTGCTGGGCAGATGCTACCCCACCACTAACACCCAAATCCCAAATGCCAAGAAGAGCCAGGCACTTGAGGGGGAGAAAGCTGGCTCAACAGACTGGAGCAGAGAAGAAGTAATTGTTATTGTACTGTGTCATCAAGTTTGCTTCTTAAATGGTAAAGGGATTGAAATATTACCATCCTACCAGAGACTGTTTTCGGGAATCGACATCCAGATAGCCAAAGGCACAAAACATCTCAAAGTTGCAGAGCGTATAAATGCCAGAAATGCTATGAAGCTGCCTGATATGTTGGATACATTTCAGCTCGACTTGAACATCTTCCGAGTCCAGCTTTGAAGCCGTGTCAGAGTACCAACATCCAATGAGTCTGGAACAGCCAATAGAAACCCACTTGCCTTCTCGGCTTTAATGTGACAAGTGAATTGAGAGCAGGGCTGAAACAAAAGCATGGAAGCAACTACCTCAATACCATGCAGTTTGATGGAAAAATTGTTGGGCTGAGGCGCTATTAGCATTGGAGATGGGTGGAAAACAGTCTGAAAAGCCAAAGTTAGCCAGACTTTACTAAATGGAAGAACAAAAACCTCCCCAGGAGTGTGGCTTTAGTTGACACCTGCTCCATCTTTAGGAATGAAACCGTGGTGAACAAGATGGTCAACATGGGTGTGGAAGATGTGTGGTTTCAACCATGCTTCAACAGAAATGCTGGATAGGGATTTTCCGACCAGTGCAAGTGTTGCAATCTGTCTGATCCATCTTGACAATACGGGCTGAGATGACTTCAGAGTAAATCTACAGAAAAACTTTCATTCAACATGAACATAATTGACACAAAAACCAATGCGGATGAACCAGAACAACTGATGCAGTTACTGAAGAAATTCAAGAATGTCTTCTCCAAAGCAGATGATGACCTTTAACTGTACTCCCCACTCATCTTCTGGCCTGTCCCCCTTCTTCAGCTACTCCAGTCAAAAACCAACCGTTCAGTCAAGAACCAACCTTACCAATTTTGACGTGATATTCAGATTGCTATTCAATCTAGATTTCTGGCCGAAGCAGCATCCACAGGAGCTCAGGGGTGCTGCTGCAGCTGCCCCAGCAAGGGTACAATTTTCAAAGCAGATGATGACCTGGGATTCACCACGACCGTTACTCACAAGATCCCCATCGTTGATGAAAAGTAAATTATAAGACCATCAATCAGTCACTATGCTGCCCCCAGGGTTATTGTTCGCTAGAAGAATGGAAGAAAACGTCTTTGTGCTTTTTGACAACCCTGCACGAACAAATGAGGAAGGACGCCTGCCGACTGCCAAGAATCAATGAGGCTCTTGACTTGAAGGAACAAAGTTGTTCACCTCCCTGGTCTTGGTACAGGGGTACCACCGAGTTGAAGTTGACAAAGAAGATCTCTCATGACAGCTTCATCTGTAGGAACAAGTGGCCTGTATGATCTGCATATTATGCCGTTTGGCCTCAGTAATAGTCCAGCGGTAATCCTTGGGGACCTCTACTGCGGAAGCCTTCATCTGCTATAGATGACATTCTGGATTACTTACATGACTCAAACTTATTCAGCAAAAACTTATTAGAAAGACAAAAGGTCGTCTTCAAGCGACTTCGACATCATGGCCTGAAGACCAAGCCAAGCAAATGCCACTATTTGGGACATGTGGTGTTGGAAAAAGGGATTTCAACAGACCCTGAAAAGACTAAAGTATTCGTGACTAGGAGCAACCACAGACGTAGAAGGACATGAGGTCAATCCTTGGCCTTGCCATTTACTAAAGAAGTTTTGTGAAACAATTTCAGGCAAATAACCTCGCCACTCCATACTACTACTAACAAAGGTAGCAACATGGTGGCGCTCCTCTTCATACCAAAAGCAGGACTGCTTTTGACGGTTGAGTGTAAATCCAGATTGTAAGAGAACTAGTATCCCCTCAAATCCTTGGATACCCCATTTTCAGTCGACCATAGTGGAGACAGATGCTTCCTTTGACAAGATTGATCATTTGATTTCCCAAGATCAGGAACAGGGTGATAAGTTACGCAAGTTGCAGTTTTCATCCACCAGAAAGAAATATGATCAACTACAGTTCAATGAAGTTAGATCTTCTTGTGCCCTGAATGAAATAGCGTTGACCTAGAAGTTTTGGAATAACTGCCCTCAGGCAAATTGTTCACTCTTCACTGACAATATTCCCCTGTCTTCAATTCTGTTTTAAAAAAGCTAGCAGCAACAGAGAGGAGATGGGCCATTCAGCTTGACCTAAAATATGGTTCTGGCAAAGCTAATTCCAATGACGATGCTCTGAGTTGCCAGAAAGGTCATGTCAAATACCTCTCTTTAGGTAGTTGTCAGGGCAAGCCAGTATCCGAATGACCATGGCTGTAGAAGTCTAATCCCAGTAAGCACGCTACCAGGCTACTCACTGCAAGTACTAGCAAGCTTAAAGAAGGCAGACACCATCATACCAAGATTCTTGCCATTCCAGAGACACAGAACAAAGCTGGAGGTACATCACAGAGCCATGAGACATTTAAAGGGCCATGAAAATACTTCTTAATAAGTGGGATAGAATACTTTATATCAATGGGAGGCCTAAATCTGCAGACGCAAGAACCAGGAGTCCTGGCAGCACTACATGACCAAACAGGACACAAGGGTCAGGAGCGTAAACTTACATGAATTAAGAGAAGGTTCCACATGCTTCCACAGTTGCCAAGGCTGATGGTTGCGTGAATGTCTTTGTGATGACAGATGTATGTTGGAAGTCTTTACAGGTAGTGCCATCATGACTAAGAGGCCTCTACTGTTGCTAAGGTCTTGATGAAAGATTGAATACATGAAGTCCCTAAAAGGAAACATAGCGATCAAGGGAGAAACTTTGAATCACAGCTGATAAATGGCCTTTGTACTGGCTACAGCCTATCCAAGAACTGGACCACGGCATCACCAGGAAAGTGGGCAATGCAAATGGTTCAATTGCACTCTTTACAACTTGCTACTGGTAGATCAGAAGAGGCATTGGCTGCAGCACTTACATGAGTTGGTATTTACTGCAATCCACACTCCTCCACTGGCATGCATGTCCCCCTTTTTTGTCTACTTCGATTAAGAACCAACCCTTCAGTCAAGAACAAACCCTGCCAATTGATCTAATGATTGGATTGTCAGGTCCAGAATCTAGATGACTGGGTGAAGCAGCATGCTCATGCTGCTTCAGCTGTCCTAGTAAGGATGGAAGACAAGCACACCAGTAGGTGCAAAAATGCAGCAATGCCAAAGCCATGATGATTGCAGGATCGCTGTAGGAACATGAGTTCTCCTTTAAAGTTACACAATGCATTACCCAGTTTTACGGCAGCCTCATCCTAATTTTTATGAGGTACAGCTTGCTGATAGTTACTGGCCCACTGAGGAGAGTAGCCAGAACCAAGATCCTGGACCTGAAAGAAACCACCCTCTACCACAATGGCACTGAAGATTCTCCTAATTCCTCCTTAATAGCAGAGGAGTATTCTCCTAAGATCCTAACAACTCAAGACACATGAATCCCTTGTGATTGAATCACAAGGGATGGCACTTATAATAAAGAGTTGGTGTTGGAGTTCCGTCCCACAGAAACAATGAAAGTGAAACCCACTTCCTCGCTTCGCTCAACTCCATTTCCAATCCATACACACAGCAGAGGATCCGGCCATTTCTGCATTCTCCTTTGATGCATGCAAATATGTGTACGGAGGCACCAGACAATCCGTGGGTTACCCCCTGCACCCCCTGCACTTGCACTAGTGAGGATTATGGATCCCTGTCAGAGGACGAGTCTGAGGATACACCGGTTGTGCTCCGACTCTCGGTCTTCGAAACCCAGTTACGCCTGGTTCAGCGGGACATGATCCGGGTGCTCAATCTGCCAGCAGAGGAAAGCACACCAACTCCAGCACGCCAGTCTTTTAAGAGACGCATGGGTCCGCAGGTCCGTTTAGTCTTTCCAGTCCTACATCTCGACTCTGTCTGTGTAGATGGCATTAAGTCCATTGCCGAGGCCACTCCCTGGAAACCTACAGCGACATGTGCCAGCTCGTACTACCGGTTTCCACAACCAGAAAAGTTTTTTAAGGTACCAGCAATTTCTGACTCCGTTAAGGACAAGCTGGTGGCCGACGGAGCTGCTACTGCCCCAAGGGTCACCTTTGTCGACAAGGTTCGTTCCAAGTCAGAGGAATCCCTACGTAAGTTGGACGCAGCCTCCCGACTTGGGATTCGGGAAGCCTCCTTTCTTCTTCTCCTGACGGAATATCTCGTCAGCGGCTGGGAAGAAGACTCAAAGATCCCCGCCAATATGTTAACAGCAGCCTTCAACTGCCTCGAGGAGGGCTTGCGTGGCCTTCTAGGTCAGTTTGCCCGGATCTCAGTTATGGCCTCATCGACCCGACCTGGATGCCCTCTTCCTTCCGACTGAAGGTGCCCAAAACAAAAGGCGGCGCTCCCTCTACTCGGGACCGACCTCTTCAGCAATAAATTCCAGGAGGCCATGGAGGAAGAGACAAAACGCATTGACGCCAGGGAGAAAATCAACCTCTGTGAACCCAAGACGCACAAGGTGGGTACAAGCCCCACACATCCAGAACAACGTTCTGTATCCCCCAACACCGCCCGTTCATGGCGTTTCAGGGGTGTGGGCGGGCTGCGTCCCAGACGGCTGCCCATGGCGCATGAGCCCCCTTTCCAGCCCGCAAACTACAACACCAGGTGGCCAGGGCGCCGACCTCCCGTTACGGAGGCTGGCGTAAGTGACTCCATACAGTTAAGACGGCCCCCTTCCATGGGATCCGTAGGGGGCCGCCTGTGACTCTTCCAAGGGTCCTGGAAGAGACTTATCCTCGACGAGTGGTTGTTTTGAACGGTCAGCGAGGGCTACGTTCTAGAGATCACAAGCACCCCCCTGTCGGGCACACTGATTCGCCAGATGCCAGTCCCCCTGCTGTGGGAAAAATGCGAGGCACTCAAGGGGGAGATTCAATCTCTCTTGCAAAAGCTAGCCATTTGCAAAGTACACCCGAACCAAGAACTCTTTGGCTTCATGTCAGTTTTCTTTCTAACGCCCAAGAAAGAAACCGGCGCGTGGCGTCCTATTCTGAATCTTAAATTACTAAACAGACTTATCAGACCAAAAAGGTTCTAAAATGGACACCCTCAGGGTAGTCCTGGACTCTGTACCGAGAACCTCATGGGCAGCATCCATAGACTTAAAGGATGCCCCGATCAATCAAGGTTCCTTCAGTTCCGCTACAAGGAGAGGATGTACTAGTTCACGACCCTCCTCTTTGGTCTATCGACCTCCCCAAGAGTTTTCACGAGGATCGTGAAAACCTTTGGTGCAAGACTTCACAGACAAGGATTTACGACCTTCATGTACCTCGACGACTGGCTCATTGTAGGTCACTCAGAAGAGGAGGCACACAGAGCCCTCGACGCCACTGCAAGACTAGCACCTTCCCTAGGGTTCGTTATCAACGAGAAAAAGTCACAACTGACTTCAAAGCAGCTTCTGACTTTTCTTGGGGCAAGGATCGATCTGAAGAGCGGGTCGCCCGGCCGACAACGGAACGCCTGTCAAATTTACGACAGTGTGTCCACCTCTTTCTTCACAATCAACCGAACCCTGACTGGTTGGGGTGCGTCACTACCCCCCCCCACCTGCCAAGTCCAGCGATCTCACCGACGCTCTGTCTTACGAAAGGATTGTCCCTTCAGAATGGACACTCCTCCCGAGCATTGGACAGCTCCTCTTTATACAGGTAGACCGCCCCACATCGACCTGTTTGCATATAAAGACAGCAGCCACTGCAGGACCAGAGAGGGCGCTGTTCCGTAAGCTTACTGTTGCGTACATATAAAGCTCTTAGCGAATTAAACCCGTCGGTTAGGGAGTTTTATATGTACACAACAGTGCCCTCTTTGGTCCTGCCCACAATGCCCTGCGGCCCGGCTGCCATGTTATTTTCCTCTTTTCTCTTAGCGCTGACCCAACATAGATGTGTTTTTTTTACAGCTCTAAGAGTGTTGAGTTATTCCTATAAGAGTTATGTTTGTGGTTTTTGCCAGTAGTAGTTTTTTGGAGTGTTTTTTGAGTATTTTTGAGATTTCTCTCTGGAGAGACAGGTGGCTCGGAAGGCATCGACCATTAACGGGGAAGCCTGCAACTCCCCAGGTCGCATAGTTCCTTTTTCAGACATCATTTGCTTGCCTCCGGACTCGGACCACACCCCGAACACGCTGGGGGACACGGTGGTGTCCCCTTCAAGGCAAGGTGCTGCCCAGCACTGGTGAGTGCCAGGGGCCTTGCAGCCAACCACAGGACGCAAGGCCGGAATGAAGGCCGGAAAGAAAGCCAAGAAGAAGGGAAAGCTTCAACAATAAATTCCAGGAGGCCATGGAGGAAGAGGCAAAACGCATTGACGCCACATAGAAAATCAACCTCCGCAAACCCAAGGCGCCACAAGGTGGAAAAAAGCCCCCGACATCCAGAACGATGTTCTGTATCCCCAAACGTTGCCCGTTCAAGGCCTTTTGGGGGCATGGACGGGCTGCGTCCCAGACGGCTGCCCGTGGCGCATGAGCCTGCAATCCACAACACCCAACGGACCAGGTGGCCAGGGCGCTGACCTCCCGTTTGAGAGGTTGGCGTAAGTGACTCCATACAGTTAAGACGGCCCCCTCCATGGGACTCGTACACGTATGTACACCGCCGTCAATCTCAAATGCGCACGCGCGAAAAAACGTCATATCACGTGGTAATTAACTGCTCATGCATATGTATTTTTAGTTCTCTAAGAAAACAAAGCGATGACTCATCGATAAGGAGGCGGTTTTAAGAGGGCGAAGGAGGAGCCATGTCATTTTAATGAATATGCATTAACAAAGCCTTCGTCATTTAATTTTAAACATAAGATTGTTGGACGATATGACCGTCGCTCCAAAAATAGGACAATTTTGTACCCAAAAATATGTTTATTGTGAATAATTCAGGCATTTGTCAGGTTTTTTAAAAGGCACAATTTGAGGGGGATATGGAATCTGAAATATCATGAACGAGGATGTTTATAACGATCCTGTACATCGCAGAAGAGAGCTAAACCTTTTTTTTTTCAAATGTAAATTTGTTCATGAATATGGCATTTTCTGGCATCTTTCTTCATCAAAATAGTAAGTTTGTACGTAAACAGGATCGTTTAGAATTCTTAAAAGTCCATTTTCTGCAGAAAACTTGCACATTTGTTAAAGATTTCCGTTAGCTTAGCCACCAGTCAGTACATGGTCGACCACACTAAATGCAGCCATGAGGGGTCATGAGTAATGCAAGTTGACACCAGCGTCTTTGAGATAAGAAGCCCAGCCATGTTGGCAATCCGTTGTGTGCATTGACATGTAATGGCGTGGGGACGCTTAGCTGGTGAAGAAAACAGGTGGAGAGGCTCAACTTTTTCAGGTATCTTGTAATTCTCAGCTATTTAGCAGTCTGCTATTTATTGTAAAATATAATGGATGAACATGAAGGATTATTCCTGCTTGCATTAATATTTTATTAGGCATCTTCCCATTATTAAACTTACACAACAAATCAATGATCATGTTAATATATTATAAATAAATCATGAATACTACTACTGGGGCAGTGATTATGAAATGTGAACATGGAGAAAGATCTACTTCCTTGTTCAATGTTTCAACTAGGATGCTTTGCTGACTGCAATTCAGATTCAGAAATGCTTGATCATCATGTATGTTGACTTTTGTTTTGGGTGAATGAAGAAAAGAAAATATCCCATCCTATTTTTGTAATTGTACTATTCTAAATCATCTTCCCATTTTCATGTTGGTCACTTCGTACCCAAGCCAAGCCATACACGTATGACGTGACTTGGGTACAATTGTTAAAACCAACCGTTGTGTAAAGTGTCTTTAAAGGCATCGTACACGATTGGTAATTACTCAAAATATATATTAGCATAAAAACTGACTTGGTAACGAGCAACAGAGAGCTGTTGATAGTATAAAACATTGTGAGAAACGACTCCCTCTGAAGTAACGTAGTTTTTGAGAAAGAGGTAATTTCTCACTAAAATAATAAAAACTTCTTGCAAGAAGTTTTTATTATTCTATCTGAAAGCACACAAATTTGTACAACAAGGGTGTTTTTTCTTTCATCATTTTCTTGCAACTTCGATGACCAATTGAGCCCAAATTTTCAGAGGCTTGTTATTTTATGCATATGTTGAGATACACCAAGTGAGAACACTGGTCTTTGACAATTTCCAAACGTGTACGATGCCTTTAATGTTTAATGTTACTCTATTCATGTTTCATTTTTTTCTTCTTTTCAAAACAATTTTATTGATTCGGGTCGGCCACATGACTCAGACAATTGAGGTACGAAGTGACTTGGCTTATGGGTACGAGGTGACCTGGGTATGATATTTTGGGTACGAAGTGACTTAAATACGAAGTGACTGACATCTGATTGCACCATTGCAAGATAAAAAATAAATAAGTAACCATTCTCGTAATTTTTTTAAAATTATAATTCATTAATAAATTCCTTGGACTCTTTGGGGATTAAATGAGAACACAGGTTTCGAAAAGTAAATGGTTAAAAATAACAAATGTGCTGATAGCTTCGTGTTTTAATTACGGTGAAGGAAACTGGTAAGCAAACCATGATGTCATCAGTATGGTACATTACATTATTATAAGCTCGGTTAATATTTGACGCGAAAGCAAATACAAAGCATTGATGCAAACAAAACAGGCTTTTTTCTTATTGTGACACAAGGAAATTCGCCTCACTTTCGCAATTTGCTTTAGAAAGAAAATTAAAAGTGAAAAACCAAAGAATCACAGTGATTCAAATTATCTAAAGTCAACATTTTTTTAAAATTCCTATATGCACATTTTCTTAAAAGGAGAAATTTACCGCTGTTTTTTGTACCATAATCTTTGACGTATAAGCCGCAGAATATATTGATTTTGATCTTCAAAAATGTTGCAGCTTATACGCTAAAGATTAAGATACAAATTTATTGTTTACACTTGAGAAATGACAAGTTCTTTATTAAAATTTGTGGTTGTGTGGAAATTAATACAATACAATTATTTTTAAAAAGGCAGCGGGTGGTGCGTAGGCAGGGCTGGTCATGACCCAATGAGACTCAATGACGGACTGCAGAATATCCATCTCTTCTATGCAGTCCTCGGACATCATGCCGGAGGGTGTTGAGATGGGCATGGACAGATTCCCCTCTTCCTTGCCCGCCATTGAATTCTAGACCAAAGTGCCACTGTCACAGCCATGGAATGACATGGTCTTCAAGTAGATGCATCTTCGGCATTGCATTCTCAGATGGAAAGGAGATGCGGAAGTAAGCTAGGTAGTTGTTAATCTTTTGGCTCACAGCTGGGCCTCCAATGCTATTTCATGGAGGGCCTTTGCTTCCGCCAACTGAAAAAAATATAACAATACGGTCAAATTTGTTTCATAGAAAGCCTTGTGCACTTAATAATAAAAGCTTATCAGATTTACATTTTATGTTTATGAAAACTTACCAGATGTTCTTGTTGCTTCCGCAGTGGAGTCGTTTTAAGATTGGATGTCTGCATGAACTTCCCTCCACAGGTGACATGATGGTGTCCAGAAGTTCTTCGACTTTGAGACGGAATTCCCCATCGAAGGCCTCTGCCTGCAGATGTAATTGCCGAGCCCTTTTCAACACAGAGATGACACTATTGAAGCAGGAGCCAAGTGCTGGATTTTCTTCCTCGGTGTGATGTTCACTCGTAGGCCAACACAGCTGCCACTTGCTAGTCAAGGTCATGACATGCTTGAGGTATAACCCGAGACTGATGTGTAGTCTGAGTTGGCAGACCTGTCATAAAGGTAAATGCAATATTACCTCATATTCACTTTCATTGCATTCATTCATCTATTTTTACTCTGTTGATTTAAATACGATTTGCAAACTATTTACCTGTGTCAGCGAAATCCTTAACATGGGCTCCCTGATCACATGTGTCGAAGGTGTGTCAAAGGGCAATTGGGACAACCAACGTTGGCAATCTAAAACATTTGTTTGATCGTCCCGCCTGCCTTGTTTCCAATCTTGACCCAAACCTCGTCATGTGGCATGTTGCCCTCGTACCAAGTTAGCTCATTGGAATGAAAAGGGGAGGTTCTCGGCAATGATGATATCCACCACGACATCTTGTTGTTGTCGATGCATGGCAGTTTTGCCTTCAGTCAGAATGTTGTATCCCTTCAACAATCGTTTCTGTTCCTTGTTGCAAATTTTACATCTGATGGGTGTGTACTACTAGTACTACTTGACAATGGCTCAAAATAAGAAGTGCATGGGGGGGGGGGTCCTAGGGCTGTCTGTCTGTCCATGGATGTTTCTGCTTCTTTTCTGTACCGGCTTTTAGCTGTAGGAAAGAATTTGTACAAACAGTACATTACATTTCAGAATTGTCTTGTGCTCATCCATGTTGAATCTGTGTTTAACTTTAAGAAATAACAACAAATTGTCCTTTTTGTATTATTTAATCAGTTAAACTAAAACAAAACAAAAAAGTCCTTGCAACTTCTTTTAGTGTAATCAAATTTAAAATAATAAATGGAGTTGTTTCATTACCCCCCCCCCCAAAAAAAATGACAGCATTACTAGCTTAACATTCATCTGCACGTGCCAGTCCGCCCCGATCAATCATGGTTCCTTCAGTTCCGCTACAAGGAGAGGACGTACGAGTTCACGACCCTCCCCTTCGGCCTATCGACCTTCCCCTCAGAGTTTTCACAATCCTTGGGGGCAAGACTTCACAGACGAGGATTTACGACCTTCATTTACCTCGCCGACTGGCTCATAGTAGGTCACTCAGAAGCGGAGGCATGCAGAGCCCTCGACACCACTGTTGGACTAGCTTCTTCCGTAGGGTTCGTTATCAACAAGAAAAAGTCACACCTGACCCTAACGCAGTTTCAGATTTCCAGAGCAGAATCGCCCGGCCGACAACGGAGTGCCTTAAAAATTTATGACAGTGTGTCCACCTCTTTCTACAAGAATCAACCGCACCAGCAATATCATGGCTACAATTGTTGGGCCTAATGGGCAGTATGGTGGACCTAGTACCCTTTTGCAGGCTCCATATGCGCCCGCTCTAGCTGCACCTCCTCACATTTTACCGGCCAACTGCATCCGATAAACCATCAGGCTTATAGGCCCCCATATTCTCCAACTCCTCGCTGGTGGTCACTAGAGAAGAAGCTGTCCCAGGGCCATTCCCAACCCATGATCACCATCACAATGGATGCCTCCCTGACTGGTTAGGGTGCGTCACTGCCCCCCCCCCCCCCCCCCCCCCCCGCCAAGTTGCAAACGTGAAGATCAAAACTTTGGCCCACTGGGCCCGTACATCCAGCTCGGCCCTTCCGGTCATGGCTGGGTGCACCCGAACCAGGGCGGCCTCCCGTTGACGGTTAGCCGTGCACCGGCCTCCCATCACAGCCACCGTCCCGCGCCCACCGCAAACAAACTTGCGTACGGTATCGCGGGGCAAGATGGACGGTCATGCTCGGATACCTGGGCACCATTCCCGCCAGGGATTAGCCTGCACCCTTCAGGGTCCCTCGTGTCCGATCCGGGATCGGGGCCGGACCACCTTGGAGCGGACACAGCTCTGCCGTTTGGTGACACATCTTCGCTGGGGACCTCCGGCCTTCTCAAGCCCAGCGCCTCGTCCCCGGAAGAGGATGAACTGCACCTTGTCCTGCGAGACATGACTCGGGTGCTGGGCCTTCCCGCCGATAAATCTGAGGACCCTCCTGCTGAACGTCAATCATTCAAACGAAGGACAGGCCCAACCCTGAGGGGCGAATCTAAGTTCCCAACTATGCCACTCGATCGTGTCTGCAGTGACCGCATCAATGGCATTATGTCGGCAACCACTTGGAATGCTTACCCCAAGCGGGCGGAGACCTATTATTGACTTCAATAGATATTTTTCAACTACAGTTCTGCCGGACTCGGCGGCAGATAAACTTGCTGCCGATTGGGGGACAGCTTCTTCCAAGCTCCCCTTTGCAGACAAAGCCCAAGGGAAGATGGAGGAGGTGGTCAGGAAGATGGACTTGGCATCACGCTTTGGCATGCGCACATCGACCTTCCTGCTCCTTCTATCAGAGTACCTGAGGCTAGCCTGCGATGAGGACTTGCCGGTCCCGGCAGACATGATGGTAGCAGCCCTCCATTGTCTTGACAACGGGTTGGGTACCGTTCTGGACCAGTTCGCAAGGGTTTCAACCCTGGCAACATCGGCCCGAAGGGCGAACGTCTTAGATGCGCTATTCCTCCCGTCCGCGGGGGCACAAGCCTCTCGACACGCTCCCTCTGGCGGGGAAAGACCTGTTTGCGGGCAGATTTCAGGAGTCCATGGAGGCCGAGGCTAAACGCCTCAAGGCTGCGGACAAGATCAACCTGAAAAAACCTGGTGAACACCAAAAAGTCACACCCGAGCCCCTTTCAGGTCCCCACCTTCCTCGGTGCGGCTCTCAACCTTTAAAATGGGCTGGCCCGCCCGTCGGCGGACCGTGTGTTGAACTTTCGTCAATGCGTGGCCCCATCTTTTAGGCTTGCGAATATCAGAGTTTTCGTCTCGTATACAAAGAGGATGCTATGTAGCTGCGTTCCTTGTAATTCAGCTTCTCAGCTGCAAATAAGGATAAACAGCCTTCTATATTTATATTATTTTTATTCTTTGCAGATCGATCACAACATACAATTAGAAAGCTGTCCCAATGTAACCAATTTGACCTACATTGGCAGCTCACTCTTCCAAGTACAAATGGCATCTGAGACAATAATCCCCAAGTTGAGACAGTTCCTGATATGGCTGGACATTACGGTGAGGGAATGCCATCCACTTTGACCTCCAGCTTTGCAGTCTTCATGTCTGACGAACACAAACACTGATGCACACCTGGGTGATTGGATGCCGGGAATGCTCATCTAAAAAGTAGGCACATAATTGCCATTTATTTATATGTGCAGGACACAGGCATTTAGTGATAGGTATGAGAAGTTTAGACTTTTACGGGAGAGTGCCTGGTGGAAAAGTATAGCTGCTGTTGTCTTCAGATATCAATAAATTATTCTCTTTTATCTGCTACTTCTCTGCTGAAGATAACACCATTCTCATGTGGCATAACTAAGGGGGGTGCCTTCCCCCCAATTGATATCCTCCCCCCCCCCTTCCTTGAAATCTCTATGAGTGATCTGAAGTTAGAAATAATTTCAACATACCTCCTACTCGAACTTACTGATCAAAACGTTGAGTTGACAAGATTGTATCTCCACCATGCAAAGTTTCAAATCCTACTCATGTACACGGTGTTACCTCAAATCTTGCTAGATTTTATCTCCCCCATGCAAAGTTTCAAATCCTACTCATGTACATGGCGTTACCACAAACCTCACTAGATTTTATCTCCACCATGCAAAGTTTCAAATCCTACTCATGTACATGGTGTTATGGCAAACCTTACTAGATTTTATCTCCCCCATGCAAAGTTTCAAATCCTACTCATGTACATGGCGTTACCACAAACCTCACTAGATTTTATCTCCACCATGCAAAGTTTCAAATCCTACTCATGTACATGGCGTTACCACAAACCTCACTAGAATTTATCTCCACCATGCAAAGTTTCAAATCCTACTCATGTACATGGTAATACCACAAACCATATACTAGATTGTATTCCAACCATGCAAGGTTTAAAATCTTACTTAATATACCTCCTACAATTTGGTGCTTAGTTTCAAAAAGTTTTTTTCCAGTATTTGACTTTCAACCAGTAACGATTTCCCATATGAACTATGATGGTTACCTTTCATTTGTGTATGAAAGAATGTTTCAGTAAAAACAGATTTCTTGTTTGTGATTCTTTGAAGATGGTCACCAGAGATAATGAAAGGCAGCACCAAGCACCAATTTGAATAAGTCGACCAATGACGCCACTAACCCACAGTAGAAACAACATGCAGGAATTTTCAGAAGCAGAGACAATTTATTCGGTGGACCATTCTGAAAAACTCTTTGGGAAATTTTGTTGTGACTCTGAGAACAAATATGGCACTATCAAGGAATACAGCACACAGAGAAACACCCAAGCATTGATATCAATCAGGGACCGCAAGCAAAGAACATTGTCTACCAATCAATTCATAAAGACTCAAGAAAAAGACTGGAAACAACATCCACAAAGGACAATTGAAAGAACTGTAGTTTTCTGGATGCATTCGCGAGTTGAACTAATTCTGACAAGATGGATCAAGGCAGCTGCTGTTCAAGACAAGACAGAAATTCTAAGACTAAGAGATATCTACTCTAGAATGCAAAGGGTTTTGGGTTCGAATCCCACCCAAGTAGTATGTCTGTGGATTTGTTTTCCACAGGACTTGGGGGAAAGCACAGAGTGTACAGTGGTGCACTTTGGTGTAGGGTAAAGCCTTATTTTTGATCCCCGATGCAAATTAAAGGTGTATGGCCTGATTTTCGCCAAAAGAATTTTTGTTTCTATAATTTTTTCTCTAAATTTTCATGGTGCTTTTTCAAAACAAAAAACATTCAAAAACTTTTTAATATGCTACGGACAATGCACAAAATCCATGGAACATGGAAAATTGTTTGTAAATGGCTGATGGACGTGAGAAAATGTCGAGATCCTGACAATCATTCATTTTTAGTTTTTAATTAACTACCACTAATCTTTGGAGTATTTTTTCATGCAATACCTTAAATGAAAGCATACAATTTTGCTATTAAAAATTGTAATGTAAATTTTTGGGTCAAATCTGCCAAAGATCAGACCTAGCATCTTAAATATGTCTATTAAAGCATTCTAAGACTGTTGAGACGTGTTTGATTAATGAGGATTGAATTGGAAACCTTGAATATTTCAACCTCACATGTAGGTTTCTTTTATGATTGGTATATTTTGAGAACTCGATATATTTTTGTTGTAAGACTAAAGGGGTTTTGTTAAGAATGATGCCATAATGTATTAACTTTCGTGAGAGCTGTTTGTCAGTATGCTGAAGATACTGACTGAGGGTTATGTGCTGGTAACCTCTACCCTCAAAATCTCCATTTTCTGTTGACGGAAATTGGTTATTTACTTCTAAGTAAAAGGTAGTGTTTTGTCTCATGGATATAATTTTGGATCATAGATCTTGTTTGAAGTACCACATCGAGGATGAGGATGATGGTTGAGGTTGAACCTCTCCCCTCTTGGATTTTCATGCAAAAATCTCTTGGAATGTTTTCATTTATTTCTGTGGAGTGTGTTTTCATTTATATCTGTGGAGTGTGTTTTCATTTATGTCTGTGGAGTGTGTTGACACCAAGCTTCGCTTCATTTGTTGGGAGTTCTGCGCCACTGAATGTGGATACCTTGATTATCTTCTTGGAAGCGGTTTAGTGAAGATCGTAACAACAGACGTGTGTATCCAACACTGACTTCAAGTGCAGTAGGAACATTTTCAGTGGACTTTTGCTCCAGGGACATCAGTCTGCTGACAGAACGGTCAGAAAGCACTCCACCTTAGCTGAGTTTAAAGTGGCTGGATTGTTACCATCTGATGAACTGGGAAACTGTTTGCAGCTCTTTACAAACTGCTTTAGGACAAACACAACTTGAACTTCAGAAACTCTCCAATGGTTTTGCCAGTGAAAATAATAGATTGAAAACCTTGTAAAACCACAAACTGTCTTAACAAGTTGAGATGCAAGTATACTGGTAGACTTTTGGATTATCAACCTTAATTTTCCAACAAGCTGATATGTACGTCAGTACATACTTTATACTTCAGGTTTAGACTTTAGATTCACAACCTTTCAACGACCACCACAAGCTGTCTACGTTGAGATTCAAGTTGCTAAAGAAATGTACAAACTTTCCAACAAGACAAGATGCAAGTTACTTTTAGACTTTAGATTCATAACCATCTGAAGTTAAAACTACAAACTATTCAAGAAGTTGAGATGCAAGCTATAACTACATGTTGGATTTGGAACATTCTAATGTCGACAACTGAAACCTGCCTAATAAGTTGCAGGATTCTAATGGAGTTTTGGGATTCACTACCTTTCCATGACAACTTCTAACTTCCTAATAAGTTGAGATGCAAGTTCGATACATATTCTTCTAAAGACAAGTTAACTATCTACTGTCTAACAAGGTTGTACCAGACTAAGGAATGATACCTATCAAATGACACCTGCAAACTGTCCAATGAGTTGCAAGATCCTGTTATACTTTTGGATTCACTACCTTCCAATGAGAACTATACTAACTTCTCCCAACAAGTTGAGAGGCAAGTTCTATACACGTCCTTGCAAAGATGACTATCAACAGTCCAACAAGATTGTATCAGACTTAGGATTGGTCGATAGCCCTCAAATGACAACCACAAACTGTCCAAGAAGTTGAGATTCAAGCTACCACCTAGACTTTTGATAATAGCAACTTTCTAAATGAAATACCATCAATTATCCAACAAGTTGAAACGCAAGATTCTTTCGGACTTTGGATTCACAGCCTTGTAAAAGACAAGTACAAACTGTCTGACGGTGAGATGCGTGATACTTTTGGAGTTTGGTTCACATCGTTCTATTAAGACAATTACAAACTAGCCAACAAGTTCAGATGCAAGATTCCATTATACTTTAGATTTTATTTCTAACTATAAAGACAAGTTGAGATGTAACCTTCACAACGTTCAATTTGACTTTGGATTTGCATCCTTAGATCTTTAAACAGTTTCTAAACTATCCAACAAACTCAGATGCATGTTTGTGCATGTATTGTACTTACGACTAAAACCTCAAATTGTTCAACACGTTACAGAGTATCGCCAGATGCATCAACCCACTGCAGGAATCACAAAGAAAACCACTCATCGTGAATTGGTGATCTTGCTTGTTTCACCGTGCCATAATTGGAAAGGAATGTGTCCATCTCTCTCAGTATTGTGTTCGTCACTGTTGCCCCTTCCTTCTTGGGAAAACATCTCATCATTAAGATCTTCTATTTTGCTTGGAACCATAAGGGTGATGTGCTGGTAACCTCTCCCCTTCACGCAAACCTTGTGGAACTCTGGATCCTATCAAGGCACTTTCTGAGGGTTCTTTAGCGTGTCATTGCCAGAATTATAGAATTATAACCATAAGTTATAATAGTAATAATAATTGAATTGTTCAATTGGTCTATGTATATTTATAAGCAATGTAATTAATATCTTGAGAAGTGGCTTTAAACAGCAAAGTTTTTCCCAGTGTGCTCTAGTCCTCTGCTATATATATAGAAAACGTTAATGACGTCATCTTGCTTGTTTACCATCAAAGCCAAGGGTGAAGTGCTGGTAACCTCTCCCCTTGTCGCTCATCTGTGCTGGAAATTTGTCTTCATTGGCGGAATTCCCTTGGAAAACTACCCTGTTGGATATTGGTTACGGAAATCTTCTGTTCCATCAAAAACTGATTTTGAGTGAAATGTGAACAAGCTCAGGGTGAAGTGCTGGTAACCTCTCCCCCTTGTTGATAGATTGCTGTTGGAATTTTGTTTCATCAATGTTTGAATGTGTATCAACCTCAGCAGAACTGCTGTCGTGGAAATCTTTTCGGATCCATCGAAATCAGATTGTGAATGAAATGTAGACGAGCTAAGGGTGATGTGCTGGTAACCTCTCCCCTCATCGATTGTCTCTGTTTGAACAAATTTTCTTCAGTGTTAGAAATCCTCAAGATCAACCTCAGAAAAACTTCCTGGGATCTTGGGATCTTGGAAGTGATACTTATATAAGACAAATTTGTGTTTTTAAAGAGTTTCATCAATAGCATGTTATGGCCACAAAATAAGTTCAGTTGTTAAACAAGTTGTTTTTAATTTACGAATGTTCCAATGGAACTTTACCGACTTTTCAGACTAATCTTAACAGGATGACCTTGGCAAAATTTTAAACTGAATGTAATTAAAATGCTTGCAATGGTGTACTTATAAAATATATATTTTTAATTGTAAGACTATGTTTCCATTTTGATATGACTGTTGATCAATCACCTCAGATTCCTATGCAACACTAATTAAGAACTGTACGTTCTGTTGTACTATTCTTGTATTGGTAAATTTTATCAGTGGTACTTACAGTAACTTTTAGGCCTATATGGTAGTTTTTGTCCCCAAATAAGTATATCATTTTTTTGGTTATGAACGCGATTGTGTTAAGTACATTAACGAGGCTGCCGGTGATGGATTGGAGCGTGAGCCGTGCGGACATACATGTAGAGTCATCGCGCGCTGAAAATATTGCGGCCAATATCAGAGTTTTCGTCTCGTATACAAAGAGGATGCTATTGTTTCAAGACCGTTAAAATGCACTGGATTGTGTTATTACGATTTTTCGCTCCATATTCAGAGGCAAATTGGATATTACCAAAACTAAGAAGTAACAAAAGTATAATATATACATGAAGAAAAATTATATATAATATATATAAGGTTTACAAAAATACTGAAATCCTTTTTTAGGGCGGCACGAGGGGTTGCACCCTTTTTAGGGGGGAACGAGGGGGACACGAGGGAGTGCACCATTTTTAGGGGGCACGAGAGGGTGATGTGCTGGTAACCTCTCCCCTCATTGATTGTCTCTGTTTGGACAAAAAAATGTTCAGTGTTATAATTCCTCAAGATCAACCTCAGAAAAACTTCTTGGGATCAAAGGGTGACGTGCTGGTAACCTCTCCCCTATGCACAGCCTCATGATGTCTCTTACTCCAGTTTTCTTTCGTATTTCTGTGCATTTAATCCTGTCTCTAATTGAGATATGTAGCATTTGTCTCTCCATTGCTCTTTGTGCTGTGTGGAGTTTATGTTCTATCAGTTTTGTTGTTGTCCATGTTTCTGCTCCATAAGCTATTGTTGGTAGCACACACTGATCATAATACTGGCCATGTGTGTTCTTATCACCAAGTATTCCTCTGTATCGTCCAAAGGAGCTCCATCCTGCCTTAATCCTGGTTGATACTTCATCTTTTGTGTTGTCGTTCATTTTTACTGTTTGGCCCAGATATTTGTATTCATTGACCCTGCTGATCTCTTGGTCCTCCACTGTTATTGAGTCATCTGTATTGAAGTTTGTCATGTACTTTGTCTTTCCTTTGTGCATCTTCAAACCTATGTCTTTACTTTTGCTGTTTACTTCATTTGTTTGCCCTTCTTAGTCGATAACGGAAGAGGTGATTAGAGCCACATCATCTGCAAAGCGTAGATCTGTTAACATTTCTCCATCGATGTTGTACCCTTTCTCATCCAGTGACGTGTTCTTGAAAACCTCTTCCAACACGGCAGTGAATATTTTGGGTGATATTGGGTCCCCTTGTCTAACTCCTCTGTTGATGTTTATTTCCTGTGAGACGTCTTTGTCAATGTAAATCCTTGCTGTTGCTTCAGTGTAGATATCTTCCAGTAACTTGATATATCCTTCACTGATTTCCATTTTCCTCAGAGCTTGAAACAGATATTTGTGTTCCACAGAGTCGAATGCCTTCTCGTAATCAATAAATCCCACGCACAAGTACCAATGAGTTGGTTTAGTGAGTATAAATGATCTGTTGTTGAGAAGCCTTTTCTGAACCCAGCCTGTTCTCTTGGTTGATGTTCATCTAGAACTGTCGCAATCCTTTTTTGTATGATTTTTGTGAGAATTTTGTAGAGATGAGATAAAAGACTGATGGGTCTGTAATTCTTTATGTCAGCTTTGTCACCTTTTTTATGAAGAAGAATGACCTTCGCTTCTTTCCAGTGTCTTGGTATCTTTCGTTCCATGAAAATTTGATCATAGAGGATGGTTAACTGAGATATCACCTCGTGACCGCCCTCCCTCAGTATGTCGCTTGTTAATTCATCTACCCCGGGTGCCTTATTTCTTTTCATTGATTTCAGTGTGTATTCGACTTCTTCTTTCGTTACATGCAGTAGTTTCTGTGTATCTGATGTTATCTCTTCTGCTGCTTCTCTTTCAGACTGTGTTGTTTTAGAACTGTACCGCTCTTGGTAGAAGTCTGAGCACACCTTAAGTATTTCGGCCCTGTCCACAGTGAGATCTCCATCTTCCTTTCTCATTTGGTGTATTCTTGTATTATTTCTTTTGATGGTTTCCTTTGGTCCTCTTCCTGTCTCCAGAACTCTCTTGATTTGTTCCTCTTTTCTTCTTCTGATTCTTTGACGTCTCTTTTTTCTACTTGTCTTGACTGACTCAGCATACTTGACTTTCTGCAGAATTGTTTTGTAAAAATCATCACTTGTTGGTGCATAAACTTGAATTATGCCCACATCTTCTTTTCCTGACACTTGTACTTGTGGGGTGTCGTGGCCGAGCGGTTAAGAGCGCCGGATTCAAGCTCTGGTGTTTGATCAGCAGAGTGTGGGTTCGAATCCCGGTCGTGACACTTGTGTCCTTGAGCAAGACACTTTACCATAAGCTTCTCTCCACCCAGGGGTAAATGGGTACCTGTGAGGGCAGAGATGGTCATTGTGATTGATTTAGCCGAGTAGCGCATTTTTATTGTGGCTCTTATCATCCTATGATCACTGGCAATGTCTACTCTAATTACTTCAATTACTTCAAATACTGCTAATTACTTCACTGTTTTCCACTATTCCCCTTTGACTGCTCAAAATGTAGTCATTTTGGTTTTTAACTGCACCACTTGGGCTCCCCCAAGTCCAGTAGTGGTTTTTATGTTTCTGGGTCATGTTGAGCTGCAAAAGCAGCAAGTGTTTCTCCTCTCGAGTTTCTCTGTCCAATACCATATTTCCCAATGATTGTTTCTTCCCCTGGTTTCGCTTCTCCTACTTTGGCATTAAAGTCTCCCATGACAATGGTATATTTAGATTTATGCCCATCAGTTGCCTTCATGATATCTTCATAAAACTGTTCGACCTCTTCGTCTGTGTGATCACTTGTTGGTGCATAAACTTGAATTATGCCCACATCTTCTTTTCCTGACACTTGTACTTGTGGGGTGTCGTGGCCGAGCGGTTAAGAGTGCCGGATTCAAGCTCTGGTGTTTGATCAGCAGAGTGTGGGTTCGAATCCCGGTCGTGACACTTGTGTCCTTGAGCAAGACACTTTACCATAAGCTTCTCTCCACCCAGGGGTAAATGGGTACCTGTGAGGGCAGAGATGGTTATTGTGATTGATTTAGCCGAGTAGCGCATCTGTTGCACAAGGCTGTATACTCCCCAGGGAGCTGAGATGGTTTAAGGAACGATTTAAGGCCCAGTGACCAGGTGTAATAATGTGAAGCGCTTTGGGACGCCCTTCGGGCGTGAAAAGCTATTATTATTATTATTATTATTAATGAGATCACTCTGTCCCAGTAGCTTTTTATCTGGCTAATGTAGTCTTTTATGCTAGGGTGTATGAGAAAGCCAATTCCTCTGGCCTCTTTGCTCTTTTCAGTTTTCCCTCGATTGAACAGCCATGCACCACCTTTTATTTCTTCTATTCCCCTTCCCTCCTTGTTACTGCTAGACTAATGATACTCCACTTGAAGTTTTCTAGCTCTTCCATGAGGTGTAGTAATGTTTCCTCAGTTCTTAGAGTTCATGTATTATAGGTACATATATACAGTTTACTGTGTCCAGCCCTTGTACTCTCCTCCGTCCTGGAGCTTCCTAATGGCTTTGACTTCAGAACTTCATCCTTGAGTTTTACCTCTGAGTCCTGGCTGTACACTTGACCATGTTCATGGTGACCATTTTGGCCATGGGCTTTACGTCCTTCGGTTTTCTTGTCATCCATATTTTTTTCATGAGGGGGTTCTGCCGTATGCTGACGCGCTGGAATTTTGATTCTTCAATGTTAGAATGTGTATCAACCTCAGCAAAACTGCTGTCATGGAAATCTTTTTGGATCCATCTAAATCTAATTGTGAATGAAATGTAGACGAGCTAAGGGTGATGTGCTGGTAACCTCTCCCCTCATCGATTGTCTCTGTTTGAACAATTTTTTGTTTTTGAGAAGTGTTAGAGTTCCTCAAGATCAACCTCAGAAAAACTTCTTGGGATAAAAGGGTGATGTGCTGGCAACCTCTCCCCTATGCACAGCCTAAATTAATTAGAATCTTGTTTTTTAAACTATCTCATGTGGAAGTTGATACTTCTATAAGACAAATTTGTGTTTGTAAAGAGTGTTATCAATAGCATGTTATGGCCACAAAATAAGTTCAGTTGTAAAACAAGTTGCGTTTAAATTATGAATGTTCCAATGGAACTTTACCGACTTTTCAGACTAGCCTTACCAGGATGATATTAGCAAAATTTTAAACTGACTGAATTAAAATGCTTGCAATGGTGTACTTGTTGTAAGATGTTGTAATTGTAAGATTATGCTTCCATTTTGATATGACTGTTGATCAATCACCTCAGATTCCTATGCAACACTAATTAAGAACTGTATATTCTGTTGTACTATTCTTGTACTGGTAAATTTTATCAGTGGTACTTACAGTAACTTTTATAGGGTAGTTTTTGTCCCCAAATAAGTATATCATTTTTTTGGTTATGAACGCGATTGTGTTAAGTACATTAACGAGGCTGCCGGTGATGGATTGGAGCGTGAGTCATGCGGACATAGAGTCATCGCGCGCTGAAAATATTGCGGCCAATATCAGAGTTTTCGTCTCGTATACAAAGAGGATGCTATTGTTTCAAGACCGTTAAAATGCACTGGATTGTGTTATTACTATTTTTCGCTCCATAATTCAGAGACAAATTTGATATTACCAAAATGATTAATTTAATAAAATCCCATGAAATTTTACCACGAACAAATGACAATTAATGACTTCTATGGTTTGATTAAAATAACTAAAAACAAATGACCACATTACAAGTAGCACATTGGTATTTTAACCAGAAGACAAATTACAATTTATAAATTAAACGTTTATGAAAACCATGATGAAATATTTCCATTGCACCAATTACTTGCTATAAAAATGAAGCCATTCATATCTTTATCTACAACCGATATATGTCCTGATAAAAAAGAATGTCACAAATTAAACTAAAACAAATAATAAAATAATAGTTTACTCGTATGTAATTTTTCATGAATGTTCATGAATTTGACAATAAATATCTGATTTAGTGTCTCCTACTAACATTCCATAGCTACATTAGGTTTGACATTTAACTTAACTAAAGATGACTTTTTTCCCAAAAATTTATAATACCAAATCAAAAGCAAGTTCTATAATATTAATTAAGTTTTGATAAATTTATTAACATTTATATGAAAAAAAAAATATATATATAAATTAATCAACATTAATCAAAACAGGTAGTGTTGCAAATTTGAATAACTATATATTTTACAATACTAATTACAGTAAAATTAGTTTATAAGAACTAACTTTTAACAAAACAATGTTAAAACTAACAATGATAAATTATAGGCTGACACCCAATTTTCACTATGTATACAACTAGTGTTAAGATTTAAAAAACAAATATTATGTTCGTCTAGCCTAAATTAAGTCACTTGTAGGGGTGAAATGTTATTTTGTGCATCACTAACGAGAATTTGAAATGTTGTCTTTGTTGACAAAAATTGATTGGAGTGTTAGTCAGGCGGGGATATCATCGCTCATTAACAAATACTTTTTGTAAATAAATTGCATGCACATGATGACATTAATGACATTACTAACATTAATATATGACAAAAATGCCAAATTAAAAATTTAAAATGAATCAACGTGCCAAATTAAAAATTTAAAATGAATCAACGTTATCTCCATCATTACCTTTAACAAGTCTGTTTCCAATATGCATAACTAAATATTTGTTACAATTAACTTATATACATGTTACGTTAAATTATACTAATGTTATTTGGAAAGAAAAAACCCTAAACTAATACATATGTAATCAACGTCAGTCCTTTAGTTAACAAGTCCATGGTTTCTACCATAAATATGAATAATTAGCTTAACAATACTCACTCATAGATTACTGAATGCCTAAGGGAGTTACAACCAGCAGTGCCCCTTAAGGGTACGGCGGACTCCACTGTTGCTGGGTGGCGCACTCCTCAGTGTCATGGTGTTAGGGCCTGTGTTGTTATTGTTTGAAATTAACTTTATAAATAAGTACAATAAATTATGCATGAAATAAATATTTAACTGGTAATATTATGTTGCCATTAGTGTAGGCCTACATATGAATTAGTGAAATAAAATTTCAGAACTAACTTTTAAACCAGGTTTAAAAATACAATGATTAGGCTGACACCCAACTGTCACTTTTTATATCTGACATAACCAGTATCCAATATTGTGTATGTTTATTCAATTAATTAAATCACTGGTATGGCTGAAAGGTAAGACAAAAGAACTTAATGTTGGGATTGGGGTCCACTTCAAGGCACATGAAGACTGCCCAATTTGATAACTAACAGAGGCACAACAAATAACATTTTATTAGTAGTTATCATTATTTTATTTTATTTTGTTTTTACTTATTAGAAAAGGTTATATCACTAAGGTGGGTGGTTCTTTGGGGTTCCAGCCCTCTTACATAAGTCAGGCCTACATGTAGATGACTACTTTCTTGACAATGATTATTACTAACATTAATTGTTTTTACTATCACTTTATGAACTTAATAATTAGTGAGATACATTTTGCCAACACTATGTAGAATTATATTATACTTTGGTGTACAAGTTGTAGCACTGGGGGGGGGGGGGGGTGGCTCTATTATTGATGAAGTAGTTAGTTCAATGTAGATTTACTCTTTTTGGCCAGTTACGATTATTATTCATTAATTGAAAGTAGGCCTATTGCCTATCCAATCATCTTATAATTTCTAACAGTTTACATGATTAATCTCAATGAAACAAAGCAATAGGTCAAACTATCTAACACAAGTTCTTTTAACACTTTTTTCCTAACAAGATAATTTATCATTATAATTGTATAAATAAATAACTAACAGCACAATATTACTTGCATTTTAATTTGTGATGCACTAACAAGAATTTGTAACTTACTCTTAATATATAATAATTAATATGTTTTATTAAAATAGAACGAAAATGAAAGGGTTGCACAAAACAAAACAAAAAGTACGGCTATCGCATGCTCACCAAATCTGTGGAGTTATGTCATTGAAATAAAATAACGTGTTTGTTTTTGTTAACGGGCCTGCAGCGAAATGTTAATTTGCATTTTATACCCAATCGGTACATCTATTAGGCGTGTGAAATAGCAGCCTCGGTTTGGAATGGTATTAATTAACACTGTAACTGAACTGTGATACTAGAAAATAAAGAAATGATTTCATGCAGGGAATTTAATTAAATCAGTGTGTTACGATCAGAATGATCCCACATTTTACTAGAGGATAAATAAATAAAACTGAAGTAAACTCTGATGTTATAAAACCACGTCTACTGTATTAAGAAACTGCTTGAAATATTATAATTTTGTCAATATTTATTATGCATGTATAAAAGACTGAGTTTAATGTGTTTAATGAGTTTAATGATTTTTTCAAAGATGACAAATAAATGGGGGGGGGGGGCTAGTAGATGGTGATAGTGCCCTGAACCACTTGACCAAGAAAACTTTAAAATAACCATTATTTGTATTATTGCTATGTAATATTGAAGAGTAATAGCTTCATTTAAAGCACTTGCATTGCAACCACTGTATAGTCTTCATGGGCTTTCATTTTAAGAATTGAAATGGTGAATTTTAAACTCTGCTGAAGAGGTTCAATTTGGGGGGGGGGGCTAACTTTACCCATCCTGTAGATAAGAGAATACAATATTTTTAACCTTATTAATGTACATAGAGCGTTTTTACAAGTTAACCATATCACGGTATAGATATGTTGTAATTAATAGTTTATTTGTTTCATTTAGAGACTGGATGTTAGTTTTGCTTTAGAAAGATTCGTACTTTTGACAAGGAAAGTTAGTAACTAATATCGAGAACAATTTAATTGCAGTATCAACCTAGAGTAATACGTTCATCATTATGACATTCATATTAAAGATCTTATCCTTGTAAAAATGTTTTTGAATTTTGTAATGTTTAATTTAAAACTATATTTATTAAGGTTTTTAATCTTTACTTTATCTTGTTAACCACATTTGGTATATCTGTAATGTTTTTTTGCTCTTTTCAAATGGTACGAATAAATTATTTGTATACAGACACTACGAACATTTTCTTCATTCTCTTTTTCTTTTTCCTCTCCTGGTGAAGGTCATAGGTCAAAGGGCGCATCTCATTATTTTTTTTTTATTTGACCTTTTCATTCTAAGGTTTATATATAACGTCCGAGCGATTTTTTTTTAAGCGGCCATGTGGCCCAGCGGGCTAGCTCACAGCTCCCGGAATCCTGGAGCTGTGAGCTCGGGGGTTCAAATCCTGGTGAGGCCCTTTTTTACCAGTAAAAAAGACATTTTTTTTAAATTCTTGTAAAAATGGGTAGGGCTTGAACCTGGTACCTTTAGCTCTGTAGCCTCTATCTCTTACCGCTCTGCTACTGAGCTTTCTTAAAAATTTAACGTTTTTTGACCTGATGAATATTAGAATGGACTGACTTAGAAATAATTTCAAAATAAATTTTCCCTGGCTATACCCTTGGATTTTTGGCCGATCTGAGGGCTGACCAAGGGCCTTGGAGCTTGGCTTGGGGAGTAAAATTACCAAGTGCTGAGGGGCCAGGGAGGCTACTGGGCAGTCAGTCAGCCAGTTGGCTGGGCTGGTTGTGGTGATGGGCTGGTGATGACTGGGCAGTCAGTGGGCTGGGCTGGTTGAGCTGATGGCTAGGGGTGATGGGCTGTACTGGTTGGGATGAGGGCTTGGGGTGATGGTAGGATTGATGGGCTGGACTGGTTGGGATGAGGGCTTGGGGTGATGGTAGGATTGATGGGCTGGACTGGTTGGGATGAGGGCTTGGGGTGATGGTAGGATTGATGGGCTGGACTGGTTGGGATGAGGGCTTGGGCTGATTGTAGGATTGATGGGCTGGACTGGTTGGGATGAGGGCTTGGGGTGATGGTAGGATTGATGGGCTGGACTGGTTGGGATGAGGGCTTGGGGTGATGGTAGGATTGATGGGCTGGACTGGTTGGGATGAGGGCTTGGGGTGAGGGTAGGATTGATGGGCTGGACTGGTTGGGATGAGGGCTTGGGGTGATGGTAGGATTGATGGGCTGGACTGGTTGGGATGAGGGCTTGGGGTGAGGGTAGGAGTGATCGGCTGGACTGGTTGGGATGAGGGCTTGGGGTGAGGGTAGGATTGATGGGCTGGACTGGTTGGGATGAGGGCTTGGGGTGATGGGCTGGACTGTTTGGGATGAGGGCTTGGGGTGATGGGCTGGACTGTTTGGGATGAGGGCTTGGGGTGAGGGTAGGAGTGATGGGCTGGACTGGTTCGGATGTGGGCTTGGGGTGAGGGTAGGAGTGATGGGCTGGACTGGTTTGTATGAGGGCTTGGGGTGAGGGTAGGATTGATGGGCTGGACTGGTTGGGATGAGGGCTTGGGGTGATGGCAGGATTGATGGGCTGGACTGGTTGGGATGAGGGCTTGGGGTGAGGGTAGGAGTGATGGGCTGTACTGGTTGGGATGAGGGCTTGGGGTGATGGTATAGGAATGATGGGCTGGACTGGTTGGGATGTGGGCTTGGGGTGATGGTAGGATTGATGGGCTGGACTGGTTGGATGAGGGCTTGGGGTGATGGTAGGATTGATGGGCTGGACTGGTTGGGATGAGGGCTTGGGGTGATGGCAGGATTGATGGGCTGGACTGGTTGGGATGAGGGCTTGGGGTGATGGCAGGATTGATGGGCTGGACTGGTTGGGATGAGGGTTTGGGGTGAGGGTAAGAGTGATGGGCTTGACTGGTTGGGATGAGGGCTTGGGGTGATGGGCTGGACTGGTTGGGATGAGGGCTTGGGGTGATGGGCTGGACTGTTTGGGATGAGGGCTTCTGGACCAGTGCTGGGGTGATGGCTGGCTGGACTTGGGCATGATGAAGCTGGGGAGAGGGCTGGGGTTGGGGCTTGGTGTGAGTGTAGGGGATTGGTCTGGTAGTTATCATGCTGGTGTGATCGATGCCTGATGGAGATGGGTATGATTAAGTTTTGGAGGACTGGGGAGTTTGCTGGGATGAGATGGATGGGCCGAAGGCTAATTGAGGTCAGGGGTGATGGAGTAGTAGTCATGGGGATGGATGTTCGGTAGACTCTAGTTGGGCTAGGTGGGTTGGGGTTCATGGGACATAATATCGCTGTAGGGTGGAATTGATTTAAAGTGATGGTATATATTTTTGGAATTTTTCCTTTCAAAATCTAAGGGTGAATCTGCTATGAAAAAGATCCCTAAAGGCTGGTACTTTGTATTAAAGGTTTTGTAATAGTGTTTTGTAAATTAATTCAAAGAGCTGAGGTGGAAGTTCTTTATTAAAGTGGTTATTTGTAGTTGTAATTTAAAGGTAGTGAGGTTTGGTATTAAAGGTGTGGTATGGTACATTTTTTATTGAAGTAATGAAAGGGGTCAAACTTTTGATATTAAGGTGGTTATTCTTATAAGTAATTTAGAGGTAGGAGCTTTTTGTATTAAAGGTGTGGTATGGTACATTTTTTATTGAAAGTATTGAAAGGGCAGAACTTTTGATATTAAAGTGGTAATATTCTCAGATGTAATTTAAAGGTAGGGGGTTTGTTATTAAAGGTGTGGTATGGTACATTTTTTATTGAAAGTATTGATAGGGGTGGAACATTTTATATTAAAGTGGTTATTCTTAGATGTAATTTAAAGGTAGGGGTTTGTATTAAAGGTGTGGTATGGTACATTTGTTATTAAAAGTATTTAAAGGGGTGGAACGTTTTATGTTAAAGTGGTTATTCTTAGATGTAATTTAAAGGTAGGGGGTTTGTTATTAAAGGTGTGGTATGGTACATTTTTTATTAAAAGTATTTAAAGGGGTGGAACATTTTATGTTAAAGTGGTTATTCTTAGATGTAATTTAAAGGTAGGGGGTTGGTATTAAAGGTGTGGTATGGTACATTTTGTATTGAAAGTATGATGACTGCATGGTTTATCATAATATTTAAAGACACATTATATGGATTAAAGATGTTTTGGTATTTTTCAAATTTATATAGGGATGATACTTTTTATGGAAAAGGATTGAGAGGAAATGTAAAGCAATTTGGTGCGGCCATCTTTGTTGGACTCCCGTCTACTCATTTATATCTGGATTATACGTACTGGTTTAGGAAGGGGACCGGTCCATATTATTTGCGGGTTGGATTTCGTGAAATAAATTCTGGGTTTTTGGTAATAACAAGTTTTGCTTAATACAGTAACCATAACAGAATAAGGGAATGAAACATATATTTCTTGCTACATTCATAGAATCATTTTATTTTTAAACTTCCAACAGTTGAAAACATTATAATTTGTTCAAATATAATAAACATTATCAGCATGAGAACAATAATTAAGCAGTAACTAAAACAAAGGCCCAAAATAGAAACATGTTAAAAAACTGTTGAGGAATATTTTCTGCCCCCTTTTATGGACAAAGTTTTTGGAGACGTGAATTCAATTATCTATTATTTATCAATAAGTAAACGACAACAAAAGTAAACAATTTTGCACCTTTTGAAGAATATTTTGTGCCCTTTTTTACGGGCAAAGTTTTGTGAAAAGTTATTTCTATTATGAATTATTTATCAATAAATAGACTACAAAAAGTAAACAGAATTGAACATTTTGAGGAATATTGTCAGCCCTTTTTACAGTCAAAGTTTTTTGGAAAAGTAATTTTAAGTATCAATTATTTATCAATAAATAAACTACATTATAACTTGGGCACATTTTAAAGTTGACCCCAAATCACAGTTAGTGTACTATCAGAAATTTTGCACTTGTTTATTACAAAACTAATTTCCATTTTGCAAATTGAACTAATAACTCCAGGTTGTAGAGCACTTCTTTTCAATAAAGAGTGAACTATTTTTCAAGACTTTTGTTTGTGGAATCCATTTTTCTTTATTTTTGATAAAAATAGCCCACATATCCTAGTAGCTAGATAAAAGCAATTTACTACATTCAATTTCACCTTTTCTTTTGCGCCAGGCACTTAAACAAGATTAACACTCAATTTAACAATCCACTCAAACAGCATTCAATTCAAATTTGCAGCAGCTTTTTTGCTGAAATCTCTAGTTGCTAAGTTGAATGCCAATTTGGCATGGCTAAAAAGAACACTTGGTAAGAAGTACTATAAACTATAATAGTAGTAAACTTGCGGGTACAACCATGTGTAAAATCTCTTTGGGAGGAGTGTTGGTTCTGAAAACAACCCGTTGGGTCTCGACGTTTCGAACAGTATACTCCTGAAGACGAGCAGAGTATACTGTTCGAAACGTCGAGACCCAAAACTATGATAAATAGGGTAGCAAAACTTTCTCTTTACTTATTGAAAGTGCAATTTTGACTTTGCAAATATGACAAAGTGCATTTTTCCTTAATTTGCATCCAATTTGATTTTGTACGAATTGGAATTATCCAAACTGAAATTGATGAGAGTTTTTTTTCCGCAGAAAGTCTTGAGAATTGAGCAACTAATCTAGTTCTTTAAGATTATCTTTTTAACGATGTGAAAGCATTTTATTTCTAAGAATGGTTTGGGGTTTGGGCAGGGGCGAGGGGGGCTGAGTATAACGAGGTAATTACAGGAAGTGTTCAAAAGACCCCAGACTTCTTACATTTTCCTTTTTACTTCTTAATTTGTATTGGCTATTTGTTCGTTCTTATCTAACTTTTTATAAATTATAAATTTGTCTACTCACGACTATAAGGTCATTAGTGCAATTTGTATGGGTTTGATAAAATTGCTTTTGCATCTTTTTAAGCTCCTGGTAAATGTGGTTTATTGATCAAGAGTGGTCTTCAAAGTATTGGTTTGGCAAAAAGAAACATTCCTTTTCTAAGTAAAGCATTTATTTATTTATTTAGATTATTTTATTTCAAATGTATACGCATTTTTCATTTAATGACCTTTTGGTAATTAAGAATATGAAATTGCAATTAATGACCTTATAGCACTGAGCCGACGATTTACATTTTGTTGTTGTTTATTATACATGTTCAATGAAGTAGTGGGAAATGAACCAAATCAAATTGGTTTAAAAAAAAATGCTAGTCTAGGGTGCTAAACTCAATCTATAAAAGGGAGGGAATAACTTTGGTAATTACTCCAAAAATTGATGACCATAAAAACTCACTTGGCAAGAAGCACTGCAGCTTTTGATAATGTATAACATTTTGAGAAACAACTCCCTTCAAAGGAATGCGGTTTTAGAGAGAGGGATTAAAAAACATTTCAAACTGAGAAACATTCCTGCATGCAATGTTTCTCAGATGTGTATTCCAATTACGGATTATTCTTCCTGCATGGAAATCACCTCTCCAGATTTTCAGCGATATCTCAAAACTGCTACCCCTTTTGAAATGAATTTTCCACAGGTTAGTTTTATTGTATATATAACTACATAGGATTAAAACAATCGAACGGTTCCAAAAAACATAGGTATACTTTGCCTTAAATGCTTTACTTTGTAAAAATATTAGCACTTGTCTTCAACTCACAGACAATCTTATATTAAACAGCATTATTGATAAAGTGCATTAGGAAATTATAAAAATTCTACACTGTTAAATCAATGGTTTTTGAGAGATGTATAATGCATTCCTTTTTCTACTACGCATGCAAACAACCATTGAGTATTCATCATACTCTCTGAAAAACAGTTCATGGGCCTGGGACTGCATAGATTGTGTTTGATTTATAACTATTGGGGTAAACGTTAATCAAAACATGTTTTCAATTTTTCAACTGTGTAATCAATCTGTAGGGGCAAACCATTCATCTGGGTTAGGCTGGTGCCAGCATGAAGTCCCCAAAATGTTGTGGCATGTGGCGTAGGGGTGTCGTTTGTAAAGTGCTGCAAAAACAGCCCACTTTTTGATGTTAGTGTACAAAAGCAATGTAACCCACAGGGATTTTGCATACCTCTAAATTGGTGCACGATTGGTAGACATTGGGTTGATTGTAGGCACTTGCAGGTCTCTGACACATTTTGAATGGGTAATCATTGGAGATTGGCATGCATATCTAGTAAGGGAAGAAATGGAAATTTGTAAAACCATTGATTTTTTGGGGTAAAATTCCTTTGAAATCAATAGCAATTTCAAGAGCTGTGAACAGTTTTCATCTGTAGGAACAAGTATAATTTTTTTTCTCAATTGGAAATATGAGGTCTGTGTGGAAATAAGTGTGTAGAAGGGCTAGTGTATATCTTTCAAGTTCCTACTAGTGGTTTTAAAAACAGAGTCAAAGAGTCACAATGCGATTCAAAACCTCTTTTTCTTCAAACAAAAATTGAATAAAAAAATTTCAGATCCAAATGTTTTACCTGATCCTATCCCAAACAATTCAATAAAATTAAAAAAGTAAACGGCAAAGAAGGACTTGGGAGGATTTTGATCAAATTGCACGCATATTTTAATTGTTGCATTGCTGATGTTGGAAGAATGTCAAATGCCTGAAATAGTTCTCTTCAAGAAATGCAAACATACAACGTACAAATATCTTGGAATGAATTGTAAGAAATGCTACAAAAAACACCTTATATTAACCACTTCATATCGGTATTCAAAAACAAATTGTTTAATGACCATGCCTGGTACTTTTTTCTAAGCTTTTTGAGTTATTGTTTTATTTGAAGACATCATTGCCACAATAAATTTAAAACCCTGACTTGAATAAGGAAAGTCAACAAGGGCTCTCTTAATAAGCAAAAGGTTTTTTGGTCCTCTTGAGAGAAAAGCACTCACCATTGCCAGTCATCTGGGCAACCACTGTCATACATCTGGCCAAACATTGCCATTGATCTGGGCAACCATTGCCATTCATCGGGGCAACCATTGCCAGTCATCTGGGCAATCATTATAATACATCTGGGCAACCATTGCCATTGATCTTGGCAACCATTGCCATACAACTGGGCAACCATTGCAATAACTCTTGGCTACCATTGCCATAACACTTGGCAACCACTGCCATTGATCTGGGCAACCATTGCAATACAACTGGGCAAACATTGCCATAACTCTGGGCAACTATTGCCATACATCTGGGAAAAAACAATGCCATTCCTGTGGGCAACATTCATTGCAATACGACTGGGCAACCATTGCCATTTATCTGGGCAACCATTGCCAGTCACCTGGGCAACCATTGCCATACAACTGGGCAACCGTTGCCATTTATCTGGGCAACCATTGCCAGTCATCTGGGCAACCACTGCTATTGATCCAGGCAACCATTGACATTGATCTAGGCAACCATTGCCATTGATCTGGGCAACCATTGCCATACATCTGGGCAACCATTGCCATTGATCTGGGCAACCATTGCCATACATCTGGGCGACCATTGCCAGTCATCTGGGCAACCATTGCCATACAACTGGGCAACCATTGCCACAACTCTGGGCAACCATTGCCAGTCATCTGGGAAACCACTGCTATTGATCTAGGCAACCATTGCCATTGATCTAGGCAACCATTGCCATTGATCTGGGCAACCTTTGCCACACAACTGGGCAACCAATGCCATTGATCTGGGCAACTATTGCCAGTCATCTTGACTTGGGCTCGAATGGGGTTCCAAGATGTTGTGGCATAAAAGTACGATGTTTACAGTGCTGCAAAAACAGCCCAATGTACCAAAGGCAACATGGGGAAAAAGGAAAACTTACATAATCTTTCTATCTGGATTGTACACCTACACATGTACCATGATGGGTAGACTTTTGGCTGATGGTGTGCATCTTTATGCCTCAGGCGGCTACTTAGATGTTGTTGATGGGCAAACATCATTGAAGATTGGTATGCCTTTATGTCTGCAGAAAGAAAACAATTAGTTGACTTTAAATGAAGCTACAGGAATATATGATGATGGGAATATTGCTGTAAGAGGTAATTTTTATATGAACCTTTACAAATAGTAGGCCTCTCATACTTGCCATACATCTGGGCAACCATTGCCATACATCTGGGCAACAATTGCCTTTGATCTGGGCAACCATTGCCAGTCATCTGGGCAACCATAGCCAGTCATCTGGGCAACCATTGCCATACATCTGGGCAACCATTGCCATGCAACTGGGCAACCATTGCCATACAACTGGGCAACCATTGCCATACAACTGGGCAACCATTGCCAGTCATCTGGGCAACCATTGCCATACATCTGGGCAACCATTGCCATTCATCTGGGCAACCATTGCCAGTCATCTGGGCAACCATTGCCATACATCTGGGCAACCATTGCCATTTTATCGGCAACCATTGTCATGCAACTGGGCAACCATTGCCATACAACTGGGCAACCATTGCCAGTCATCTGGGTAACCATTGCCATACATCTGGGCAACCATTGCCATTCATCTGGGCAACCATTGCCAGTCATCTGGGCAACCATTGCCGTACATCTGGGCAACCATTGCCATTTTATGGGCAAACATTGCCATTCATCTGGGCAACAAGTGCAAGTCATCTTGGCAACCATTGCCAGCCAGTAATCTGGGCAACAATTGCCAGTCATCTGGGCAACCATTGCAAGTCATCTGGGCAACCATTGGCATTGATCTGGGCAACCATTGGCATTGATCTGGGCAACCATTGGCATTGATCTGGGCAACCATTGGCATTGATCTTGGCAACCATTGCCTGTCATCTGGGCAAAAATTGCCAGTCATCTGAGCAACAATTGCCATTGATCTGAGCAACCATTGCCATTCATCTGGGCAACCATAGCCAGTCATCTGGGCAACCATTGGCATACAACTGGGCAACCATTGCCATACAACTGGGCAACCATTGCCAGTCATCTGGGCAACCATTGCCATACATCTGGGCAACCATTGCCTTTGATCTGGGCAACCATAGCCAGTCATCTGGGCAACCATTGGCATACATCTGGGCAACCATTGCCATACAACTGGGCAACCATTGCCATACAACTGGGCAACCATTGCCATACAACTGGGCAACCATTGCCATTGATCTGGGTAACCACTGCCACTGATCTGGACAACCATTGCCATACATCTGGCCAACCATTGCCAGTCATCTGGGCAACCATTGGCATTGATCTGGGCAACCATTGGCATTGATCTTGGCAACCATTGCCTGTCATCTGGGCAAACATTGCCAGTCATCTGAGCAACAATTGCCATTGATCTGAGCAACCATTGCCATTCATCTGGGCAACCATAGCCAGTCATTTGGGCAACCATTGGCTAAAAACTGGGCAACCATTGCCATACAACTGGGCAACCATTGCCAGTCATCTGGGCAACCATTGCCATACATCTGGGAAACCATTGCCTTTGATCTGGGCAACCATAGCCAGTCATCTGGGCAACAATTGGCATACATCTGGGTAACCATTGCCATGCAACTGGGCAACCATTGCCATACAACTGGGCAACCATTGCCATTCATCTGGGCAACCATTGCCATATATCTGGGCAACCATTGCCAGACATCTGGACAACCATTGCCATACAACTCGGCAACCATTGCCAGTCATCAGGGCAACCATTGCCATTCATCTGGGCAACCATTGTCATACATCTGGGCAACCATTGTCATATAACTGGGCAACCATTACCATTGATCTTGGCAACCGTTGCCAGTCATCATCTGGGCAACCATTGCCATACAACTGGGCAACCATTGTCATACAACTGGGCAACCATTGCCATACAACTGGGCAACCATTGTCATACATCTGGGCAACCATTACCATTGATCTTGGCAACCATTGTCATACATCTGGGCAACCATTGCCATTGATCTTGGCAACCATTGCCATACAACTGGGCAACCATTGCAATAACTCTGGGCAACCATTACCATAACACTTGGCAACCACTGCCATTGATCTGGGCAACCATTGCAATACAACTGGGCAAACATTGCCACAACTCTGGGCAACTATTGCCATACATCTGGGCAAACAATGCCATTCCTGTGGGCAACATTCATTGCAATACGACTGGGCAACCATTGCCATAACTCTTGGCAACAATTGTCAAACATCTGGGCAACCATTGCCATTGATCTTGGCAACCATTGCCATACAACTGGGCAACCATTGCAATAACTCTGGGCAACCATTGCCATAACACTTGGCAACCACTGCCATTGATCTGGGCAACCATTGCAATACAACTGGGCAAACATTGCCATAACTCTGGGCAACTATTGCCATACATCTGGGCAAACAATGCCATTCCTGTGGGCAACATTCATTGCAATACGACTGGGCAACCATTGCCATAACTCTTGGCAACAATTGTCAAACATCTGGGCAACCATTGCCATTGATCTTAAGCAACCATTGCCATACCACTTGGCAACCACTGCCGATGATCTGGACAACCATTGCCAGTCATCTGGGCAACCATTGCCATACAACTGGGCAACCATTGCCACAACTCTGGGCAACTATTGCCATACATCTGGGCAAACAATGCCATTCCTGTGGGCAACATTCATTGCAATACAACTGGGCAACCGTTGCCATTTATCTGGGCAACCATTGCCAGTCATCTGGGCAACCATTGCCATTGATCTAGGCTACCATTGCCATTGATCTGGGCAACCTTTGCCATTGATCTGGGCAACCTTTGCCAGTCATCTGCGCAACCATTGTCATTCATCTGGGCAACCTTTGCCATACAACTGGGCAACCAATGCCATTGATCTGGGCAACTATTGCCAGTCATCTTGACTTGGGCTCGAATGGGGTTCCAAGATGTTGTGGCATAAAAGTACGATGTTTACAGTGCTGCAAAAACAGCCCGCTGTACCAAAGGCAACATGGGGAAAAAGGAACACTTACATACTCTTTCTATCTGGATTGTACATCTACACATGTACAATGATGGGTAGACTTTTGGCTGATGGTGTGCATCTTTATGCCTCAGGCGGCTACTTAGATGTTGTTGATGGGCAAACATCATTGAAGATTGGTATGCCTTTATGTCTGCAGAAAGAAAACAATTAGTTGACTTTAAATGAAGCTACAGGAATACATGATGATGGGAATATTGCTGTAAGAGGTAATTTTTATATGAACCTTCACAAACAGTAGGCCTCTCATACTTGCCATACATCTGGGCAACAATTGCCATTCATCTGGGCAACAATTGCAAGTCATCTTGGCAACCATTGCCAGCCAGTAATCTGGGCAACAATTGCCATTCATCTGGGCAACCATTGCAAGTCATCTGGGCAACCATTGCCATTGATCTGGGCAACCATTGGCATTGATCTGGGCAACCATTGGCATTGATCTTGGCAACCATTGCCAGTCATCTGGGCAACAACTGCCAGTCATCTGAGAAACAATTGCCATTGATCTGAGCAACCATTGCCATTCATCTGGGCATCCATAGCCAGTCAACTGGGCAACCATTGGCATACATCTGGGCAACCATTGCCATACAACTGGGCAACCATTGCCAGTCATCTGGGCAACCATTGCCATACATGTGGGCAACTGATGGCATACATCTGTGCAACCATAGCCAGTCATCTGGGCAACCATTGGCATACATCTGGGCAACCATTGCCATACAACTGGGCAACCATTGCCATACAACTGGGCAACCATTGCCATACAACTTGGCAACCATTGCCATACAACTGGGCAACCATTGCCATTGATCTGGATAACCATTGCCATTGATCTGGACAACCATTGCCATACATCTGGGCAACCATAGCCAGTCATCTGGGCAACCATTAGCATACATCTGGGCAACCATTGCCATACAACTGGGCAACCATTGTCATACAACTGGGCAACCATTGCCAGTCATCTGGGCAACCATTGCCAGTCATCTGGGCAATCATTATAATACATCTGGGCAACCATTGTCCTACAACTCGGCAACCATTGCCATACAACTGGGCAACCATTGCCATACATCTGGGCAACCATTGCAAGTCATCTGGGCAACCATTGCCATTCATCTGGGCAACCATTGCCAGTCATCTGGGCAACCATTGCCATACAACTGGGCAACCATTGCCATTTTATTGGCAACCTTTGCCATACAACTGGGCAACCATTGCCAGTCATCTGGGCAACCATTGCCATACATCTGGGCAACCATTGCCATTCATCTGGGCAACCATTGCCATCCATCTCAGCAACCATTGTCATACAACTGGGCAACCATTGCCATACATCTGGGCAACCATTGCCATACAACTGGGCAACCATTGCTAGTCATCTGGGCAACCATTGCCATACAACTGGGCAACCACTGCCATTGATCTGGCCAACCATTGCCAGACATCTGGATAACCATTGCCAAATAACAGGGCAACCATCGCACTTGATCTGGGCAACTATTCATCTGGACTTGGGCTCGAATGGGGTTCCAAGATGTTGTGTCATAAACAAATGTTTACAGTTCTGCAAAAACAGCCCGCTGTACCAAAGGCAACAATGGGAAAAAGGAAAACTTACATAATCTTTCTATCTGGATTGTACATCTACACATGTACCATGATGGGTAGACTTTTGGCTGACGGTGTGCATCTTTATGCCTCAGACGGCTACTTAGATGTCGTTGATGGGCAAACATCATTGGAGATTGGCATGCCTTTATGTCTGCAGAAAGAAAACAATTAGTTGACTTTAAATGAAGCTACAGGAATATATGATGATGGGAATATTGCTGTAAGAGGTAATTTTTATATGAACCTTTACAAATAGTAGGCCTCTCATACTTGCCATACATCTGGGCAACCATTGCCATACATCTGGGCAACAATTGCCTTTGATCTGGGCAACCATTGCCAGTCATCTGGGCAACCATAGCCAGTCATCTGGGCAACCATTGCCATACATCTGGGCAACCATTGCCATGCAACTGGGCAACCATTGCCATACAACTGGGCAACCATTGCCAGTCATCTGGGCAACCATTGCCATACATCTGGGCAACCATTGCCATTCATCTGGGCAACCATTGCCAGTCATCTGGGCAACCATTGCCATACATCTGGGCAATCATTGCCATTTTATGGGCAACCATTGTCATGCAACTGAGCAACCATTGCCATACAACTGGGCAACCATTGCCAGTCATCTGGGTAACCATTGCCATACATCTGGGCAACCATTGCCATTCATCTGGGCAACCATTGCCAGTCATCTGGGCAACCATTGCCATACATCTGGGCAACCATTGCCATTTTATGGGCAAACATTGCCATTCATCTGGGCAACAATTGCAAGTCATCTTGGCAACCATTGCCAGCCAGTAATCTGGGCAACAATTGCCAGTCATCTGGGCAACCATTGCAAGTCATCTGGGCAACCATTGGCATTGATCTGGGCAACCATTGGCATTGATCTGGGCAACCATTGGCATTGATCTTGGCAACCATTGCCTGTCATCTGGGCAAAAATTGCCAGTCATCTGAGCAACAATTGCCATTGATCTGAGCAACCATTGCCATTCATCTGGGCAACCATAGCCAGTCATCTGGGCAACCATTGGCATACAACTGGGCAACCATTGCCATACAACTGGGCAACCATTGCCAGTCATCTGGGCAACCATTGCCATACATCTGGGCAACCATTGCCTTTGATCTGGGCAACCATAGCCAGTCATCTGGGCAACCATTGGCATACATCTGGGCAACCATTGCCATACAACTGGGCAACCATTGCCAGTCATCTGGGCAACCATTGCCATTCATCTGGGCAACCATTGCCATTCATCTGGGCAACCATTGCCAGTCATCTGGGTAACCATTGCCATACATCTGGGCAACCATTGCCATTCATCTGGGCAACCATTGCCAGTCATCTGGGCAACCATTGCCATACATCTGGGCAACCATTGCCATTTTATGGGCAAACATTGCCATTCATCTGGGCAACAATTGCAAGTCATCTTGGCAACCATTGCCAGCCAGTAATCTGGGCAACAATTGCCAGTCATCTGGGCAACCATTGCAAGTCATCTGGGCAACCATTGGCATTGATCTGGGCAACCATTGGCATTGATCTGGGCAACCATTGGCATTGATCTTGGCAACCATTGCCTGTCATCTGGGCAAAAATTGCCAGTCATCTGAGCAACAATTGCCATTGATCTGAGCAACCATTGCCATTCATCTGGGCAACCATAGCCAGTCATCTGGGCAACCATTGGCATACAACTGGGCAACCATTGCCATACAACTGGGCAACCATTGCCAGTCATCTGGGCAACCATTGCCATACATCTGGGCAACCATTGCCTTTGATCTGGGCAACCATAGCCAGTCATCTGGGCAACCATTGGCATACATCTGGGCAACCATTGCCATACAACTGGGCAACCATTGCCATACAACTGGGCAACCATTGCCATACAACTGGGCAACCATTGCCATTGATCTGGGTAACCACTGCCATTGATCTGGACAACCATTGCCATACATCTGGCCAACCATTGCCAGTCATCTGGGCAACCATTGGCATTGATCTGGGCAACCATTGGCATTGATCTTGGCAACCATTGCCTGTCATCTGGGCAAAAATTGCCAGTCATCTGAGCAACAATTGCCATTGATCTGAGCAACCATTGCCATTCATCTGGGCAACCATAGCCAGTCATTTGGGCAACCATTGGCTAAAAACTGGGCAACCATTGCCATACAACTGGGCAACCATTGCCAGTCATCTGGGCAACCATTGCCATACATCTGGGCAACCATTGCCTTTGATCTGGGCAACCATAGCCAGTCATCTGGGCAACCATTGGCATACATCTGGGCAACCATTGCCATACAACTGGGCAACCATTGCCATACAACTGGGCAACCATTGCCATACAACTGGGCAACCATTGCCATTGATCTGGGTAACCACTGCCATTGATCTGGACAACCATTGCCATTCATCTGGCCAACCATTGCCAGTCATCTGGGCAACCATTGGCATTGATCTGGGCAACCATTGGCATTGATCTTGGCAACCATTGCCTGTCATCTGGGCAAAAATTGCCAGTCATCTGAGCAACAATTGCCATTGATCTGAGCAACCATTGCCATTCATCTGGGCAACCATAGCCAGTCATTTGGGCAACCATTGGCTAAAAACTGGGCAACCATTGCCATACAACTGGGCAACCATTGCCAGTCATCTGGGCAACCATTGCCATACATCTGGGCAACCATTGCCTTTGATCTGGGCAACCATAGCCAGTCGTCTGGGCAACCATTGGCATACATCTGGGTAACCATTGCCATGCAACTGGGCAACCATTGCCATACATCTGGGCAACCATTGCTAGTCATCTGGGCAACCATTGCCATACATCTGGGCAACCATTGCCATTCATCTGGGCAACCATTGCCAGACATCTGGACAACCATTGCCATACATCTGGGCAACCATTGCCATTCATCTGGGCAACCATTGCCATCCATCTGGGCAACCATTGTCATACAACTGGGTAACCATTGCCATACATCTGGGCAACCATTGCCATTCATCTGGGCAACCATTGCCATACATCTGGGCAACCATTGGCATACATCTGGGCAACCATTGCCATTTTATGGGCAACCATTGCCATGCAACTGGGCAACCATTGCCTTACAACTGGGCAACCATTGCCAGTCATCTGGGTAACCATTGCCATACATCTGGGCAACCATTGCCATTCATCTGGGCAACCATTGCCAGTCATCTGGGCAACCATTGCCATACATCTGGGCAACCATTGCCATTTTTATGGGCAAACATTGCCATACAACTGGGCAACCATTGCCAGTCACCTGGGCAACCATTGCCATTCATCTTGGCAACCATTGCCATCCATCTCGGCAACCATTGTCATACAACTGGGCAACCATTGCCATACATCTGGGCAACCATTGCCATACAACTGGGCAACCATTGCCATACAACTGGGGAACCATTGCCAGTCATCTGGGCAACCATTGCCATACATCTGGGCAACCATTGCCTTTGATCTGGGCAACCATAGCCAGTCATCTGGGCAACCATTGGCATACATCTGGGTAACCATTGCCATGCAACTGGGCAACCATTACCATACAACTGGGCAACCATTGTCAGTCATCTGGGCAACCATTGCCATACATCTGGGCAACCATTGCCATTCATCTGGGCAACCATTGCCAGTCATCTGGGCAACCATTGCCATACATCTGGGCAACCATTGCCATGCAACTGGGCAACCATTGCCATACAACTGGGCAACCATTGCCAGTCATCTGGGTAACCATTGCCATACATCTGGGCAACCATTGCATTTTATGGGCAAACATTGCCATACAACTGGGCAACCATTGCCAGTCACCTGGGCAACCATTGCCAGTCACCTGGGCAACCATTGCCATACATCTGGGCAACCATTGCCATTCATCTTGGCAACCATTGCCATCCATCTCGGCAACCATTGTCATTCAACTGGGCAACCATTGCCATACATCTGGGCAACCATTGCCATACAACTGGGCAACCATTGCCATACAACTGGGCAACCATTGCCAGTCATCTGGGCAACCATTGCCATACAACTGGGCAACCACTGCCATTGATCTGGCCAACCATTGCCAGACATCTGGACAACCATTGCCATACAACTGGGCAACCACTGCCATTGATCTGGCCAACCATTGCCAGACATCTGGACAACCTTTGCCAAACAACAGGGCAACCATCGCAATTGATCTGGGCAACTATTCATCTGGACTTGGGCTCGAATGGGGTTCCAAGATGTTGTGTCATAAACAATTGTTTACAGTTCTGCAAAAACAGCCCATTGTACCAAAGGCAACAATGGGAAAAAGGAAAACTTACATAATCATTCTTTCTATCCGGATTGTACATCTACACATGTACAATGATGGGTAGACTTTTGGCTGACGGTGTGCATCTTTATGCCTCAGACGGCTACTTAGATGTCGTTGATGGGCAAACATCATTGGAGATTGGCATGCCTTTATGTCTGCAGAAAGAAAACAATTAGTTGACTTTAAATGAAGCTACAGGAATATATGATGATGGGAATATTGCTGTAAGAGGTAATTTTTATATGAACCTTTACAAATAGTAGGCCTCTCATACTTGCCATACATCTGGGCAACCATTGCCAGTCATCTGGGCAACCATTGCCAGTCATCTGGGCAACCATTGCCATACATCTGGGCAACAATTGCCATTCATCTGGGCAACCATTGCAAGTCATCTGGGCAACCATTGCAAAAACAGCCCACTGTACCAAAGGAAACAATGGGAAAAAGGAAAACTTACATACTCTTTCTATCTGGATTGTACATCTACACATGAACAATGATGGGTAGACATTCAGCTGACGGTGTGCATCTTTTTGCCTCAGACGGCTACTTAGATGTCATTGACGGGCGAACATCATTGGAGATTGGCATGCGTTTATGTCTGCAGAAAGAAAACAATTAGTTGACTTTAAATGAAGCTACAGTCGGGTCTATGGTATGGTGGCCTCAACGATGGTCTGCGAACACCGTTTTATTTTATGGGCATACTAGTCCGAACAATGCTTTTTTAAACATTGGACATCATCTAGTGTATGTAGGTTCCCAGTGACCAAGGTTTTAGCCAGGATTTGGTAAAAGGGTGTCCAGATTTGCTTGAAATTTGAAAACACGGTGTCATAATTCTTCACTTACAATACATTCACATGCAAATAACAGATAAAACAGGGTGTCCAAATTTATAACAGGGTGTCCAAAAGACACCCAGACACCCCTTTGGCTAACACTATGCCAGTGACTACTCTGTATTTGTTTCTACCTGTGTTCAAATACCCTAATGCAGGGATTGACAAAAAAATGCTCCAAAATCCATCACAGACCTCTGTACTTTAAAGATAGGGTCACTTTGGCAATGAACCTGAAAATAAATGTTTACTTCTTGTTTGAAAGCCTACTTGTTATAAAGATGATAATGGCAGTAAACATCCTGCAAAACTATTTTGACTGAAGTGCCCCTGTGGATTAGAAATCAATAAAACTATGTCGAAAATCTTTGCTATTTTCTCAGGCCTAGGCATTCAACTGAGACTTTCACAGGTGACTTTTATTGTATCTTTCTTGATAATTTTGTTTGTAAATCAGCATTAAGTTGACCAAACCAAACGATAACCCTACCCTCATACAACTCACCTGACGTACGCTGGAGATGTTAGTGTACGATGTGACCAGATACTGGATAGATTGCTGAAAAGGGAAATATTCAGAAACCATTTTATTTGATTATACTAAAAAACACCACAAAGCACAAACACAGTCACGTTAGACCCATGGCAACTCATCCTTCTCCCATGGCTATACATGGACAAGTTACTGTCTCTCGCGTCGCAACGTATTGAACAAGAACAAGAACAAGAGCCAGCCAGTCAACACAGCTCTACCCAGCCGGGGTGCAGGGCGAAATCTCCCGGCGAAGACTTCTAGTCCAGGGCCGGTCAACACATGCGTCTTTTAAACTTAGCGCCTTGTGCCAAATAAACCCAAAATATCTTCAAATTATGTGAACAAAAAACATTTTCACCACTTTAATTCTTGAGACAAGACAATTATCAACTCACCATTGCACCTTTTTTAGCAGTTTTCCCTCGGAACTGAAGTGAAAACCTGACATTTTTGGAGCAAAAGACACAGAGACTTCTGTTAGTCATGCATTTTGTCTTTGATGCATACTGTGTATACATGGGCGCCGGTCCTGCACTCTTGGTCAGCAACCCGGCTTTCTTATTTGCATAACAAAGACATGTATTTTCTTTGGATCATCTTATTACCAGATTTGGAAACTATTGCTCAGGTCTCAAGGGTTAAGACTATTATTTTGGAGGAGTCGAAAAGAATGGTGCACTCGTTTTAATCTTTGCTAAATTAACCCAGCGGGATTCTGATTGACTTGCATTTGCTTTCTTAATTAGTGATCCCAAATTCAAATGTTGTGTGTGGTTAAAAGTGTTTTAAGTGATTCTAATGCAACAACACTCGAGCGCTTCTATATGTTTGTAGAGCAAAAACGTACCTAAAAGACAATAATGGCGGCCATCTTGAAAATGGCGGCCATATTGGATTTTTTGAGTGGCTAATGGGATTTTCTCTTTTACTGACCCAAGAAGAGCATACATTCAAATTTTCGTGCTTGTATCACAAAGTGAACGATTTTTGCACTTATCTGCCCCACTAAGAGCTGTAATTGTCTCTTGAATAGGAAGACCCGAATGAAAAGATCAATGACTAAAGTTTTGAAGAATTTATACGTTAATCAATATTACCCATCCGGTAATTAACACATCTTACGGGCGACTGAGAAGTAGGGAAAACTGTTATTAAACGAGGTCGTACAAAATTAAAAGTTGGTCAATAGAATTATATTATTTTTAAGGTATTCATATTGGTAATAGTTCCCCAAATCTCCCAAACGTTCCTTCGTAAAAATTACAATTCCTTTGCATGTATGTTAAGTTTTTCCTTTAAAAAAAATTTGACGTTTTTTTCTGATACTGTGGATCATTTTGTTATTATTCATAATTTTTTCGTAAAATCGTTTCTTTTTCAAAGAGTTTAATTATTATTCAGTCGATACAATACATATAAAGCATCAATAATCCTTCAAACATAATAAATAACAATTTTCCTTAGTTGAATTAAAAAATTATAAAATACTTCATCACTTTCTTTTAGTGCACCCAACACATAAATGTACATTATTGCTATTATTTAGATCAACAACTTTGGTTGTTTGATCCTCTGCTGCGAGAGGGCGCCATTCACATCTAGCGGTTGCACCGTACAGCTGCAGCGGTTACATACAAACAAAGTATTAATTTGGAGCAATAATAGACCATGTAACCTTTGTATGCAAAAAGAATGGCATGACACATTCTGAGACCTTTCTGGCAGGCAAGATACTACACTGGTCATATGGGTAATTTTACGTTGTTGTATCTTAATTTCCAAATAAATTGAAGTGCTGTAAAAGTAACAGCTGAACAAGTTTTGAGATGTACCTTCAAAAGTTTATAAAAATCGGACATAGTAATCTCCATAGAATAAAACGTTAATGTGTTTTTCCATCTGTGGACAAATCTTGCCTGCAAGAATTCCAAAATATCACTGAAATACTGCTGTTTTCGGACAGTTATTTTTTAACACACTCTTGCTTGGCACAACTCTGGCATAGTTTTTTTTTTAATTTGAGTTATTAGTAATGTTCACTGGAGTAAAACCAGACATTTTCATTGGGGGGGGGGGGGTAAGTGGGTTCAAAAAAATAATTTCGAGGGGCTATTCGGACCAATCAAGTGTTTTTTCGGTCTCATTGGGGGGGGGCAAGATTGGGGCAAGGGCTCTGCCCCCGCCCCCCCCGTTTACACCACTGGTAACGTTATAAATAGAAAGTGCACTAAAATAGTGTCAAGCTTACTTAATTGTACATTATTACGACTGTCAGCAGGATGCAACTGGCTGATTCAGTAAAATGTTGTATGAGAATGCCTTGTTTATGATTGATAACAGAACCACGCTATCACGTAAAAATCGGATAGGGATCATCCATTTTGACAAGAGACATTTTCATAAAGTTACGTGCATAATTTTTCATTCGGGCAGCGGTCAGTGGGTCCATTATAGATGATTACTATTGACCAATCCTAACACATGAAAGCTATTACGTATGTGGACGACTATCCAATTAAATCATCTGGTTTGTAAGACCGGTGCCTTTATTCATCCAACTGATTAAAAAAAAAACCAAGGGCCCAGAATAAAAGTTAGGCTGCTCTTTCTGCCCTTACATTGTTTTATTATCGTTTTACTTCGAAGATGGCAACGTCAATGCCATACTTTTCAGAAAACAGCATTTTTAGCATTGGCTGTCATTATAGAACTAACCGAGTTAATTAGGCATTATACCCTCAAAATACAGAGGGCGCTATACATAGTTGTTACGCCCGACTAATAATGGTAATAATTATCACTGTGTTTACCATGCAAGGTCTAGCTCATTAAGTGCCACTACAGCAGAAACTAATTACCTTAACTGTTGCTATGGCAACCCCTCGTTGTGTATGAAGCCAAGGAAATTGTGTCGGGCGCGGGAAACCTGTTATTGAGAGCCTTGGTGTTCCCATGGATACGGTTGTTATCGTCCGTTGAAATGTCGTATTTTGTTGGTGTACAAAATACCTCAGGGACGCTATTTTTGTGGATGTTTTTAATGACTGTTTGGTACAGTTTTTACTGAAGTGTAAATAATTACCAACTGTGGAGGCCAATCTAAATGGTTGGCTCCTTGGCCTGACTGTTTCAATGGAATTTTAATTAAGATTATTCCTTCAAATATATTTGATCCGCTTAGCTTTGTAATTAAATGGTGAACAATTTGACATGGATAGGGATTTTTCCCAAAGACAAATTTGTTTGGTATCAAACAATTCCATACACTTGTTCTTTTTGTTTGAGGGTGAGCACAACATTGGTAAGATTTCATAAATAGAATGTGTACACAGATTTGCACGACTTTCTTGTTATAAAAATGTTCATGGTCTAAACCTCCTTAGAAATATTTTTGCCTGAAATGCTGTAGTTTTTTAGAAATGAGGTAATCCATTTGTTTTGATCTCGCGAGATCAAAACTCTATGTTCTAAAAAAGTGAAAAAAGGGTTTTTCTCACTATTTTCTCCTGACTCCAATAACCGATTGTGCTTAAATTTTCACAGGGTTGTTATTGCATGTCTATGTTGGGTCACATTGGTGCGGATACTGGCCTTTGACAAATACCGAAATCATGTCCATGTGCTTTAAAGGATTTTTCAAAATGCATTTGACTGCAGAAATAATTATTTTATGATGATTGATAGCGACGCTTTGATGCATCCAATCTTACAAGAGAAATCTGGCAGGATCGGCCAGAAATACCTTTAATCTTTTTAGAAACACTCGGATTTAACAGTACACTGTGGTTTATGAGATAGACAAAAGCTGCTTCATAATTATGACTATGATTTAAAAAGAGACAACATTCCAAAGTATACAGGCAAAATTTATTCAAGGTATGATACATAACCATTAATTTTTGCAAAATATTTGAATCAACGATTTCCATTCTGCAAACTTTAACATTGTTTAAAATTATGAATGGTTCCATCTAAAGTTAGGGCCTACTGGTGTGTCAGATCTTACCGAGCACTCAGTTCTTACTTTGATTTGTCTAATGGAAAAGGCACATTAATTACGAAATCTTTGACGTAAAATAATTGTTTTTGTTGTCGTTGCTGCTGTTGTCGTTATTGTTGCTACTGCTACTCGGCTGTTGATGTTTTTTTGGTTTTGTTGTTCGTGTTACTGTTGTTGTTGCTGTTGTCGTTTTTAGTGCTGCTGCTGCTGCTGTTGTTGTTGCGCTGCTGCCCATATTATTGATGTTTTTGGTATTGTTGTTTGAGTTGTTATTGTTGTCAGTTGGTTTTGTTTTTGTTTGAGTTTTCGGTTTTGTTTTAGTTGTTTTTAGTTTTGTTGCTTTTTGTATGTGTTTTTTCGGGGAGGGGATCTCGAAAGAATTATTACAAAATATTGTTTCTGTAGTAAACGTTTATTAAAGGTATCGTACACGTTTGGTAATGACTCAAAACAAATATTAGCATAACAACTTACTTGGTAACAAGCAACGGAGAGCTGTTGATAGTATAAAAACATTGTAGGAAACGACTCCCTCTGAAGTAACGTAGTTTTTTAGAAAGAGGTAATTTCTCACTAAAATGATAAAAACTTCTTGCAGAAGTTTTTATTCCTATCTGAAAGCACACAAATTTGTACAACATGGGTGTTTTTTAAATAATTTTGCAACTTCGATGACCAATTTTGAGCCCAAATGTTCACAGGCCTGTTATGTTATGCATATGTTGGGATACACCAAGTGAGAACACTGATCTTTGACAATTTCCAAACGTGTTCAGTGCCTTTAAAAGTGATGCCAAACTATTTGATAATTCTTTAATAATATCTGTCGGCGCCGAATTTATCAGAAATAGTCTGCCGGTGGCATGAAAGCCCCGTGAGTGGTTCCAGAGCAAAGAGAATTTCCCGCCCGTGTTTCTGAGAATATCGTCTGCCTCACTGATGAACAGTGATAGAAGGTCACCGATTACCCTTAAGTGCATACTTGACACCCACTGGAGTGCGATGAATGTATTAATATAAAGTGGTTTTCCAACGATAGATAAAGCGAAGTAACATTAAACAGATTAGTTAAGGGTGTTACCCATTAATATTAAACTCTCCTTTGGAGCACTCAGCCCCATAAGCTGCATGGTTTCAAGGGGGGAGCTCTAATTCATTTTTGTATTGGACTCCATTACAAATAAATATTAATACAATTAGCGCATGTAAAAATTGACAATTATTAAAGGGAATCACCTCGCCCTAGCCCTAGCCCTGATCCTTAACCTACCCATAACCCTAACCATAATCCCAACCCTAACCCTATAACCCTAAGCAAAACCATAGCCTATATCCCTGACCCTGGCCCTTGGAATAGCCAAAACCTTGACCTTAACCTAACCGTAACACTAACCGAAAATCTAAACTTATAGCCCTCCCCCTAACCCTATCCATTTGTATCATTTAAAAGTAATTTTGCAGTTTTTTAAACTCATTTTTGTTATTTTTAAAAACTCCCTTTTACAGTGGGAGGGGGCGTGGTGGTTCGAAGTTGACCTGGAAAGGTGGTAACTCTCATGGTTTCAAATAATCTAGGCTGTGTGGAAACGAAGGTTTACATTAAAACATCATGTAGTTATTATTTTTTAGAGTTAGGGTTAGGGTTAGGGTAAGGGTTAGGGTTAGGGTTAGGGCTATAGGTCTAGGGCTAGGGCTAAGGCCAGTGCCAGGACTAGAGCTATGGCTAGGGCAAGGGCTAGGGCTATAGGGCTAGGGCTGAGTTGTGATTCTGATAAGAACCGTTGGTGTAGTCAACGTTTCATCAGTATGCATTGATCGTCTGCACGGGAAAGTTTACCCGCTGGCATTGCTTAGGACTGTTGTAATTTCCCCCAAGACGTTGTATATCTATTGAGTCACTATACACTAGGAGTATTAAGGTTTCAAGTACTTAAAACTGTGTGTTAACAATAAACAAATGCACTCTAAACTAAATGTGAGCTACGAGAACAGGAAGGGATGAAACTTATTTCATTCTGAAAAGATCAAAACAGATCCTCTCCAGCTTTGAATGTGCCTGAATATTCGAATGTATTAGTACAATTATAAATCAAATATAGCAATAGTTAATACAAATATGTTCATTTGTAATGCAAATTGATATTAACAATGATCTCATTTTTGTTATTCAATCATTACCAACATTACAACATGCAAACTGATAGTTCCAAAATAAAGCGGTGATTCATTTTAGGAATAATACGCGCCATTTCAAAACTGCGCACCGAGCTTAAATTCGGATTGATAAATTGCGCAATTCACTCCGTATTTCCCACCACGGTCGCCGTAGCCAAGCGATACACTCATACACCGACAGATAATTCATCGATTATAGAGGAGGGGGGATTCTTCTCTGTTCTCATGTACCGCATCTTCAATATAAAACAAACACACTAGCGCGCCGTGTGCTTTGCGTCTGTAATTGATTGAAGTATCACGTGGTCTACTCCTCCATCGATCCAAAGCCCCCCCAGCTCACATCATTAGGAAGAAACGGACTTGGTGGGGTTTTTCTCCTCCTTCACCGCTGTAGTAGTAGTGCCGGTGACACTGTGTGCGTACAGGGGACATCTACTTAACATAATCATCACGTTGAGTCGATCTGCAAGGTGCTGACTGCTCGCAGATGAAATCAAGATGGCCGCTAACGGACGTAGGAAAACGGCGACGATGATGATGCTGAGAGGGCTTGTCATGTTGGTGCTTTGTGGGGGTAAGCTGAAAACAATCATCTTTTACTAGTGTCTCTGATTAACAGTCAACCATCTGAAGATGGGTTTGTGAACGTTCGTGTTGAATTAAAGAATGGTTACGGTGTCATGACAGTGCAGTATATATAGACACCCGGTATATGGCTCATATAAAAAATATTAAAATGTCTTGGCGTGTAAATTGTAAACCATTGGACATCAACCCGAATCCGCACGGAAAACGGTTACAGTCATATGCAGATGCATGAACTGAAATATTTAAAGGCATCGTACACTTATGGTAATTGTCAAAGACTAATATCCTCACTTGGTGTATCCCAACATATGCATAAAATAACAAACCTGTGAAAATTTAGTCTCAATTGGTCATCGAAGTAGCACAAAAATAATGACAGAAAAAGAAAAGAAAAAAACACCCTTATTGCATAAAATTGTGTGCGTTCAGATGCCCGAGAAAGGCTTCAAATTTGTTGATGAAAAATTACCTCCTTCTCTAAAACTACATTACTTCAAAGGGGGTTGTTTCAGTGCTCTTTACCATGTAGGTTTTTATGGTCATTAATTTTTGGAGTAATTACCAAAGGTTTACCCTCCCTTTAATATAATTATTTCTTGAATATCGTGTACTCCTAACAGCTAGATTCTCATCCATAATATAATACCCTCTGGTTAAAATATATATTGCAATCTAAAATATAAAACTTCCATAATGTTCTATAAGAATAGAGATCAATAGGTAAAAATAATAAGCAAATATAAATAAATAAAAATACATGACAAAGATGACTACATGGCATATTTGGGTACAATCTAATACTATGCAAATTGATTGTAATTTTTGTGAACAAAAAATGTAATTGTAGAAACATTTTAAAAGCAATAGAAATTATGAATATGACGTATTTGAGTAGGGCGCCCTCGCATTTAAATGACGTTGTTCATTGGTCAGTCATGTGCGCCGCGCGTATAAGTCTGTGCGTTTTCCATTGTTTCATCATCGGTTTACCCCTGTCAATGGTAGATGTAACCCAATGATACAACTTAATTAATTACGCAAACAAAATAAGCATAAAATTACCCCCAGGCAATACCTGGACATGTAAACAACACACTTAGATAAAAACAAATTGTTGAGAAAGTGCAAACAAAACCCTGTTATTGTGGAAACGAAAAAGCTTAGAAGCATTGGGACCAAGAGCTCCCTATATTGTAGGGCAAGGAATTGGGGGCAACAATAAGTTTCAACCGAAAAGTTCACTGATTATAAACTCCACGTATATCAATCCTGTCCCCCAAAGAAATAGAGTTTGTCTGAAAGACTGTAAGATTCCAGAAAATAGCACTTTGAAGACCCCCCCCATCTCCGAAATCACCATGCTTGTCAAAATACCGCCGTCAAATTTAGCCCAATATAAAAAGGCTAAAAAACCCAACGCAAACCATAAACCGTTGGTCGTTGTTTTCACTAAAAAACGTTAAGACCAAATTGGATGGAAATTGTTCACGGGTTGATTTATAACGGTGTGATTATTTATATCTAGGGGATCGACATAAATTTACTCTTACAAAACGAACGACGTATATAATTAATTTCGTGGGTGCGAAAATTTATGCACACACAGCTTATAAAAGATCTTCTTTAAATAGGACTGTTCTATATGAAAGTGCTTTTTATTTATCTCGATGCTCACAGATATCTTCGCGTTAGTTGTTGTATCTAGATTGGCGGAAGAAATCCGCGAATTATTTTGTTATATTGACTCTTCGAGCTCGTGACATCTGACGGGATAACCATTGGAATTTTGTGATATTTTATTGTCACATCAAAGAGAGTGGGCTTATCTGTTATCTACATTTTGAATACTGTTCATTATTGTTAACGCCACACCACATTAACCCGTCCCTGTGGCACTGAACGCCATTTTGATTAAAACCGAGTCTCAATTTCTTCAAATTTTTATAAATTCCTCAGACTTCAGGAAGACTAATTTGTTTCTCCACCCCGTGAAAGCTTCAATAATCATTACACAGCTCTTGTATTGAAACATTTAAACTATTGAAAGCCCTGGCGCCATCCTAACTAAAAGCGAACATGATGCAAATGTCATTTCACTTATTGCAAATTACATTTTTTTCATGATAAGGTAACTCGTATAGTCGTCACTTTAATTTGCCCATGACGTCCTGGTGAGGAGACCGTAAACGCACACAATGAGCACACCTGCTCTTAAAAAGCTCTCACTCTTCGCAAGCACTGTACTCGTTACACTGCCGAGAAGAATTCAAGTGTGTTTTTGTCGCCCGCAGGGTCCAATATAGATAGACTCGGCTGCTGATATGGGGGTTCTGCAATTTAAATGTATCGACCATGTTGTGGTCACTGTTCAAAATAAGAAGTTATCGTCTTTAACAAAAATGACATCTCGGAGTCCCATATATATATTTCAAAATGGCCGCCAATTTGTTGACGGGTTCTGTTAAGGCCGCCTTACCAGTTAGTTTAGATTTTGTTTGACAGGGTATAGAGGTGCCTCCTGAAAAGATCAAAATATTACCGATGCCAGAAGGGTTTGGCTTCTGTAAAAATTCAGTGTTACTTCTGTTCTGGCCGGCCTTGGCTCGATTTCACAAAGCAATAAGATTCATCTTAAGTTGAGTTGTCGATATTGCCCTAGTGATTTTTATTGTGACATCACACTTTGCTTAGCAATTAAGATTGATACACAGTTAAGATCAATCTTAGCTCTATGTGAAATCGACCCCTGGTGACCAGTCTTGCTTCTTCATCTTATTTTTTCCCCATTCAGTGCCTTTTAAAATTTGTTATGCGCTTTTGATCATTTTTATGATGTAAGGGGCGCAATATAAATCTTAAATTATTAATTTATTATCATTATTATTATCAAATCGTCCTCTAATTCAAATGTGTGTAAAGTTCCACAACTCAATTGGAAGACGTTTTCTGGTTGTGAATATTCTTTCAGTATCGTAGAAAGACAAACAAAAAATGTCACGTGAAGTTCTTCTCTGCGTGACATTTTGAATGGAAACGCAATTCAATTGTCTTTGGAGATCAATTTTGTTTACCCGGGAAATCCAGGGATTAACCCGCGTGGGAGCCGCAGACGTAAGCGTACGTACTTCAAGGGATTGTATACGTTTGGTAATTGGAACACACTGTTTGTTTTAATCCTATATAGTTAAAGATATATATACCATAACAATATGGCCGATAATCTGGAGCGGTTGTTCACGCAGGAAGAATAATCTGCAATTAGAATACACAATCTGAGAAACGTTTGTCAGTATTGCTTCTCAGATTTAAATTTTAGTTTTTAGTCAATTGGCATCTTGGAAAATACTGATGCTGCTTAAGGCCGTAAACCGCATTGGCGGCTACAGCTACGGCAACGGACGTTGCTAAGGGTGTTGCTAAGGACGTCCTTTATACTTCAACGCTTGATGACGCGGCGATCCAGCCGTAGCCGTATAGCCGTAGCCGGAAAACTGCAAACATAATAAAACATGTATTCATATGAATCAAGAACAATGCATATCCTTTCAAAATTTACCAATCAAGAACATTTCTCACACCTATGAGAGATGGACATACAAACAACAATAGCGCAGTCTGTCACAATGACCAGAAATTATCTCCATGGCAATACATAATTATTTGCTCAGAAATTTGATGATGTCGTAAAGTTCTTCAATTTGTATCAACAGAGCCTCGCAACGGTTGGTGTTTAATATTACATATACATTGTTCTACGCACGGCTATGGGTAGTTAGTAGCTTGGGCCTATTTATAGAAAGCTTTCAATATTAGATTAAGTGAATATTTAAAGCAAAGCTTTTAACGTTAGTTCTGGAAAAAAAGATCAAGGCGGAGTGCCAATATAGGGAATGTTGACCCTTCTCGGATGTTGTCACTATTGTATCGCTCGCCATGCTGGAGTAGGCTACTTACTTTTTGACTCATGAAATAGCGGACAGGACAGGCGTGTAAGTGCGCTGCGCGTTGCGCATAGGGTCAATATACTTATGTATATGTAATGTAAACGACCACATCTTAATGGTAATGTTTATAGTATATTTGTGTTCTCTCATAATGCATTTCTAAAGGCCTACGTTTGGTACAAACCATACTAACACTAGTGCACACTGCAATAACCACGATTACGTTGCTTCCGTGGTTCCCGCCAAAATGCATTACCCCCAAAGCGTCGGTGCGTAAAATCATAATTATATATCAGTGCAGCATTACTGAGTTGTGTAAAGGTCTTGAGTGGAGCTCCTATAACAGGCATGGAAGCATGCACTCACCCATGGCTATGTCCTTTGTGGACGAGAGGAAAAGGGCTGAGTCGAAAACGGTTGAGGCTCTACCCCACTTTATAATAAAAGCAAACCTGTGAAATTTGCACCTCCGTTGATGCTTTCTTCGCATTCAAATTTAATAATAGCCAAAAAGGCATGTATAGAGTTGTAAATTAATTTTTGATGGAAGATTATTGGAGAGGGTGAATTATTCCGGGAGTCAAACTGTTGGTTCATGGTGCCTTTTTTTTTTAAGAGTTAATTTATTTATTTTCATTAAAGACGTGTTTGAATGCTAAGTTGCCAACACATATTGTATGCAGAACGATTTGTTAATAATGTACTGAATGCATTTAGTTATGTTGTTATTAAGATATGTTAACATTCCTGATTTTTTCGTCATATTGTCGATGAAAAAACCCTACAAATTTCTGCCGTTGACGTCGCGTGTTAAAATGTCAGTACTTAATTACGACGTCATTCTGTGGGATGATCTTTGAATTTGCAACAAAGCGGATACGCAAAACGGGGTTCCACAAATGACGTCATATGAGTAATGACGTCACGGGGCATTCCGCGACTGAAAAGCGCGGAAGGTGGGTGTTGATTTTTTTTTTTTTTTAAACACTTTTAGAACTGTTTAATCTGGTGCGAACTCAATTTCCTTATTGATTGAACACCTTGTGAAATGATTTTCAGGAAAGATCACATGCTGCCTTTTTTAGTTCAAGCTGGGCCCCAATTTCCTAAAGCCATTAAGCAGACAATACGGCTCAGCAAATTTCTTTGCTTAACAAAAAAATAGGTGGGAACCAGTGGCAACAATGTAAACTTTATGAAATTTAGACTGGTTACCTGTTTCAAATAAGCTAGATTTTCTGTGCTTAGCAAGTTTTTGTGCTTACGGGCTTTATGAAATTGGGCCCAATTTCATAAAGCATGCAAGCACAAAAACTTGCTAAGCACAGAAAACTCTTGCTTATAAAAAATAGGTTACCAGCCGAAATACCATACAGTTGCCATTACTGTGACTGGTACCCCACTCATTTCTTGCTTAGCAGAATTTTCTGCTAAACAGCTTCATGAAATTTGGCCCAGGTCTGTAAGGATTGCGCAACACCCTCTAGCACGGCTGATCAGTAATGGGAACTCCTCACTCCTAAATGCATCCCTGGGATTTCTGCTTTTCTCTGAAAGGACAGGCATTACTGGAATGCAGCAAATGCTGCAGGTGGAGGCGTTGCGAGCACAACCAAAATAAAACTCAGCCGTTGCCTTTTCCTGGCGATGTTTCTGTACAGCTACAGGCGGATTTAGCACACACACGACAACAACCCAATATAGGCACTTTTCCCACCAGTAATACGCTCACACTACCTCTCTAGACGGTTTAAATGCGAAATACATAATTCACCCACAGAATGTTAAAAGACGTAAACGTACCCCCAAACACTTGGTGCCGCTTTTGTAACACTCAAGATTACGAAAGCTTTGAAACCCCGGGGTCTTTCTCTCAAGACCCCCTACCGATGAATGACGCCCTTCTTCCCGGGGAATGAACGACATCCGTGCCTCGTGTCTACAGCCCCCTCTCATATTATCGTGTTGTTCGTAGGCCACTTCTGAATCATCCAAAAGATACCCTTGGTTCGTTTAGTATTCATCGTATCGATTCTAGCTTTGTGCGGGTCCAGTCATCTTATGCCCCTGTGGGTCATCATGTCTGAAGACGTACCCTGCCTGCCTCATGGCTAGCCAGAGAAGATTGTTTAAAGGTGTTATTAACCACAACAGACTCTCGCCAAACAAATTAGAAATTTTACTGTGAGCTAACAAGGGCCATGTTGCAAGAGGCAATGTGCAGCATGCAACCGGCTCCAGGCATTCTCCAAGACCGCATATTATTTTCAACGGGTTTGTTTTATTCAGAATCTGTTATGAAAAACAAATGTCTATTGAGCTACTGAACGAGTGCATTTTGCACACTCTAAAAACTCACGTGTCAGAATGGATCCAGATCCCGGGTACCAGGGAGCCCGGGTCCATTTCTGGGTCAGGCTGACCCGAAAAGTGGTTAAAATGGTAGTGCGCACAGTGCATTTGTTTATCTCCAAATTGCCTGAGACGTAATTCATTTAAGAGTTGCACACTCGTATATGCCAAGGTCATGAGACTGTTTCGCTCGACTCCCCAAAAGAACAGCTTTGTCTAAAACATTTTCAGTTTGACGAAATGGTTACACGAATGTCGAATAATATGTTTTCCAGAGAGTACAGTTTCACTATATCACATTCATTTAAAGTCAATGTTCATAGATTTCGATGTTTACAAACCTTGGACCTAGCGACAGTCATAGACTGCTTTAGTGCGTACTCAGAGACAACTTCACCAACAACACAATTTAGTTTTGTTAATATTATCAAACTATACCCTATCTTGATTAATTTGAATGGAACATTTTTCCACTTCACATAGCTATGTAAGGAAATCAAATGTTCCCAAACAATGCCTTGAAAATAAAAATAAAAACCTCATAAGTTAACAACATTGAATACAACGATAACACTACAAATCGTCATACAGTAAGCTTTATAGTGGCGTCACACTATACCTTATCTTGATTCAAAGTAAGCATCCCGGTAGCGTCAGTTTCCCCCTAACATTACCAATGTGGTATACATAAGTATCTGTAATTAATGACAGCGATGCATCATCCTGGGTTTGTGCAGCTGCTCTAGTCTCTCCTTTATGCTTTTAGTCAAATCCCAAATGGATGACTCACTGATGGGTACATCACTAAGGCCTACTTACCTCAACTCCTATACGATCTGTCACTCGTAGTAATTACTCCTTTGCGATTAAAAGCTAGGCGCTGAAGGACATTAAGACATAGCTGCGGTGACTTTTTATATGATTTTATAAAACGCCAGTCTTATACTTCCTAATATCTCAATTTCCAAAATCAATTCATTTTAAAGGTGGTACTTAGCAAATTCCTATTTCACAACCTTTGGTCACCGTAAGCTAAACAAAATGCACATTAAAATCACCAGCAATGTACAACAGACGAGTGAGGGATAATACAATTAAAAATCATTGATCATCGATAAGATGTAAACCCTTCTTGATAGTTTGTGAATTACACTTTATTTACTAAATTATCCACAAGGACATTTTAAATGATTTTACAAACGCTACTGAAAACGCACACTGAAATTGATCAATAACTGTGTGGTGTTTTGTTTGATTTCAAGGTTTCTGTGTCTGCGTGGATGAGGTTACTAATCTAGAAGACTCCCAGCCACAGGAGCAAGACGAAGTGAAAACCCAGAGCACTGGTTTACTTCAAGCCGATACCGACCAGGCAAGCGAGGCAGACGAACCGCAACCCGCTGACGACCAAGCGAGCGAGGCAGACGAACTGCAACCCGATGATGACCAGACGAGCGACGTTGACGAACCGCAACCTGCTGACGACGACACGAGCGATGCTGAGGTTCCCGCGGAACCGAGCAGCCCGTGGGGGAACTTCGTAGGAACAGACGAGCCGGAGCCGGAGACGGCAAAGGATGAGGAAAGCGAGGGTGGTGTGGAAGACCAAAGCGAGGCTCCGGAAGATGACGTCATCTCTTCAACTGAGACGCCCGAGGTTGAAACCGAGGTATGGGCCAACAGGTGATGGGGAGTTTGCCACGCTCCACATTTTGGGGGGTCTAAAATGCGCACTACACTGTATAACACACTAGGGACAATGACTCCCAAAATGATGCAACCAAGATTATTGTGATGATGACGTCAGGTGAATTGGGTCAATAATATGACTATTCATTCTGAAAACCCCCCAAATTAATCACTTTTGAGAAAATGATAAATTAAACTTTTAACAGCAACATAAAATAACCACAATAATTTTATAGACAAAAAATAAATCATTGGTAGAGTTTCTAATCGGCAATACACAAATATTTAATTGATTTTGTATGTTACTGTTATTTTGTTTTACAGTCAGCGACATCTGTCTCTTCGCAGAAGCCTAAGCCAGACTCCAGTGAGCTGCCTGACCAGAGGGGAGATTTCATGGTGCCGAGCGACGGCAGCTCTCCAATCTGCCTGAGGGCGTGCTTCGCTGCCTCTTTTGTGATTGACTATGTTGGCCGTGATGAAGACAAAAAGGTGCATATTTTCACATTCCTTAGAACGCTCCAACGATATCGGAATTCCGAATACTGTGGGGGAGACTGTAATACCAGTTTAAATCTGAAAATATCAATCATTATGAAGTTCATACTAGAACTAATCCTCCAGACAAAATGTTTTCTTCTTAAAGGCATCGTACACGTTTGGGAATGACTCTGAAAATTAATGGCAATAAAAACTTACTTGGTAAGAAGTACAGCAGCTTTGGATACTATAATGCATTTTGAGAAACTTTTCACTTCGAAGTACTGCGGTTATGGAAAAAAATATCAGTTTTTACCCCCAAAATTTGAATCTGAGAAGCGTTACTGCAGTACCGTTTCTCAGATTGTGTATTCCAATTGCAGATTATTCTTCCTGCATGGCTATAACCGCTCCAGATTTTCGGCAATATCTCAAAAGCGCTACTGCACCTTTTGAATGAAATTTTCACAGGTTAGTTTTATGGTAATAATAATAACAAGTTCTTATATACACCAATCCTTCACCGATCTTGAACTCTTGGTGGCAGCAGACAAACTGCGGTGGTACTGCGGTGGTACGACCTTGCCACTTATGTAACTATTATTTATAAACAACCATTATTTACATATAACCATTTATAAATTAACTAGTGTAGCCCAGCCCTTAAGCCCATCGATAGGCAGCGCAGTACCACCCAGGTACCACCGCAGTAATTGAGGCGTTTCTGCTGCCACCAAGAGTTCAAGATCGGTGATGGATTGGTGTATAGCGCATTTTACAATAAACGTCTCAATGCGCTTTACATTACATGGTATATATCTACAACATGGTATCCACATACATGGTATATATCTACAACTAAAAAGGATTGAAACAAACAGTGGGTTCCAATTACCAAACGTATACAATCCCTTTAAAAATGGCGGCGGGATGACGTAAATGCATAAGGTCCAATTATACATAATCGTATTGACATGAATAAATCCTACAGGCTGTTAACCGGTCCACGGAGATACCAGTTCCAAAGAAGGCAAACGTCGGCGGTCAATGCGGCCTCAGAGATGAGCAGTCCATCCTGACGCTACAGTGGGACGAAGGACGAAGCACCCTGAAAATAACCTTTCAAAAGGTGTGCCACGGTTGAATTATTGTCTGTTTGTCCGTCTGTCTTGTGTGGTGTCTGTGTGTTCTGATAACATTCATAACATAGTAGTAGACCGTCTCTGTTTTAGAAACGCTTCAATTCGTGTTGTCTGTTCATGTTTGTTTTGTGGTTTGTTTATTTGTTTGTTTTTTAACAATAAATGGACGTAGACACAAAGAAAAAGTTTCTTGAAATTCAAATTATTCATCAAATATGAAAATCTTAATTATCTGAAAATCGTACCCACCCAACTTAACTGTCAAACGTACCCCACTATCTGACAATTGTATCCCTACTATCTAACAATTATTTATACTTTTCAGTTCATGCTGTTCAAATCAATAAATATATATTTTTGATACTGACAATTTGAAACGAGTAGGCCTACAACCAACGATAGCAGTGTAAAAACTAGTCAAATCACATTTTGTTTACTGCATATTTGATTTACAAAGTAGCGGAACACATTAAAAGCTAAGTTTCGATTCTTCTCCACATAAGAAACATTGTTTACCAAGCCGTTGTTTTTATTTCAATATCTATTTGATTTAGAAAAATGCAACAAAGAAGGGTAACCCAAACTTCTGGGAGGCCAGGATGATCAAGTTCACCTTTGACACCGGGGACATCAAGTACTTTGACTCAGCAATCAACGGTTGGTATATATAGTTCAAAAATTGGTATATTTACCACTCACACAAATCCTTGTCATTTGATTGGTGGAACACGCGTCACGTGTCATATATTTACTGCCGCGACGCTCATAAAGTTAATATGGGACAGGTGCCCCTCCAATCATAAAAGAAAACAAGAAATCAAACATAGTTATAATACAAAATATGTAAACAAAACCTTGAACGATTTTGCGCCTAGTTGGGCGGTGCCCAGGGCACATGCCCCTCCCCTTCCCTAGCAACGCCACTGCTCTCATGACAATTTGCAAACAGAAACTGCTCGCTAACCAAATTGATTCCCACTCTCGTAATTTTCCTACATGACAGACGGAATGCACTGCCCAGGATTTGTGTAGATTACTCAAAAGAAGTTAATTACAGTTGAGATCGAACAACCGAAAATGTCTTACATAAAGGCAGAATTGAAAAAAAAAATAGGCAAACAAGCAACTTTTAAAATGTTCAAATTGGCTGCCATTTTCTCTGTTATTCTACCTATATTTTTTCAAATGACAAATCTGCGATGGCCTTGAATTCCATCACCTACCTGCCGTATAGCATGCAACTCCAAGCTGCTTATTAGCACCAAGGGGGTTAATCCAGCACAAAGAATACCACACCAGCCCTTGCATGTTCCCATTTATACACCTGGGTTAAGAGAAGCAATTATGGCTAAGTGCCTTGCTGAAGGACACAAGTGTCATGAGCGGGAATCGAACCCACATCCCGATGACTTGACCACCTGGGCCCAATTTCATACAGCATATAAGCACAATAACTTGCTTAAGCACACAAAAACTCTTGCTTAGGAAAATAGGTTACCAGCCAAAATACCATACAGTACCATACATTGCTGTGACTGGTACCCCACTCATGTCATGCTTAGCAAAGAAATTTGCCGAGCAGAAATTTCTGCTAAACAGCTTTATGAAAATTGTGCCCAGAACCGTTGTTTTCAACCCTCGTTCGTTTCTCCCTGCAGCCGGACCGAGGATAGTGCACTCCGATCCATCCATGAGATTTTTCGCCGCGCCGATGGGCAACGCACGAGTGTGCGATAGTGAAGATGACATCAACATGATGTCAGCGGCCAACACAACAGAGACGGTTACCATGGAAATAAGTGAACTAGAAATGCAGCCATTTGGAATGGTGAACGGTACATTTGGTGAAGGTAAATAATTAATTGATTTCTGATCGGAAGTGTTTTGACAAAGTAAAGGATTCTGGTTAATTATCGAAACATTTTGTTTCATTCTGAAAGCTCGAACATAATTCATACCACTATCAATCCTCCAGAAAAATGATTTCTTCTAAAACACTGTCAATGTCGAGAAAAAAAATCGCAATCGAAGACCCAACAAATTAACAATTGCTTATATCGATTGCCTCAGGGGAAATAAGCCCGATACAAACGTGATCAAAATCCCCGCCAAAACAAAAACGCTTTAAAAGCAAAGAAGTCGGCAGGAAACCAGCGACAATGTTTGATATCAAATGATACTTTGGCTGTTTAAGCTTTCTGACATTATATTTGTTTTCTCTGCTTCACAAATGTGTGCTTTTAAACCGATTTATGAAATTTGAAGTAAGTTGGTTATACGTAAGGTTCTTTGTTTGGTTTTTGTCAACGTAATGCCGATTTATGGTAAATTACCAAGAAAGATACAATAAAAGTCACATGTCAAAGTTTCAGTTGAATTCCTCGCTACTTATTGAGAAAACAGCACAAAAACCCTACCATTATATAATCATAAAGAACGTCGAATCCATCCATGTTTAGCGAGGTGACAGCGGGTACCAACCGCATCTCTGGCCGTATTGAGAGCTGCATTCAAACGGACACCACGGAAATTTCCAAAAGTCGCCTTTAGGCGATCTTTGGAGATTCAAATTTGTCGACAAACTTTTACTGATTTCTTATCAACGGTGGCAACTCAGACATAAAAAAATTTGCAGGTTGCTCACTACCATTACCATCTTTATAACAAGGAGGTTTTCGGATTGAAATTACACAATTTCTTTTCAGGGTCATTACCAAAGTATGACATTACCTTTAAGACACCAATGTTTGTTTTATTAAACCAATCAGATAACGTTCTTGTACATTTATTGACAGGTGCCGATTGTGGAGAAGATTTGATCGAGAACCCAAGCACCAATGTGGCCTCCATTGCAGTAGGAGCAACGCTAGCGTGCCTCATTTTAGTAGTCATTATTGTGTACGCAGTGGGCCGTAAGATGGGCGCCATCAACGACAGGTCTGGCTACAAATCAGTCGAGTAGTTCGATGACCTTTGGCTTACCCCCACAAAACCCGTTATTTATTTATTTACTTATTAATATTCACTCCTATTTATTTTGTCCAAGCTGCTCCCAAAATGCAAAACGTACCGGACACACAGTGTATAGATGTTTTACCTTATTATTAAATTGTTTATTTCACACGAAGTGTTTAAAGTTACTTTTGAATATTTGCATTTTCCGATTCCGTTTCATAACTCAAAATGAACCTTCTTTCGCCTTTCTTCAAAGGTATTGCATTTCCAAGACAATGATTTTCTTCGGTTGAAACGGATGCTTCATTTTTAAATAAGAGACACTCCAAAAACTCCTGGGTCAGAATTGACCCGGATCCGGGTCCCGTGAGGGCTGACCCATTTCTGTGTCAGTATGACCCGGAATCTGTGTCAACGTGACCCATCCGAAAACTACTGGGTCAGAATTGACCCAGATCCGGGTCCCGTGAGGGCCTGACCCATTTCTGTTTCAGTATGACCCGGAATCTGTGTCAACATGACCCAGAAATGGGTCACACTGTCGCAGATTCCGAAATAATCCAATTTTCTGACCAGTTTCCGGGTGAGCCTGACCCAGAAGTGGGTCAGGTCCCCTTGGGATCCGGAATACGGGTCAATTCTGACCCGGGAGTTTTTAGAGTGTTGTATTGTTAGGTCAACCTTAAGGTAGCTGCGATGTGTGGTTTACAAAGAGTCTAGGACTCAATTTGGGCCATCGCTTGTTACCAATGGTGGACCATATCATCTTAAAAGATAGTACCTTCATTGAAAACTTCATACTTTCACCTTGATGGTTTGTTTCATCAGTAATTATTCCAACTTAATGTGCAATAATACAACTGTAACTAGTAAGTATATAATGTGTAAAATAGAAGGTATCAATTGTCTTTAGTAAAACATTATTTAATATGGTGATTTTAAATAGCACAGTGTGTGACGAAGTTGTGTGTCAATGCGTAGGTTAAACTTAGAGAATTGTATATTTATATAATCGGAACAGATGCTGGCAAAGTGTGGTAAGAGAAGACGTATTACTGCAAGATAATTAGTTCTATTCGCGATTATGTTATTTTATATATTTATTTGGATCTTTTATTAACAATTATTTCGTTGAATAATGTGACAACCGCAAACACAACATCGGACTACTTAGAAACAGGTTGTTTTAGAAAACACTTTTGAAGCAAAATAAATGTACCTTGAGACTGTGTTTTCTTCTGTTTTAGAAACGGTATCGTGTAAAAGCAAACATGAAATAAATTAGCATGAAATGTTTGAAAAGTCTGTGCCTGCTTTTAATTCTTTGAAAATGAAACCATTGCATTTCTATTATATGGTTGTTTATTCAACTTTTTGGAAGGGGTAATTGTTTTAATCTAATAGGCAGAATAAAGAGGGGCTCCAAGATCGACCTCAGTTTTGTAATGCACTCATTTTCCAATAGGTAGAGTCATCGTGAAAGTTTAAAAAGAACAAGTCTCTGAGCTTAAAATGGAGTCAAATGCCATTTTGTTTGATACACTTTCACAGTAGCGTAATTGGGGGGGGGCACGGCAGATTATCGTGTAAACAATACTAAATTACATACAAAAGGCGTTGAAAATGGGCTTGTTTAAGAAAAAGGCAAACGGAAACTTGGCCAGAAATGCCCCCCTAGAAAAAATGGTGCACCCCCTTGTGTCCCTCTAATATTTACCCTAGTTACGGCGCTGGTCTTTCAGAGCGAAATTCGAAATATGACGTCATTGAATGTCAACAATAAATATATTTTCATAGTATTCCACGCAGGAATTTCTTTTCAAAGTCAAAAAGTCGATTTAAATTCCGTTTTGATTGAATTTAAGGGCAATTAAGAAATGAACTAAAAGTTACGAGACTTGGTGTACAGTCCCATACAAATTATTGACAAATAGTTGACAAATAATTTTGCACTGGAAGGGTATGAAAAACACATTGGATTTTACATCGTTTTAGAAGTTAATTAAGAACTTGCAATTTTCTCTCTCTCAGAAAGACTCTGTCTTTTGGCATATTTCAAGTCATGGCAGGTAAAATGTCGTGTAGTTTAGAATAAGAGAACACAAACAATACTAAATATTATTTGATGTAATCTCCCGTACTGAAATGAAATGAACCCTAATCTCGTCATTGCGAGACCACGAAATTTTCTCAAAATAGTTAATGTGTCCATAATATACTCTGCATGACGACATGTGATTCGAACTTTTGAGGCTCTTTTTATTGTCACGTGATGTCAAGTTTGACGTCATTTGAAAGCAGAAGGAGTGGACAACAAATTTGTGTGTTTTTAAGGACTTAGTATCCGTCAAATGGTACTGCAATGCCGATTTTGAAGCACATCACAAAATTAAGCACTCCTTTGAGGTCTAAGCGTTGTTTAAATTAAAAGTTTATGTTTGATTTACTTATTGTCGATCAAACGGGGACACCTGTTTAATGTAGATCGCCCTCTGTTGGTTCGGCGCTTTATCATTACCTGGAGAAGTCTGTTTCTCATTGAACTCTCAATTTGTAGTTAAACTGCGGTGTATCACATCAAAGAGTGCAGGATTCTTATACACTAAACATATTTTTTGTTTCCTTTTCAGCGCTGAGTCAACATGTGTAGACTGCTTTTACCTCATATATTTGTTCCACGCTGTATTAATAACTAGAGCAAGCTCTTCAGGCTATGGACTTTAACATTCAATTTTTCTGCGGTAAATTTGAAGACAGTTTTTACGTCGTAGCTTTTTCAATTTTGTTATTTTTCAGTGCTGATCATTATTTGAAGAAGCTCTTTACACTGCAAAAACTGGGGCGTTAAAATTTACACCATGGGTGTTGTCATATATAGATACCAAAGAGAGAATCAAAATTCTCATCACATGGTGTTAAAATAACATCAATGTCATTGTGTTGGCAGAAATTAGTGTTATTTTAACACCCTATGGTGTACATTTATGTTCTTTTTGGTATCTATATGTGACAACACCCATGGTGTCAATTTTAACACCCCAGGTTTTGCAGTGTGCGCAATGGACTTTAACATTTCATTTTTCTGCGGTAAAGGTGTAGAATGCTTTTACGTTGAAACTCTTTCCATTTTTTATTTGTCATCGCTGTATCAGGAATCGTTAACTTTAGGAAGCTTTTACCGCTAAATACTTTAATTTTTCATCATTTTTCTGCAGAGTACAATAACCCGAAGGAAGCTCTTATGCCACAGCTCTTGTTTTCGATATTAATTAATTACAATTTTTGACATGGCATATGGACAAGGTAGCACAGCACACATCCTTTAAAATCAACCTATTAATTAGTTAGTACAAGAGCAAATTCATTTCAAAGTACTTGTTTTCATCTACATCTATTCTCCATCCACCCGGCCTCGACCATCCTTGAAAACAAATTGACCCCTACTCGACTAATTCACCGTGTACTAATTAATTGTCACTTCCATTCCTCCTATCTGCCAATCACGCCCTTTGAATCACTCTCAGCCCCGCCATTATCGATTAAAGGGGTCACAACATTTCACTCAGACCGTACAGGGATAGTACATCGTTGCTTTTTCTCGATCTCATTGGGGCAAAGATTCTGAACTCCGCCCCCCCCATGCCCACGCTGGTTTTGTCACTACTTGTTAGAGATGTTAACGATCAACTTTCCCGGTTTTTCAATTTATTTATTTTTATTTTTTAAATGAGATATCGCCTTACATCACAAGGCCGGACGGATACTTCAAGGTGAGGGCTACACTTAACTGATTTGGGCTGTCGACCCAAATCAACTGTCACCAGGGGCACGTTGCCACCTACTCCTGGGGCTGGAACAGGGTTACCCCTTCACAGTCCGTAAGGATGTTGGCATGGGTATCATCCACTAGGAGTCTGGCTGGTTGAGCAGAATACACCACCTTCTCAATACGAAGCAATGGTTAACTGCCTTGCTCAGGGGCACAAGTGTCACGACCGGGATTCGAACCCACGCTCTGCTGCTGACAACACCAGAGCTTGGGTTCGGTGAATTACTACTACTTGTACTTAGTTAAAATCACCCACAGTACAATATCTTTAATTTTCTCCACTCTGTATATTCGTCATGTTGAAGATGATTATCCGCTTCATTGGACAAGGGACTTTGTGACTTAATTTCCAAGGATCTTTTTCTTCTTCTTCTTCAATTCGTATCTTCACTGTAAACATTCGCAACAGTTGTCACTGATGAATTACAGTTAGCTTGTCAAATAATGCTGGCTCGCCGAGCCCTTTGTTGGCAACCCATGTTCATTTTACCGTAAATGCGCGCCCAGCAAGTGGTTTACCCGAATGCATGTAATCTCTCGTGACGTCAAGATTGCGAATCGAGACTATTGTGCTTGATTTACGGTACTTTGAGCAATGATTTCATAAAGTTGGCATCATTATTGGCAGCAGTACCAGGAAAAAGATAGTATACTAATTAGACTATACATAAAGGCATGGTGTCACACAGGGTAATTTATTTCAGGGAACTTGGGGGCAACCAACTGCACTGTATGCAAAAGGAACACTTCGGCAGCACAAGAGACATACTTCTAGCTGTAACTCACTATCCCCAAGAAAATATAAATGAGAAAACTGAAATGTGAATGATATTTCTTATTGGAGATTTGCCTGGAGCTGGTTGCCTGTGAAATGCCTGGTGTAACATGGCCATAACGGTATTTGAGATTGGTTTTACAGTAGTTTAGTCGAGTGCCTTATTTCACTGGCTTACACAGTGGTTTGTTTCACTGCCTTTTGATCTGTTATGTTTGGACCAAACCTCCCTTCGGACCAGAGCTTTCCTGGTGGATTGGGTTTTCAGTCCCAAAATGGTTGCGTGGGTTTCCCCTGTTGAGGTACACCACGCCCGATATGGGGCCAGAGGGTAACCCCCCCCCAATGTTCCCATACTTTAACACACTATTTTCTTCTTGTACAGAAGTAACCCCCTTAAAATCCTATAAGGAATTCCTGAGATTCCAAGCACACAATGAAGACACAACAGGGAGGAACACCATGCCTATATCGAGTACGAAATGTACAGAGGTTTTCCTTCCACATCTACACTGCGATTTCTTCAACAAATCTTCTCTTCGCAGGTATCTTCAGGCCTATGAAGTTTATACAAGTCTTGGTTGCACTACCAGAAAGATATAAATAACAATACTATAACAGTAAAATTAGTCGCCATTTCATCAAAATTATCCTTTTCACGTTGCAAATTGATCGTCTTTTTTATGTGGATTCTATACTTTTCGGTGTGGGGGACACGACGTAGCTGGAGAGAAGCGAGGGGGGCGTGCCCCGGGTGCCCCTCTTTCAGTTTATGTTACTGTTGTTGTTTGTTTTGATCGTTAACTTCTGCTGCCCCTTTATTGTGGAACAATTTAACTTTCTCCATCACTGGCTTCGTTCAAAACTTCCCTCAAGACTCACCTCAAGACTGCATCAAACATGTCCGCTCCACTGACGCGTCGCTGCGCCATGAGCAGCCCAATATATAAATGCTCATTATTATTATCATTGAATTTAAGACAACCTCGGGATTATGCCAAATATATAAGTCTATAATTATTAGTATCTCAAAGCAACGCTAATATTTTCGAAAAGGATGAAGGGGGACACGATCCTCCAATCAAGCTTTACCCCCCTCCCGCCCCCCCCCCCCACGGATGCCACGGGCCCTAGCTACGCCACTGGGCTTCAAATGTATTGACAACAAAGCAATCATTGGTGCACAGCCAAATCAGACCTAACGAGGAGTAGGCTACAGCATTTGTAAGTTTTCTCGAAGGTTTCGTTCAACTGTTAAAATACGTCACCGATAAAAATGTCTCCGTCGTGAAAAAAATTGCGCACCATTTCGAGGAATGATCCGTGTTGTTGTTGGTTTGTTGGTTTGTTTGTTGAGGTGTTTTGGGGTTTTTTTGGTGGGGGTGTCCGTTGTGTGTTTGTTTGTTTGTTTGTTTGTTCAATCACGATCGTGGGGGTCCGAGCGTATTCATAGCCCTTACAAGGTAGGGGTATTTGAAATGGAGTAAAATACAATTTCCTCAAACTAAAACAATAACATGACGTAATAACCCTCAGACATAAACAGCTTAAGGTTAAACCGTAAGTTTTTTACGGTTTACTTTCAACTTATTCCTTTTTTTCGAGTTAAACTCACAAAATGCAAACAGATAATAAAGTTGCCAGAGGTCCAACTTTGGGCAGATTCGACCTCTAAATTGAGATTTACATTTTAAATAGCTAAATAATAGATTCGAGAAAGTTGTAAGCTTTCATTTTAAGGTATTGCACAAAACAATCCGCCAATGATCAGTGGTAGCAATAACTAAAAACTAAAATATGAAATTTTTTGTCGGGATCCCGACATTAAAACACGTGCATCCGCCATGTACAAACAATTTTGCTTGTCACATGTATTTTGTGCATTGTCCATGTGTGTGTTTTTCGTTTCGAAACATCATCTGTCAAAGCTCGCTCAGAGAAAAAAAACAATTCTAAAAACAAAATTCTTTCGACGAAACTCGGGCCATTTTTATTTGCACACTTTGTTCCTTAGTCTGTTTACAAGACCCATATACAAGGCATGCTGTACCAGTCTGGTGCCCTGCTGCCGTTTAATTTAAAAAGCTTCAGACTTTTTTTGTTTTAAACGATGGCGAATTTTGCTCGTTAGCCATTTTTGTTCATACAGTTTCAACTGCAATCAATCTCTCAAATTCGGTTTGAATGGCCACTCCTTTATGAAATTAATTTTGATATTGTCGCTAATTTTCCGCCTGAGCAAATCTTTACAATTTCAAATAAATCAATTTCTCTGTTGAGGTTTGACCGCTTGGTTTCACGGCAACAACGTTGTTGATGTCAAGAAAATGAATAATGTAGGTCTTGTATTTAATGACATCTACCTGGCTTGAACAATGGCTGACTACGAAGAGCTCTATGCACTTCGATTCATCAAACAGAAGCAAGCATAATGTACCGGTTTTGTCCATAATTGCAATTAATGACAGCAAATTCAACCCATATATTCATTCATGACATACTAATTAGCATATCATTATCATAACAATGAGGCTGGAGACCTGTCGAAGGTCATGTTGCCATGGTGGCCGATAAATACAATTTCTGGTTTGCGAATAAATCAACAACCACCATGAATTATTGAGAGTTCCGTACCACACATTTTGAGCAAAAACCCGGTTGCAACTCTTGCGAGCTAATCCAAATTTCATGTGACTGCGCTATAAATATTTCAGTTTTATGAGCTCCATTTTAATGTTATTATTACAACAAATTCAGACAAAATATTCACAAAACACAGTCGTGTGTATCAAAACATGGCTTAAATTTAGGTGCGTTTCTAGTTCCTTATTTGTATGTAATTTATAATACTAAAAAGAAAAAAGAAACCGGTTTGTATCGTTTTGTTTTGAGCTAATTGTCACAATAAATTATGTCTGTTTTCCTATTTTTAAGAAATCACATTTCTTGTTGACAAAGTTAACTGTTTATATTTTAAATCGTGTATGCATAGCGACCTCTTAAACCAATGTCGAAATCCGCTATCAATTATTTTATAGACAATGCATTTATATCTAAACCGTCTTCATTGTTTTTAACAACAATAGCACATTGTCAACGTCAGTGTCGTCAAAGTCATAGGGCGTTTTCGAAACGACGGCTCGGGCTTGGGCTTCGGTTTGGGCTCTGTTCGCCTGATTCAAGCCCCGTAAGGAAAGCGCACGTTTTCTAAAAAACTGACGGAGCCCATACAAGCCAAAGTCGTGGTTTCGAAAACGGCCACATTCACCGTATTTACGAGCTTGCCATTTTAGGTCTCGTTCCCCAAATACGGGGGTTTTGTAAGCGTGCAATGCTCATGGTGGTCACCAGACTATTTTTTGTTTTCTCTGCTTGCTGGGCAACTTCGCTTTAGAGAGTGTGCACAACATAAGGTTGAAGAAAGAAAAAAACGTTATCAGATTTGCACACGACTTACATGGTAGATGGTCATGGTGGGAAACTGAGAAATGAGTAAAATACTTGCGAGACCATAACTTGATGTTTGAAAACAGTGAAAACATTTAAGGTTTTTATCCACTTTTATTCTGGTGACTCTGATGACCGATTGTATGGTGTTCTATAAAGGACATTTATCTGTTTTCTCGTGCAGGGACCTCTCCACAGGACACCATACGATTGAGCTTACACTTTCACAGCTTGTTATGTTACGTGTATGTTTGGTCACATCAAGTGTGCATACTGGTCGTTGACGATTGCCACTGTTGTTCGTATGCTTTAAAGCACAAGGACAACATTGGTAATTGTCAAAGCACAATATCCACACTTTATGTGACCCAACATATACATGAATGAACAAACCTGTGAAAGTTGTAGCCCAATCAGTCATTGGAGTCACAAGAAAACAGTGACAAACCCAATTTTTTCCCACTGTTTTCAAACATTAGGTTTTGGACTCGCGAGATTAAAACTAGGCCTATTTATTTCACTCATTTCTCAAAAACTATAGCATTCCAAGCAATACTATTTGAAGGGACATTTTCGACTATGACCTTATTTATACCATGTAAGTTATGTGCAAATCAAATCTGTGAATATTTATATTTTCACTCTTACCAATGTTGTACAATATGATGTAGTGAATTTAAAGAAAAGGCGGCAAAAGTCTCGCTCCTTTGTTTACGTATGTCAGAAATAAAACAGTGCTGTTTATCCAGCGAGTATTTTTATCGATCAGATTTTGTGCTCCTTTTCACCGATGCCTGAAGTATGTTATTCTTAAAGGTACTTATTATACAGGATTAGTAGAGCTGACAAAATAGTCGCAGACAGTGTTCATGTTTTGTGTGATCAACCATATACAAAAAATAACAAACATGTGAAAACATTGGGCTTAATCCGTTGTGTGAGTCAGGAGAAAATAGTGTAAACATGCACAATTCTTAGCCTGTAAACGCATTGTCCTTAATTGTTGTTGTATTTTTTCTTTCTTTTTAGATTTTCAGGTACAGTTTTCTCGATAAGGACATCATTTCAGAGGGAAATGTTTTACAGAAAATACATACATACATTTTCTAGTATGAACTTCATAATCAGTAAGTTTTCAGACTAAATTTAAACAATGATGTTTTTATCATTACCAATCCCCTTTAACACAAAAATGAGACAGCAACATTTTTAATTCAACAGTGGATGAGGCGAAGTATGTTTTTCTTTAGTTGAAATCCCAAGGCTGAACTCATTATATGCATCTGTCTATCCTATTAATGATTGGGGAAAAACCTACTACGCGGATAATTGCCAAGTTCATAACGCGTTATTACTTTCAGTTCCCATGCGGGCGTTTACCACATGCTGCGTTAAACTTGAAACATATACCTTGCAAATTGGTAGGGGAAGCAATAGCTGTTAAGCTACAAATATTGCCTTCATTCGACCATGATCTAAATTCTACCTCTGGATCAAGATATAGTCTGGAATAATTAAATTTGGGATTTTAAACGCAAGGAGACATCAAACAATAATCAAACTCTGATATATTTCCGCGGCAAAGTGGTTGTTGGACAAAACATTGGTTTGTCTTTAGCACATTCTCTTTTTGCACAATTGCACATTCTCTTTCTCCACTTTAATAATATTAACATTAATACTAATCATCATAATAATACCAACATTTACAAAGCACCCTAATCATGCAGGGGTGCTCTAAGGCGCTGAAAATAATTATACGGAAAAAACCCCTCAAAAATGGCAATGATTAAAGGGATTGTATACGTTTGGTAATTTGTTGATAACTATTTGTAGATATATACCATAAAATTAACGTGTGAAAATTTCATTTCAAAAGGTGGTAGCATTTTTGAGAGATTGCCAAAAATCTGAAGCGGTTATGTCCACGCAGGAAGAATAATCTGCAATTGGAATACACAATCTGAGAAACGTTACTGTCAGTAACGCTTCTCAGATTCAATTTTTTGGGGGATAAAAAGTGATATCTTTTTCCATAACCGCAGTACTTCTAAGTGAAAAGTTTCTCAAAATGAATTATACTATCCAAAGTTGCTGTACTTCTTACCAAGCAAGTTTTTATTGCCATTAATTTTCAGAGTCATTACCAAACGTATACAGACCCTTTAAAAGCTAAACGATAGGGCCTACAATTGTTTGGACAAATTGAAATAGTTTAAGAATAATTTTATTCCAGTTTGGAAACGAATGCCATCTTAAGGATGACTAACATTACATAGTATCTTAATTAGCTGCCCGGGGTCGAATCGTTTTCAATTTAATTAGCTTAAGTGCATCGCGACAAAGACCAGCCAACCCCAGGCCTTCCGTGCTGTCTGATGTTGATGGGTGTTAATTCAGACGGCAAACACTTAGTTCGAGGCGTGTCGTGTCATCAAAGTGCAGTAACAAAAATAATCTCCAGTTGTCACAATTATGGGTAGGTATCTTTATTGCTTATCAGCTGTGTTTTTTTCTTGGGGGCGAGGTTGACTCAATGTTGTTTTCAACTGTTGGTCGTCTCTACAATTGCACAAAGGTCACACGCGGCTGCTCTCTGCCTGCCATTTTGAGAGTCAACGGTGCACGAGAGTCGCTAAAAAAACGTAGCTAAGCACAACAAAATAATGCTTACAAATACAAGAATAAGAAACCAGCCAAAATACATATCCACAAGTACCATTTGTGAATGGTAACCTGCATATTGTTGCTAAGCAGAACATTGTTAAGCAAAATTTGCTGCTTAAGCAGCACTATGAAATTGGGCCCTGTTTGTAAGTCATTCCGGACACGAGTACTCGTACCCGATGGCCCAAGTACTTGTACTCGAGTGCTCCTCCACCACCCTAGTACTCAGCAGGACTTGATACTCGACTAAAAATACTTGACTAGCACTACGTTTTTCCCCAGCACGATTTATACGCGAAAAAATGAATCCACAAAATATAAAGAAAAGACACATGCTGCAGATTCACTACACTGCAAAAACTGAAATCAACACCAAGGGTGTTGTGACATAGATACCGAAGAGAGAATCAACATTAACATCATAGGGTGTTAAAATAACAAAAAATTAATTGTTTTGGCCGAATTTAGTGTTATTGTAACACCCTACGCGAAAAAAAATGAAACCACAAAGTATAAAGAAAATATACGTAGGCCTATATCCGGAAAAGAATCTACATCACTATGGTAGTACACATGTACGGAGCTCTGGAAGTGCCATCCGACTCGTTAAGACACTGAGATTATTATCCAACGATGACGACATCCTGCAGAGAAAACAAAACCCATGCTGTAATCCCAAGAAAATATCTCGGGGTGTCATAACAATAACAATTAAAATTTATAATGTCGACATTCTATCGTAGGATGTCGACATGAGAACAATCGTTTTATGTCATACTTTCTTCAAGATGTCGTATTCAGGAAATTTACATCTTCCTGTCCACATGTCCAAGATGTCGTAGTTATAAGTTGAACTATTTCGAGAAGTCCACTTCCAATTATCGTCATCCTGAGAAACGTTTTTTTAAAAAGATCTCAACATTATTCGGGTGGCACTTCCAGAGCTCCGTACACAGGACGTTTCAATGAGTCAAATCCTTTGGGTGACCCGAGAGCGTAAACAGCCAAAACAAAAAGCTTCCCTCGAGTTCGCAGGGTTCACTTTTGTCTCTTTATTTTGTGGAAGGCAAAATTAGATTTTATTTTCGTTTTCGACTCAACAAAGAATTGATTTTGTGAAAGGATTGGAGCGGCTTAGGAGCGGCTTAACAGGATTTGTCTGGGAAATTGTTTTTCACTCGGCACAGGTCTAATAACACGTTTTTACTCCGAGTCTCACACTTAAAGGGATCGTACACGTTTGGTAATGACTCAAAACAAATATTAGCATAAAAACTTACTTGGTAACAAGCAACGGAGAGCTGTTGATATTATAAAACATTGTAGGAAACGACTCCCTCTGAAGTAACGTAGTTTTTGAGAAAGAGGTAATTTCTCACTAAAATAATAACAACTTCTTGCAAGAAGTTTTTATTCCTGTCTGACAGCACACAAATTTACTTCAACAAGGGTGTTTTTTCTTTCATCATTTTCTTGCAACTTCGATGACCAATTGAGCCCAAATTTTCACAGGCTTGTCACTTTATGCATATGTTGGGATACACCAAGTGAGAACACTGGTCTTGGACAATTTCCAAACGTGTTCAGTGCCTTTAAAGGCAAAGTATACCTTTGGTTTTTGGAACCGTTCGATTGCTTTACTCCTATATGAATGTAGATATCAATAAAATAACCTGTGAAAATTTCAATTCCAATGATGGTAGCGTTTTTGAGATATCGTCGACAATCTTGAGGTGTTATGTCCTCGCAGGAAGAAAAATCCGTAATTGGAATATACAATCTGAGAAACGTTTCATGCTGAAACGTTTCTCAGATTGAACATTGGTGTAGTCCCTTTCTCTAAAACCACACTCCCTTGAAGGGAATCGTTCCTCAAAATGTTATACATCAACAGATGCAGTGCTTCTTACCAAGTAAGATTTTAAGGTCGTTAATTTGTAGAGTAATTACCAAAGGTATACCCTCCCTTTACAGCTAAAATACAGGATTGGTAATTTTTAAAACACATATAATTTTCAACGATTTTTCTTGAAACAAAGACAGTAAGCATATCGGAATCAACAGTTCTAAAAGCATCACCAATAATGGACTGCCCTCTGTACCTTATCTTGATTCAAAGAGAGTACTAAAACTTAAAAGAAGTATAGCACTTTTGAAAACACTCTCAATGTTTGTGTTTTGTCTGAGACCCAAATAGAGCACTTCGTTGTTTTACTAAACAACTATTCATCAATATTTTTTTATTTTTAGCTCTGTTTTTTTTATAGTCCACCCCACTTTTTTTTCTCTTCAATACTATTGACGTGTGCGAACTGCGAACACACGCGTTTACTTGTTGTAAGCAACTTGTTTTGTGTCCGGTTGTACCAGTCAAACGTATCCAACAATAACCTAATTAAGTGTCATTGTCTCTCTGAGACGCCATAACTCGCCTGGCAGTCTGCATTGCTAATTAAAGTCTAGCTCCCCCCTTCAATTATCCTACCTCTATGGTCTGAAGTACATTACACACATATCGGTCGTTCGTTATTCGTTGGTAGGCAACCAGACTGTTTTCCAAATGGTTCTTTTTTTTATTTTTAGCAGTATCTGTATATTGATTGGGAAGGGGGGCGGGAGTAGAGGAATACATTGTCCAGAGCTGTGTATCTTACAGAGAGGTGCGACATATAGAGGGACCGGTTTCCTTTGGTCACGTGGTTGCTGGACGCCATGTTCGGTCCAAATGTACCGCAACCCAATGTGCAGTCTAGTCTGGCACCTCGTGCCCACTCAAATGGCTTCTAATCGTAACATAACATAATCGTAACATAACAATGGAGTCTAGGGGCCCAATTTAATTAAGCTGCCTAAAGGGAGGGTAGACTTTTGGTATTAATCACTCCAAAAATTAATGACCATTAAAACTTACTTGGTAAAGAGCAATGGAGAGCTGTTGATATTATAAAACATTGCTAGAAACGACACCCTTTGATGAGAAAGAGGTAAGAGTTAATTTTTCACGCACAATTTGAATCATAAAGGCTTCAAGCATGAAGCCTTTCTCAGGCATCTGAAAGCACAACATTCTATGCAACAAGGGTGTTTTTTTCTTTCACTACTTTCTTGCAACTTCAACGACCAATTGAGCCCAAATTTTTAAAGGTTTGTTATTGTATGCATATGTTGGGATACACCAAGCCAAGTGAGGATACTGGTCTTTGACAATTACCAAAAGTATACCCTGCCTTTAAGCAGGAAATATTGCTTAACCAATTTCTGCTACGCAAAAAGGAGCAGGATACCAGTCATAAATGGTTCCGGGGTACATGTTACACGGTTGACCTGGTTACCTTATTCTTGCAAGCTTAATCATTTTGTGCTTTTGTGTTTTAACAGGTCAAATAAATCAAACTCTAGGACCGCGCCTGTTTCTAATTATAAGGCACACAGATTTGTACAAAATAATTTCACACAAAGATGTCTGATCTTTGACTGAAGCAGTCCCTTTTTGTTATGTCAAAAATAAAAACACACTTTTTAACTTAAAGGTATCGTACACGTTTGGTAATGACTCAAAACAAGTATTAGCATAAAAACTTACTTGGTAACAAGCAACGGGGAGCTGTTGATAGTATAAAACATTGTAGGAAACGACTCCCTCTGAAGTAACGTAGTTTTTGAGAAAGAGGTAATTTCTCACTAAAATAATAAAAACTTCTTGCAAGAAGTTTTTATTCCTATCTGAAAGCACACAAATTTGTACAACAAGGGTGTTTTTTCTTTCATCATTTTTATGCAACTTTGATGACCAATTGAGCCCAAATTTTCACAGGCTTGTTATTGTATGCATATGTTGAGATACACCAAGTGAGAATACTGGTCTTTGACAATTACCAAACGTGTTCAGTGCCTTTAAATATGCTTAGTCACGACTTAAATTTAGAGCAATGACTCGTTGTTCCACATTCCAAAACCTATGTCAATGAAACACGGAAACACCCTTGTTTGTTAACAGTGATCACTGCGTTACGGTGCCTGTCGGCCTCGTTACCAACAGACGATCTAATGATGTTAATAAATTGCATTTAAATCGCCCAGCAAGAAGACTATATAATGTGAGCCAGTCACTGTGTGTGTGTGTTGTGAACGCGATAGAGGAAATACGAGCTGGTGCTAAAAGATGGCAGCTACTAGATATAAATTGTGTACAATCATTATTCGGAAACTACTGCATTTGTGATCATCAAAAAATGTATAAGGGTTATGTGCATATAAAGATACACCAGTCACCAGACGCCAAATATAAATGTTGGCTTATAGCTATGGAAACAGTGGCGTAACTAACGGGGTGGGAACACGTGCCCACTCCAACTGATGTCCGTGCCCCCCCCCCCCCGTGCCCCGTTTTAAATCTGGACTTTTGAGATAAAAACATTACCAGAATGAGATGTTACATTTTGTAAGACTTTATGTAATAATATCCATGTTTTTAAAACTATTTTTCTATTTACACTTAGACGATGTTTTTGTTTTTACATCCACATTAGATTATCTTATAAACAAATAGTAAACGGCATAACAAGTAGGCCTACACTGAAAAGGAGCTTATGAAGGAAAAATGCCAACGGAAACTACAGTTTTATTTGGCCAGGAGTGCCCTTCCTAGAAAAAATGGTGCACCCCCTTGTGCCCCCTAAAATGTTACCCTATTTTCGGCTCTGTATAGAAGTGTTAATTTGGGTAGTTCGAAAGTTTTTAGAAAGAACAATAGTTTAAGGCACCTTATGACGCTTTTTATTTCTTTAATATTGTAACCCTCGTTCAGGAACAATTTTCACTTGTCTGGGACACTTCGTTCAGCATGTTCAGTTGTGTGAATACTTCACCCAAATGCCTTTGTTTACAAATATTTATTTATTTATTTTAATTCTTTGGACAATACAATATTACGAGCAGAGGCCGACCAGGGAAAGGCAAAAGTAAAAAAAAACTGTCAACAAATAAGATGTGCCCTCCCAGACCCTGGCGTTATGTTAAAAAGAACTAGCCTCCCAAGATGAAATGGAAAAAGAAAAAAAAATACAACAACAACTTCAAGAAGATGTAAAAGAATGTTTTCGATTGGTGCAAACAGTGCGTTTTCCTTATGACTGTTGTCTATGTAGATGCCCTTATGACGAGTAGTGAAATTTGACATTAAACTCGCAGGGTTTAAACTTCAAAATGGATATAAGTGTACTTTTGGTAGACCTATAGCAGTTCATCCGACCCCCCCCCCCCGCCCGCAGGATTTTTTTAACGAACTTGTTGTCCCCATACGGGAAATTAACATCATGGGCTGGAGGAGGATGATTCAAAAGAAGGCGCTATCAAAAGAAGTTTGTACCCAGTTCGCCGTATGGATGGGGGGACAAAAAGTTCGTAGGAAAACAAAATCTCGCCCCGCCCCCATCCATTCCACCCCGGGTCTCGGTGGTTCAGAGGTACGCAACAGACGCACAGACATCGTCTCTCAGCCAGTCCTCACCTTCCGTCAAGTATTAAAAGTTGACGAGATACGCCAACATAACGGATACTGCCACCGCACATCAGAAGGGTTTCCACCTGGTCCTAATATTCAAACAACACTATGAGCGCAACATGATGGCCAACATACCGACGCCATTTTTGTTCCCTCAGTCGTTCAGCCGAAAAGGAATCCATTAAGGGTTTTGACGTGATATAGGAAGAGCCGCGGGAAGCATTTGTCTTTCAATAATGCACATGAATAAAGGGCATGTGGTGGGAATGACCCTCTACTGCGTGGCTTGATGCAAAGCCCAGTAACCACCTCGAACCCTGGCTTTGTGATCCAGTGGAATTTTTGCAACAGTTTGCTTTTGGGGGAAAGCCCTTCAAAATGCCGAAGAAAGCACACAAGTTTGCTAAGCCGAAGAATTTGATGCCAAGTAGAATAACTGAATCAGCCAGAGTACCATATCATTTTTTAGTTGCTTACCAATTTTGTTTAAACACACAATAAACGCTCAGACCTAATATGAAAACTTGGCCACGAGCCAGAATATGCTTTTCAACCTCGACCTTATTGGGTTTATTTAGCTGTACTTTCGATTAATAAGTTGTATATACGCTACCCACTCCATCCCCGCCCACCAACTCCACCCCAACCCTACACGCCCATACTCACCCTCACACCCCTCCCCGGGGGATTTGAAACATCCCAACCTCACACAAAGAAAATAATCTTGAACCAAAAACTGCTTCTTGAAACGCCGACCTTGTCATTTTAATGTTTCCGAACAAGACGAACGTACTTTACAAATTCACCGCACAATGACATTAAAGGACAACATACCCTGAGGTTGATGAACCCGCGTCCGTTCATGCGATATCGCAGATCTATTTTGACAGCAGCGGAATATAGGAGGGGGAAAATAAACACACAACAAAAGCTAAATTATTTTCTCTCTGTTAGAGAACAGGTGACGTTTTTTCCAAACGAGTTACCTCAACCTTGACTGGCCCTGTATTCGTCTGCTTTAACTCTTTCACTCTTTCAAAGACATGTGTTTTTAATACAGAAACCGGATCTAGATGACGAGAATAATCGCCCACTTTGTTTTGGGAAATCTAGCGCCAATGCCCTAGAGTTTCTTTTCGTTTTAGATCCAAAGCGTTTTGACATTTCCAGAGCTCACATAACAGTGCCAGACCTGCTAACATTTGCATCTTGCAATCGGGGAGATTGTGTGCAACGATCAGAGAGAATTTGTACAACAATCTGGGATATCTAGAATTACATTCAACATAATGGGGAAAAGGTTTCCACAATCAGGGAGATTTTCAAACTTGTTCATCAGAACATGGAAAAACAAATTTCAGGGAAATCTTCAGCAGAATCAGAGAGAGTTGGTAGCTCTGCATTTCATCGAAGCAGCGTTTAACGACTGGTGATTAGGGGAACAAAATGAATATATTTTCAATCTGCAAGCTCACTGATTGTAAAGTTCGCATATTAGTGTTGTGGTCATGATTGTAAAGTTCGCATATCGGTGTTGTGGTCAAGTAGTTTTCAGTCGAGTATCAAGTACGGCCGAGTACTAGGGTGGACAAGTAAGTACTAGGGTGGCTGAGTAAGTACTAGAGTACGGGTACTTGGGGCATCGAGTACAAGTGTCAGAGTACCGAGTATTCTGATATCCGAGTACCGAGTTCAACAGCCGAGTACCAAGTACTTGGATTCAGGGTACGAGTACGAGTAATTTATACACAAAATACTGCGAAATAAGGTATACATTCTGAATATTTTATGTAACTAATTTCTAGACGACAATGTGTGTTTGTTGTGATAACTATCTTTTAAACATGAATCCATCAAGGTCAACTTCAATTTTACTTTTTCCAGAGCTTTGTTCCTCTATTCCTTGCATTAACGCACGTATAGAAAAGCGGACAAGGAAAGTGGAATTTTGACAATGACTACTTAAAATCAGAGTCCGAGTACCTTTTCAGTTGAGTATCGAGTACATGAATTCGAGTACAGATGATTTTGCAGACGAGTATCGAGTATCGACTTCGAGGGGAGTAATTTGCTAGCCGAATACGAGTACGAGTACCATCAAAACGGTACTCGAGTAGCACTCGAGTACGAATACCGAGTATCGACTTCGAGGGGAGTACTTTGCTAGCCGAGTACGAGTACGGGTACATCAAAACGGTACTCGAGTAGCACTCGAGTACGAGTACCGAGTATCGACTTCGAGGGGAGTACTTTGTTAGCCGAGTACGAGTACGGGTACCATCAAAACGGTACTCGAGTAGCACTCGAGATACGAGTACCGAGTGTCGACTTCAAGGGGAGTAATTTGCTAGCCGAATACGAGTACGGGTACTATCAAAACGGTTCTCGAGTAGCACTCGAGATACGAGTACCGAGTATCGACTTCGAGGGGAGTAATTTGCTAGCCGAATACGAGTACGAGTACCATCAAAACGGTACTCGAGTAGCACTCGAGTACGAATACCGAGTACCGACTTCGAGGGGAGTACTTTGCTAGCCGAGTACGAGTACGGGTACCATCAAAACAGTACTCGAGTAGCACTCAAGTACGAGTACCAAGTGTCGACTTCGAGGGGAGTACTTTGCTAGCCGAGTACGAGTACGAGTACCATCAAAACGGTACTCGAGTAGCACTCGAGATACGAGTACCGAGTATATCGACTACTACAACACTGTTGTAGTGGGTTGAAATTCATATTTTCTCCCAATGACACAATTCCTTTAAAGGTAAATTTATGCAATTTGTGTGGATATATATTTTTTATCTTAGGCCTAACCTGCACTTAAGGATGGAGTTGAACAGTCTAAGGAAGGTATAATATATAAACATTAATTTGATATTCAAATTGTCGCCTTGTGGTTTAGGTTACATTACCGGAAATTTAAGTCAGTTCTATTTTTTTATCGAATAACTAGTTCTTCTCCCTTCATGCAGAAAATGGACTTGTTGAGATGATGTTTTCGCCAAAACATATTTCTATTATGTGTCGGCGAAGTAGGTTTCATGAGTTGAAAGTAAGACCGTTGGGACCTCGGGGAAAAACACTCTTTGAACCAACAGATATGCGTGCAAAACAACACGAGATTTATATTGAGATAGTCAGTGTACATGACACGTGCGTGATCAGAACACACTCCCAGGTCGAAACCTCACTTCATCTTCCCATCCCACCACGGCTGGGTAATAAATCTAGACTACGCCTCGGGATCGTTTCCACCTTTTACCCACTCCTGCTCTATTAAATAACATGTTCAACGCGTTTTTTCCACATGCATGGTCCCAAGGGAACGACCTCTGCAAAAGAAAAACGAGATGAAAAAATACTGTTAGCTAAACTCGTGGGCAATGGAAGAGCTTTACACAAGACAGGGTGAACCAAAAACACTTAAAAAAAAACACACCAAATGCGTAACTTAATTTAAAAAATAACGAGAAAACTGAGACCACAGGTTGTTCGTAGGGTTGGGGCTAATTGAAGACAAACTTCACGGTCAACGCAAACTACCAAAATGGTTATTTCCGGGAATTGTGCGTAGCAAGCATTACATACATCACGCCCTTCACTGCTTGCGAACCTGTGACGTCAGATAGTAATTTACATTCGCGAGGTTAATTGCGAACTGACCTTCCAAAAGGACACGCTTGTGGATGAAACTGTAAAATGACAACAACAAAGAAGATAATAAAACGAGTCCAATTAAGGATCTACAACTACAAAGCAATAAACCATAATTCGAGAAAAAATGTTTGAGATCATGTGAAATGACGTCAGTGTGAATGTAAAGAGGATCGTGACGTCGACTACGTAAGTTTCGCAGAAGAACAAAACGCATCAGCAAAATGTTAAAAAACATATGTTTTTTTGTCCCCTGTGCGCTTTCGTTTCGCAATTTGAAATCGCGAATTTAAAGTATGGCTGGTGGAAACAACAGTTCGAACGTAGCGCCGATGTTTTTTACATTACGGACCACTGCAATGTTACAATGTTGCAGTGTGGAGTCTATTAGTCTAGAAGAATTTGGGGGGGGTTTTCAGAGAACGTTGCAACCGGTGGTATTATTAAAAAACGAGCACATTTACAAGATGTCTAAATGTCCCTTGATATAGCAAAGAAGAACTTGCCCCAATTTTATAAGGCCTGTAAGCAAAACAACCTTGCTTAGCACATACAAATATTGCCTAGCAGAAATAGCTTACCAGCCCTAAGGGTGCACCCCACTAAATAGGGAGATAACAGAGCATCATCTCCATTAATATTTTGTAGGCCCTCAAAATATTCGATATTAGACAGATTTGAGAGTCAAATTAAAAGGAGTATAGTGTGAAAATGTTGCCCAATTGTATTTTGGATGACATAGGCCCTGAAAAAATGGTCCTATTTGCCCAGGTGTAGGGACATTTTTTCAAGATTGATGCTCGGGCGTTTGAAAATTTACACAGGGGTAGGGGTGTTGTTGGAAGGAGAATAACTCGACAGGCCTTGGACTCCCCATATCAAATTGAGCAGAGGAAAAAAGTTCAAGAGTCAATGGATAGTTTTCCCTTTACTGTAAAAAGGTTGTGAGACTTCTAAGTATTTTTAAAAGTATTTTTGAATATTTAGCATTTTGCACTGTATGCTATGGGAGTTTATTGAGTGGGGTGGACCCCTAAAACCATACAGTTCGCATTGTAACGAACGTTACCCGACTCATTTTTTGCTCAGTAAAGGTTGCTAAGCAGAATGTTCTGCCGTATAAAATTGGGCCCTCATCGTGTAGCAGCCATCTCGGTTTGGTTGCATTCAAATGAATGCAACCAAACCGAGGCTGGTACACAAAAGTAGTTCCAGTTCCCTTTTTGTACGAATGGTGCGCAAAATTAACCTCAGTTCCCTTGTTGTACAGTATTAAATGTTACCCCAGTGTATAACTTTAAAGATGGCGTCAATGTGGCGAAGCTCCGTTACATCAGGACATGCTGATGACATTGCATCGTGTCTATTCAACGCAGATGCTCTGCTATTCGTCTGCACGACGGGTCTATTCCAATCTAAATACGTTAAGTATTTGCGAGGGCATGCGGTATTTCCATGCAAGGCAATTAGAGGCAAAGATAAATAAACTCCCGTTTCTTAAATAATGTTAAAGGTAGGTTCATCGTTGGTTTTTGTCAACGTAATGCTGATTTATAGGGCAAACGTATAAAAAAAGATACAATAAAAGTCTCATGTGAAACTCTCAGCTAAATACAGCGTCTACTTGTTGAGCAAACAGCAAACAACTGTCATGGTATTTTCATCGTCGAATCCATCCACGTTGAGCGAGAGGTGACGGGTACCAGCCGCATCTATGACCGGGTCGCAGCATTCACATACGGACACCACGGAGATTTTAATAACCAAAAGTTTCCTAAAAGCGATCTTTGGAGACTCCAATTTTTCGACATCCTTTTTGTTTAAATTTCGAATCAACTTTAAGACGAAAACATTTCGCAGGATGCTAACCACCATTACCATCTTTAGGCTTTCGGTAAAAAAAATTCACCCTTTTTAACCGGGGTCATTACCATAGTATGACCCTACCTTAAAGCAATGGGTACATTGGTGACAATCAAATTGATCGCAACAAATGTATTAGCTCACGAGAAATATTCGGCCTGTCACAACACAATCTTCACTAATGAAGCACACTGTTTGTTTTCTTAAATCAAAGAATAATAATTATAAAGCGAGGAAAATAACTGAAGATTTATTTATTTGTAGTAGTTCCTGCTGCTAAAGAATGACTTCGTTACCAAGTAAGTGGCATCTGCTTCCGCAGATCCATTGTAAAAAGCGACAACAGAGTGGTTTTCAATTAATCCCATTTAAAGGCTGTATCGGAATTGGCGGCTACCAGCTACGGCTGGATCACCGCGTCATCATGCGTTGAAGTACAGAACGTCCTTATAGCAACACCCTTAACAACAGTTGTAGCCATAGCTCTAGCCATAGCTCTAGCCATCTTGGTTTAAAAAAGGGGCACGTTGCCTTCAAATCTCTCAAGATCTGGCTATTTGGATATCCTTTTTTTTTTTTTTAGAGCTCTCCATGCACTAAAACACCTATACAGTGTGTTGTAATTAGTGACTAGTGATCACAAAAACATTTGCCTCTAATTACAACCGGCGGAACATGCGGTCGCCATTTTGTGGAGTCAAAGATTTGGTTCTAGCGGATTGTGTTGTCATGAAAATACAGAAAAACCACACAATTTCAAGGAATACTTATGTGAACCGTTATATTCTTCTTTAAAACATCTTTCCAGCCATATTTATTTCATAACACACGCTTTTTATAGCCCAAAGCGCCCAAATCCAAAGGCATTGTGCCCCCGCAAAGCGTACTTCGAAAGTTCACCCCTTTGTAACGATTATTTCACTCAACTGTATCCGAATTATAGTAGAACACATTAACTATTGTCAGGTATGACTGATGGTGTAATTAACCGACAACAAGTATATCGACATACAAAAATCACATCATTCATGCTTTGTGTTATATTATATTATATATTATAACTGCATGATGTAAAGGACATTGAACTCCCTTGGGGGACGGGATGCAAAATACACCCCTGGAACGCCAGGGTATAGTTTCCCGCCATATTGGGTCAAAGTGAATAACGCTGCAATATATTCAAGTCGAGTACGGTCTTTTCCGTGTGTTCCTATCAAATACTTGACGGTTGCTGGGCGTTAGGAGGCCGGGAGGATACGCAAAGTGAATTCCTCGTAAAGCATTTTCCTGTACAATTAAAACCAAGTTGTGATTGCTTGATGGTCGCCATGTGGATTTACTACAATGTAGTATAGACGTTCCAAATTCAATCAACACGAAGGGAGGAAGGCTACAATATTATTGTGGTACACATTTTGGTGCACATGTTTGTATAAGTGGTTTGTTCTTCCATTGTTTGGACTTAGTTTTTTAGCGACGTCCCCATTGGTTTGTACACAAAAGCAAAGCGAGGACTGTACTCGCTGTTTCATTTCCCCGGATCCCTTTTGTTAAAGTCCTCGGTTTGAATGCGTAGATACGCCCACACACCCAGCTATGTGTTGCAGTCACTTTTTGGACATTCCTTTGATCTGTACACTTCAAGTAAAATCATATTCTTCGACACCGTAAACAACACTATGTGGACGTGTGTAAGTCCACATATTGTTTCAAGTCCATACATTATGTGGACCCCCTTTGTTCTCAGGTCCACTTCGTAGCGTTAAAACACGTACTCAAGTATACCTGCAAACGGGGACCTCCTACTGTCCCTCTTTTTTGTGTATACTTAAACTTTTTGGCAACAGCTCCTATTAGTTTTGTACACACTTTTCAAAGTAGGACCTTTACCCAACCGGGGACCCTGTTGACCTCTTTTGTTATAGGTCCCCGATTTGAATGTGTATACCTACCCACACACAAACCCTGAGCATGTTTAATGGTCTCCAATTGTGGCCCCTTCCCTTTGTTCAACTCTTTGTCCTGACGAACGTGGACCCCATTGTTTTCCTTTGTGATAGCAATCGTGTACCTACTGTCCATTTTGTCATAAGTCCTCGGTTAGAATGTCACTACGTGCAAGTACACACACACAAGCACACCCATATTGTTGTGTAAGCACCTGCAATCGGGGACCCCCGATTGTTCCTCTTTTGTTTATACTTAAACTTCGTGGCAACGGCTCCCATTGGTTTTGTACACGCTCTCCAACTGGGGACCTTTCTCAACCGGGGACCCTATTGTCCTTTTCTGTTATAGGTCCCCGGTTTGGATCCTACCCACAAACACACACATGTTTGTGAATCCCGTAAATCGAGGACTTCTCTTTGTTCTCCCATTGTTTGGACTTAGTTTTTTTCAGCGACGTCCCCATTGGGTTTGTACACGAAAGCGAAGCGAGGAGGTCCCTTTTGTTAAAGTCCTCGGTTTCAATCGTGGACCCTCCTTTGTTCAACTTATTGTGATAGCAACCGTGGACCACAATGTTTTCCTTTGTGATAGCAACCGTGGACCTTTTATGCCTTTTGTTATAGGTCCACGGTTTGAACGTGTATACCTACCCACACCCTAACCCCCCCCCCCCCCACACACACAAACACACATAAATAGTTAAAAACTAAATTACTGACTTGTCCCTTTTCTTCAGAATCCAGGTACTCAACTCCACTAGGCCATGTCACACGTAAGGCATTTCACAAGCCACAACCAGTTCCAGGCAATCTCGTAAGAAAAAAAGAAGGAAAAAAAACCCACTCACACTCTTCTCTCTGCGACTACAAAATACTAAATGCCTCTTGCAGAACTGAAGTGTTCATTTTGAATGCAGAGGACTTGGCTGCCTCAGAGTTGCCTGTAAAAATAGCCTCCTGTGACAAGGGCCCTAATATAGTCTCAGCTGCAATAGAAAAATATTTTGCAGTTTTCTCAGTTGTTCGCAAGGATTTCACTTTGCATCTGAAATGTACGGAGCTCTGGAAGTGCCATCCAACTTGTTGAGATCCTGAGATAGTTTACTGCATGAATATGACATCATTAACATAAGATGGCGACATCCTGAGATGATTTGTCTCGGGATGAAAGTAGGATGCTGTCTTCCTTAGATAATTTATCTTGGGTTCTCGACATTTTCAGGATGAATTATCTCGGGAAGTCGACATCCTACGTTCAAGATGTTGACATCTTAAGATAAAATATATCGGGAAGACAACATCTTACTTTAAATTTAGGATGTCGTCATCGCGAGATAAATTATCACAAGATGTCGACAACCAACGTTCATGATGTCATCATCCTGCAGTAAATTATCTCGGTATCTCAACATGTCGGATGGCACCTCTATGGCTCCGTAAAAATGTAAGAGCTGCGACCATTGATAAAGCCTTAGGTCCCGAGTGTTGTGTAAAAGCATTCATGCGCACTCACGCCCCCATGCTCGGTTTGCTCCAATTGCAAATGCAGCAAGGAGTGTTACAGGCTGTACCGGTACTTCAGCAGATCAGTGGTAAATATTCTTGACAATTCTTCAAGATACCCAACTTAAATTTGCTTAAATGCGCCACCAGCTAACGTCACTATGATGAGGCATGGATTTAATAAAAAGAAGTTGCTGAATAATATTTTGATGACTTCGAAATTTCCGTCTACTATTGGCCTTATCTTGCCGAGGCCGATATTCTAAATGGATCACATGGTATTTGTTGAGATTTTTATTTTAACTCCAGACAAAATTAATAGAACAATCCCATTTACTTTATTAAAAGCAAACAGAACCCAATTTACAAAGCAATTCTGCGTATAGAGACGACGAGCCACTGATACTAATGTCATCGTCGTAATAAGGCTGGAGGTCAAACCATGCCAGACGTTCACTGCAAAAACTGTGGTGTTGAAATTGACACCATGGGTGTTTTCAAATAGATACCGAACAGAGAATCAAAATTAACATCTTAGGGTGTTAAAATAGCACCATTGAAATTGTTTTTTTTTTGCAGAAATTTGTGTTATTTTAACACCCCATGGTGTAAATGCTGTTGGTATCTATATGTTACAACACCCACCATGTGTCAATTAAACACCCCAGTTTTTGCAGTTTAATTTTTTCCACTGCACTTCACCAAGACTGTGCAAGTCACGGGAGTATCCGAACTTCCGGGACCAAGTTGGTCCCAACCATGTTGAGTTTAACGTGTGCGCGATTCTGTTTCTTCAAATACTTTAGTTCAAACGTAGTTTATGGCTACACCAATATATATCATGTTGGGAAAGTAAAATGTAGCCATGAAATATATAGAAGGGAAATACATTTGACAAATCAACAAAGAAAACCCGAGAATAACACTTTAGCTCCGTTTCAACTGACGTCCATGTTATCATTCAATCTAATATGTAATGGTCGCACAAATTTGTGGTTGACTGGCAAATGGGGTTTCTAAAAAAGTAAGCATCCTCTTCCCAAGTTTGAACTTTACAAATTACTTGAAGTTGAAATTGTATTTATAACAGATTGCTATGGGTAAGCCTATTTTTAATTTCAAATATTTGAAAAATATAAAATTATAACTTTACAATGAGGATTAGTTTTCATAGAAAAAATATAGTCCTCGTTCAAATTGCTTTCTCGTTTTCGATACACGCTAGACTTGCACAGTTAATTCAGTAAATATAGGCCATTTCGGTATTGACCAAAACAATCAAGGGGGAAGGGAATGGGGACGGAGGTTTAATGGATTCATAAATATTTACACTAGGTAAACTCGGACTAGATATTTTCCTAGGACCTTCTACGTACCAAGTTGCAGTATTGTTGTTTCAAGGGGCTAGTCCTTGTTCTGTGCCCAAGCCGAGATTTGAGACGCACGCTGGGCTCGATTTCACAAAGAGCTAAGATTGATCTTAAGTGCGAATCAATCTTAATAGCTAAGCAAAGTGTGATGTCATAATACAAATCACTCATTCGTCTTTAGATGAATCTTAGTGCTTCGTGTAATCGAGCCAAGGGCCAAATTTCAGAGCTAAATTTCATATAGCATGCTTATAAACACGAAGGAATATAGCACATGTCAATTTGGCTTACCGGAATAAAGTTACCATACCATCTGTGACTGGTTTCCTGCTATTTTTTGCTTAGAAGTAACTTATTAAGCGAACTTTTCCGCTTAAAGGCACTGTACACGTTTGGTAATTACTCAAACAGAAAATATAGTATAAAAACTTACTTGGTAACGAGCAAAGGAGAGCTGTTGATAATATAAAACGTTGTGAGAAACGACTCCTTCTGAAGTTACGTATAGTTTTTGAGAAAAAAGGTAATTTCTCACTGAAATATTTGAATCTGAAAAAGACTTCTGGCCAGAAGTCTTTTTCAGGCATCTGAAGGCATCTGTGCAACAAGGGTGTTTTTTCTTTCATTTTTTTCTTGCAACTTCGATGACCAATTGAGCCCATAATTTTCACAGGTTTGTTATTTGATGCATATGTTGGGATACACCAAGTGAGAATACTAGTCTTTGACAATTACCAAACGTGTTCAGTGCCTTTAAGCAGCTCTACGAAATCGGGCACTGCTGTTGTTTTAGGGTTCTGAGGCTCTGAATGGTCGAGTGAGCATCGTTATTTTCAGGTCCTTACAGCTGTGCGTTGCCCACTCTCAATGCGTTAGTGTATCCGTCTCCTTTTCTCAAACCCCTGGATCTGCCTTTGACAAATTATTTATAGAGTTGGTAGGGCGTTTGTACTTTCATATTTAATTTATCTGACATTCTCACATAGTTATATACGCACCCCCCCACCATTTTCCAACACGGATCTACGCCGTTTAAATGGGCTTCTCGGAATCGTTGGCGCCAACCTGTGTGAAGCGGGCGTGGTTGACAGTGGAATATACGTCACACTCACCAAAAAAATACATGTGTTTTTCGGGAGGTTAATCAATTCATTTATATTCATTTTCACCTTTGACCCTCGTCTGCTACGTACAATAAGCTCTGAATAAGATTGCATCCGGGTTCGTGAATTGTACTGATACACGCCGCAATGTTCAAAATGAAAGCACCGTGGCGGGTATCTTTGAATCATACCCGGAATAACTGTTGATGAAACTATCAACAAAACATTTCCTTCTGACTAGTAAAAGCTCTATCAAAGAAAGTTGAGTAGTTTTTCCTGTTCATGGGGGGGGGGGGGTTAATCCGTCTGACATTAAGTAATTTTAGAGACAAAAATGTTGGTGAATAGATTATTTTCGACATCGCGATATATCCAAACACCGGATGGCGTTAAACATTTTCAAATTTTCCTCCTTGTTTATGGGGTCTTAAGTTGCCAACATAATAGCATTGTAGAGGAGACCACCGTCCCCTCAAGTTTAGTGGCAATGTTAGTTTGGGTTTAGGTATATACATTCAAACCGGGGGACCTATAAAAAAAGAGGACAATAGGGTCCCCGGTTGGGTGAAGGTCCCAAGTTGGAGAGTGTGTACAAAACCAATTGGAGCTGTTGCCAAAAAGTAACACAAGAGGAACAATAGGGGGTTCCCTATTGTAGCTGTGTGTGCACTTCTGTGTGTGTGGCAGTATCGAAGTATAAATATAAGGTTAACAGCAACCCCACCCCATGCCTACCAGATTTTAAGGTAATTTTTCTCATCTTTCTTTCCTCTTTGAACATGCTGTATAGTAATAGCAATATTTGTGTACACATTTTAAAGTCGAACGCGGTCTCAGACCCCGCCCCCTCTCTCTCCCCCGTCCCTATCTTCATATGATCTTAAAAATGTTGGCAGTTGGACGACCCCTAGAAAACACATTTATGTATTGTTGAGTTTCACCTCAAGCTTCTATCATGAAGAAGTAAAAACACATTTTTTTTAAAAATCGAGACACTATTTGCATACGGGTAGCCTGATCGTCAGGAGTTTGCGCAGTACACTCAAAAATACTAAAATCCTACTTTCCGTTTTATATGAAGAAAAAACCCCATGCAAGTCAAATTTGTCTATTAACTCTTTTGGATTAAAATCACAACAAACTGCCAGCCTGAACTTAATTGCCTAAAACATGTAATTTATTTCGAACACCAAGATAAAAAGACAAAGAATATTTTAACATAGAAAGCGCTTGGTATTTTTATTTATCTTTTTTGTTGTAATAACTAAAAGATTTTCTTATATCCTACAACTGCAAAATGAAATAAATTGAACTACTTTATAATTACACTATAATATGTACACGAAATAAATAAAATGAGATGTACCATAGAACTATCAAACCTTCACTCTAAAAACTAAGAATTTCCCCAAATTCCGGGTCCCACGGGGCCTGACCCATTTCTGGGTCAGGCTGACCCAAAAATGGTTAAACATGGGATTTCAACTCGGATTCTGCGTCAGTTTGACCCATGTCTGGGTCATTTTGACACAAGTTCCGGGTCATACAGACCCATAAATGGTCAGGCTCCACGGGAACCAGATCAGGGTCAATTCTGATTTCTGATCCGGAAGTTTTTAGAGAGTTGTTTGAAACTATTTCAGAAAAATCGAGTTAACAAGTAATGTGTCAAATGTGTAGCCTGTTTTCCCGTTGCCTTGGAATATACCACCTTGTTTACAAACAGAAGTGACCCCGTGCACTCCAGGGTATTTCCTGGCAGGCAAGACAATACACTGGTCATAATGATAAATTTTACGTTTTGTATCATAATCACCACCTAAAATCAAGAAGTGTCAAAATAACGGCTGAACAAGTTTTAATGATGTCTCCTTTCTTTATATTAAATATGTTGATAAATTGCTTGTCATGCAATCTCCATAAAATTCATAATATTTTCCGGTTTTTTTCATTGAGCCGAGTGCAAAGTGTGCCTGCAGGAAGTCCAGGCTCTGTGACGGATTTGTGATACGTTTGATGTTATGGGTTACCAGGTCTCAGTAAAACAAAAAAAGGATCATTAAAAACTGGGTATTTAGTACGGTGCGGACTGGTCCAATCACAGAATCAATGAACAAATTGTCAATGTATAAATGAAAACAGAAAAACTTCAAAAACTATCGCGACTTCCGACGGATGTTTGTCCGAAGGATAGGGGGGTGAACTTAATAACAATCAATGCATGAGCTTCAAAGGCTCATTTTTACAGAGCTGCTTAATTAAGCAGAAAAAGTAGCTAAGCACAAAACAATGTTGCGCAAAGGGTGTGTACAACATTGGTAAGGTTGAAAATATAAATGTTCACAGATTTGCACATAACTTACAGGGTATATAGATGGTCATGGTGGAAAACTTCCATTGAAATAGTTTTGCTTGAAATGCTATAGTTTTTAGGAAATTAGTAAAACAATAAGTCTTTATCACTGGTGATAAAATCCGATGTTTGAAAACAGTGAAAACATATAATAGGGTTTTTCACTGTTTTCTAATGACTCCGAAGACTGATTTAGCTTAAACTTTCACAGGTTTGTTAATTCATGTACATGTTGGGTCAAATCAAGTGTGGATACTGGTCTTTCACAATTACCAATGTTGTACATTTGCTTTAAAGGCAGGGTATACTTTTGGTAATTGTCAAAGACCAGTATCCTCACTTAGTGTATCCCAACATATGCATAAAATAACAAACCTGTGCAAATTTGGGCTCAATACTGGTCATCGAAGAAAAAAAACACCCTTGTTGCATAGAATTGTGTGCTTTCAGATGCCCAAGAAAGGCTTCATGTCTGAAGCCTTTCTCAGATTCAAATTTGTTGGTGAAAAATTACCTCTTTCTCTAATACTACTTTACTTCAAGGGGTGTTGTTTTTAACAATGTTTTATAGTATCAACAGCTCTCCAGTGTTCTTTACAAGTAAGTTTTTATAAGTCATTGTTGTTTGGAGTAATTACTAAACGTACACCCTTCCTTTAACAGTATAAGGTTACCCGCCAATATACCAAATTCACATGTACCATCTGTGGCTGGCACCCTGCTCATTTTTGCTAAGCAGAACATTATAAGCAACATTTTCTGCTTAAGCAGCTCTATGAAATTGGGTCCTGATTGGAAATAATTTATTCTTTTCTTGATAGTTGTATAATAATCCTGTTTATAATTTGAAAAAACCCAACATTGTTAAAACATTTTTGTGAAACATTTTTTTAGTATCACCTGTTTTAGTTATAGTAGCTGCTTATAATTTGTCTTACATTATGCATTCGGTAGATGACAGTCCCGTGAGTGTATCTCGTTTAATATCCTAACTAACCTTTGCAGTCCTTATGAACTTGCAATAAACAAAAAGAGAGATCTTATATTAAAGGTGATTCAGCGATAGCGAGGGAAAACAGTCCCGTGTCTTATCATTAACAATATCTTAATGAATACGTGGTAAAGAAAACATCAAAGCTATAAGAAAAAAATCACCTAACTAGCGTGCTGCGATAGTGATGGCAAATATGTCTTGAAAATAAGAATATACAAGCTTTTTTTCCAAAGCCAGCGAAGCAACCACTCATGGAATTTTCCCCATGAAGTCAGTACGAGCATCTCTGTAATTAGATTTTCAAGTGCACTCTTTTACGAAGAAATATTGTCAGTACACTCTTGACTTCCCTGGTCAGAATTGACCCGGTTCTGGTTTCACAAGGGGCCTGTCCCATTTCTGGGTAAGTGTGACACAGAATCTGTGTCAAAATGACACAGGAATAGGTCAAACTTACGCAGAATCCGAGCTAAATTCCAATTTTTTAAAACCAGTTTCCAGGTCAGCCTGACCCAGAAATGATTCAGGCCCCGAGAGTTTTTAGAGTGTAGTTTTATTAACAATTTTTGCTGACCGAAAATTTAGAACATTTGTGAAACCTTTCAAGGACAGTGATTAGGACAAGTGAAACCTTTCAAGGTCAGTGACGAGTGGATGGTTTTCAAAGAAAATACATACTGCTGGGGGAAATGATGCAAGTTTTTGACAACCCTGATGTTGGACTTAGCATTATTTGGAAAACAAGAGTGAGATGTTTTACATAAATTATAATACCTTGTTGTACCTTTGTTTTCTTATTTCGGAACCGACCCTTGTTTTATAACTCCAGCCAGTGAAACTAAAGTTTTCGGCTTTCAAATTCGTTTTTGTCCGGTTTCAAATTTCAATTTTACGTTTTTAAGTTGTTTGACGTAGCATATCCTTTACTACTTATCCTCACAGCATTACATGATAATTTAAAGGTAATGGATACTTTTGGTAATTGTCAAAGACCAGTATTCTCAGTTTGTGTATCCAAACATATGCATAAAATAACAAGCCTGTGAAAATTTGGGCTCAATTGGTCATCGAAGATGCAAGAAAATGATGAAAGAAAAAACACCCTTGTTGCACAAATTTGTGTGCTTTCAGATGCCTGAAAAAGCTTCAGGCCTGAAGTCTTTCTCAGATTCAAATATTTTAGTGAGGAAGTTACCTCTTTCTCAAAAACTACGTTACTTCAGAGGGAGTCGTTTCTCACAATGTATTATACCATCAACAGCACTCCGTTGCTCGTTACCAAGTAAGTTTTTATGCTAATATATATTTTGAGTAATTACCAAAACGTGTCCAGTGCCTCAGGATAAATGGTACACTCTTAAAACACTTTGGGTCAGAATTGACCCGGATTTCTAGTCCCATGGGCACCTGACCCATTCTTTGGTCAGGCTGACCCGGAAACTGGTTAAAAATTAAAATTGTAACTCGAATTCTGGGTCAGTTTGACACTGGGGTCAGTTTGACACAGATTCCGGGTCATACTGACCCATAAAAAGGTCGGGCCCCCTTTGACCCGGAATCCGGGTCACTGACCTGTGATTTTTTTTAGAGCGTACCCGCTACCTTTACAATGAGTAGGCTTGTGTTTACCAGTTCGACAATATTGAAAACATTGTTGTTCATCAATATGAAACACTAATGTAAATTGTTATCTGGCATTCAAAAAAAAAGTATATGCTAAAGATTTGCATCGCAAACAGACTGTGTTTAATTTCATTTTCTTGCCTGATGTTTCTACCCACAATACGGGAACAAAGACCCGACGCCACACGGGCACAGACCGGGACTGCTGTATACCCCTCAACATAAAAGTTGATAATTGATATTTATGAGTACATATATCCGATTACTAGAGTGAAATTTGCAGTGAATGGCGTGGCAGGCTGTTTTTTCCTTGTCGGGTAATCTTACACCCCACGCCTGTCGGTATATGAATTGTAAGATTCATCGATGCATCGCGTCAAGTGATACACAGTTTCCATGTACAAAATGCATATCACTCATTGTTAAAAATTTACCTTAATACAAACAGCAATATGATACTTGTTTGTCTTCTTCGAAAAAAGCCCGAGAAAGAAAATCGAGGGTTGTTGTACACTACAGGTTTTCTTTTCAGGTGCAACAATGTTCAATAGACACCAAATCATAGGTGTACGACCGGGGGGGGCAGGAGGCAACTAGCTGCCCTCCCAAATTCAGGCAAAACGGTGGGGAAAATTCAGGCACAGCAAGAAGAAGAAAGAAATGGACAGAGAAAGCAAAAACTACAACCCTCTGCCCTCGTTGTAACCAAAGAGTCGCCCGTGCATGAAATGCCACCAAGTTGAAAAAATTGCTGAAACACTGTAGGAGCTATTGTCTCCTGTGTACAAAAAGCATCACTGTTTAAATCCGGGACGACCAAAAATGTCAACAAACACAACTAATTCTACGCTATTTGCTGAACCATTGAATATTACGACACTGCATCCCTGTTTTCTTTACATTCATACAATAGCTCACTCAAGAATATCTGGCCCAAATGTCATGGCTCTGCTTACCGCGGAATTCTGCGCTAACGGCTTTTAGAATCACAAGGACCAAATTGCATAGAGCTGCTATTACGCATAAAAAGTAGCTAAGCACAACAAAATTATTCTTAGCAGAATAATCTGACCAGCCAAATTACCACGCACATCATTTGTTACTCACAGTATCCTGCTCATTTTTGCTTATAAATCAGAATATTGTTAAGCAATCTTTTCTGCTTTAAAGCATGCTCTATGAAATTGGGCCCTGCTTTACAGGACGCCGTTAGCTCATAATTCCGCGGTTACCAGGACTATGACATTGAGCCCAGATTTAACAAAATGCAAATAACAGTTTTTAAAATAGTTAAATAGTATTGCACAATATACATTGCTTGTGTTGCCCTCGCACGCAAGGTCCAGGGGTATTTACATAAAATTAATGGTACTGCAATATCACATTACTTGCTTGGTTATGCACGGTTTAACAGCTTAATCCGGATAATTTCCAAGTTCTGTGTGTGTGCATTTGGGCAGTGTGCAATTTACAAATGGCGCGCTGATCAAACAGTGCGTTTAAAAAAAAAGGACAGATTCACTCTGCCATGCCACCATGACAACATCGTGGCACCAACTGATGAATTTGTCATCAGTGAGCCATGGCGTATAGTATGTTATAAGGAGACAAGTCGGTCGACGAACTGTAACTGTGTGTAAGCTGCCGGGTAAACATCAGCCATAGCTACAACGAGCATAATTCACTGTGATGAGAAACGATTTGTTTACCACGGTTTGTATAATGACGCAGAAACCAGAGTTGAAACGAGTTGCTGCAGATGTTTGACCGTTAAAACAATGGTGGCTCAATTCCCTTTGTGAAACATCTTTAAATATATCTAGACTGCAAAAAACAACAACACTTTCCTGAGCTTTCTTGAGTTTCTCGAAAAAAACAAAATATTGCTGGATTTGTTTCACTCCATGATATTCAACATTGACCCGAAACGGTGTATCATGAGGCGTGGCCGAGGGAGTGCACTATCTCGGCCGGACGATCCGTCCATTGCTGCCATCGTACCTGTCATTGTCCGAGTCAAGGTCGCTGTCCAGCCCGGGGCTCGGAGGTGACGGGGCACGGGGACGCATTTCGTCCTCACTGCTCCACTCGTCGCCCTGACTGAGGCTCCGCGTTGAAGTGACGCTGGGACGAGCCCGACCCTTACTGCTCTTCGGTCTTTGGTTTGACCTGGAGCTGGAGTCGCGCTTAGACCCCGGCGTCGACCCATCTCGCGGGGAGATATTGTTAAAAATATAGTCGTCTTCGCAAGGTGCTGGCAGTACGCTGTCGTGGATTTCGGTAATTTCACTTGGCAAGGGTCTCCTGCGTCCGTGGGAACTCTTCGGTCGTACCAATTTGTTCCGCTCGTCGTTCTTCTGGACTGAATGAGTGTTTACAGGCAAAGGGATATGGCTTCCTCCGGATGCAGTGCGCCGGAGCGGCGTTTTGGCGGCGTCCAGTTGCTTCTGCCGGCTTGGAGGTTTCTCGACTATAAGTTCAGACAGAGGTGGCAATGTTCCATCTCGTCGACCCTGACGTTGACGCCCGGAGACGGTGTGATTACCCGACTCTCGAGGCGACTGCAAACTCGGCATAGTAGTACCTGCACCACTGTTAACATCGGACAAGGGCCCGCTCCTCAACACCCCTTTGTACTGACACCCATCAGAGTTCGCCCGGTTGCGGTACTCGTCTCCACCGGGTCTAGTATTCTTAGGAGGCGAGATGACGCTGACCGGAGGAGAGCCGCTGCTCTTGCCGATAGCCGGTAAGGGGTTGAATGCTCGTGATGACAACACGTCCGCATCCTGCTTGACGGCAATTTTCCGTGTCGCACTAGTCTGTTGAAGGTGGACTATATCCAGCAGCTCCTTCACGCTCGTTGGGGAGGGCCGCTTGGCCGTATGTGCAGCCCTATGTTCGTTCTCCTGCTTCTCTCCCATCATTGAAATCGTCCTAGAAAAAACACACCAGATAACCCAATCTGTTCGAGAGTTCCTGCTGTTTCTGGCATCCACTACCTCAGTTCAGTATCACCACCGAGTCTCGTATGCTGTTTGCACAATCCTTGATCTGCGAACGAAATGCATGGTGCGCGCGGGGGGTATGCCTTCGCACCAACCGTGGAACTATCCATTATTACAGAGGGGGAGGTTGAAGTACGTCACCGATGCTCCGTGCGTCCATTTCCCCTCCCTGAAGTAGTATGACGCTGCGTAGGAACAAAGGCATTTCGATCCCTCACTTGTGACGGCAGCAATCGTTAAGTGCCACCCCCGCTCAAATTCCCGTCGCCTGCTGGGGATGCAGCCGGTGATAATTATATTTTCTACCAACTGTTGAAGGCTTTATGAAATTACTATTCTGCATGTTTGTAGGACATGTATTTATTTTGTATACACACAAAAAATACATCGATGAGTTTAAACACGTATTTTATTATTTGTTCCCCCCTTCATTCCGAGAAATGAAAAGGGTTTAAATTGCATGACACGTCTTGATCGTTGAATAATTATTTCTATTAATAAATGTATTATTTATAAGTAATGTCATGCATACAGAGAACACAATTTATTCTTCGCGCATTTTGGGGGAGGGCTTCGCCCGCCAGTGTGACGTCACGGGATTATGATGACGACGATAATAATTTTGTTAAGTCGGCAATATTGTTTCAATTAAGTAAACATCATCAAAGATATTTTGAGACTGCGAAGGAAAGGGCGGGAAAAACAACAGGCTTAACAGATTCCCATTTTTAGCATATTTTTTTTACGATTAAGCAGTTTTCCCACAAAAAAGTAAATTTTACTGAGGCAAAATTTGTGTTTTTAACGGAAGGCTTAACTGGTGTTTTTCATTGACATACAAATTAATGAAGACTCAATTGTAATATTATTTTAAACCTGATATAAAATCGTTAGGCTTTATGTGAAAAGCTACCATCAATAACTAAATATTCATTCTGTAATAAAAACTATGAACACCTCATTTCCAACAAAGACAAGACAATTTGGAAAGTGTTTACTGAGATTCTGTCCAACAAGGCCCAATTTCATAGAGCTGCCTAAGCACAAATAGAAGCTAAGCACAAAACGATTATGCTTACCTGATTAAGGTTACCAGCCAAAAAGCCATGTCACATGTACCATTTGTGACTGGTATCCTGCTAATATTTGCTTAGCATAAATTTGTTTGGCAATATTTTCTGCCCATCTCTATGAATTCGGGCCAAGTCTTATCATGACCAAATTTATCCCCATCTCCTGCAAATTTTCATAGAACTGCTTAAGCAGAAAATATTGCTCAACAATTTTCTGCTGAGCAAAAACGATCGGGATACCAGTCACATGTAGGCCTACATGTGGCATGGTAGTTTGGCTGATAACCTTACTCTGGTAAGCATAGTTGTGTTGTGCTACTGTTTGTGCTTAAGCAGCTCTATGAAATTGGGTCCTGACATGGTTTTCAGTAAACAAACACACCACGGCCCAATTTCATGGCACTGCTTACCACATAATTCTGCACTAGCAGACCCCTTGGCCCAATGCCGTAAAGCTGTTAAGCAGAAAAATCCTGCTTAGAAAATTTCTTCGCTGAGCAAAAAAAAAAAGAGTGGGGCACCAAGTTGCAACAACGTCAACTTAATGGCGTTTCGGCTGGTAACCTTTTTCTGGTCAGACAAATTAGTCTGTGCTTAACAGGTTTTTGTGCTTAAATACTTTTGGCCCTGTTAGCGTGTGATATGGGGCTGTAAGCGCAGGATTCCGCGGTAAGCGGTCTACGTGGAAATTGTTTTTTGTCAACAAGCCGATCATGTTTTAGTGGGGAAAATATGAAGAAAAAAATCTGTTTATGTCTACAATTTGGTGGTCATGTATTGATACAAAAACAATGACAAACGGGTTTGTGCTGTGTCGGGAATTTTGTGCACGGTATCGGGCTTTTATTTCGATAGCACGGAGCGATAGAAATAAGCAACGTTGATGCGTGGGTTTCTTCAGTTGTATCTCCTTTTCAAATAGAAATTCTTCTCTGCAACAGGAGTGGTCCTGGATTGAAGTTTATAATCAGTGAGGCTTTATAATTGACACAAATCATGCTTATACAAGTATACAAAATCTACTCGATAGTGGGGGGGGGGGGCAGTGGCGAAACAATATAGGCATTTTCACTGGGGGGGGGGTTGGGCAAGCAGGGGCAAAGACATAATGCGGGGGGCTATTGCTTCATCGAATCATTCGAGTGCTTCTGTCAGTCTCATTGGGGAGGGGGGGGGGCAAGGATTCTGAGCGGAAGGGGCCCCCCCCCACCCCTGCTCCCTCGTGCAGGGAATCCTGTTAACACAGCTCAAAATGTCTTCCTATAGTTTATTTGTTCAAGTCTGTCCTGTATAACTAAAGATTAATCGTGCCGGCAATAATGGCTAATCTCATCTCTGTTTTTATTCATGTTTCATGGAAAAGAATGATGCAGGGGCGCCTGGAGGCCAGACGCGTCATCATGTGTAAAGGGAAAGGTGAAATCATACATGTAGCCCTGTGTAAACAGACCCGGAGATGAGAGAACATTATGACCACACAAAAAAAACCCGTTTTGATGGAAGAAAACATATAAGGGATGTGCATCATAATTATGAATGTTTTTGTTTTGTTTTTTTTTGGTGGGGGAAACAAGCACAGTAAATAGTGAAACCGGGACGCACTCAACACGTTAAAAAAGCTAGAGGTTAATTATTATATAATTATTCCCCATTACATGGAGAGACATGTATTGGAATCCAAGGCTTAAAAAAACGTATGAGGCGTTAATATGTATTGTATAAAGTTCTTATTAGGGAGGGGGGGGCAAGGTAGAACAGGTGTTGGTAGGGGGTGGGGTTTGGATAAGATGGAAAGTGCGAGGAAGAGGGAGACAGACACTATCCAGAAGGTACTAAGGCCGAAATAGTTCTGGAGCGGGAAATTTGAAACCAAGTCCGGCGACAGGGGGGTTGGGGTTGGGGGGTTTGTTTGGAGAAAGAGAGCGTGCCTTTCTCATCTTAGCGATGGGAGACCCTATACCTACAGGAGACCCTACCCACGGGAGACCCTACCCACGGGAGACCCTACCCACGGAAGACATTGGATAATCACGCTCGCCAAAGTGACCTTATAGTCGCGTTTCAAAACATACTCTGTGCAAAAAAAACAAAAAAAAACAAGAAGAAAACCCCGAGGTAAACCATCTTAAACAAACATGGGCACCCAACTAAACCTGGTTGGTTATAATAATAATAATAATAATGTTGCAAAGGACCCTCAGTTGTGAAATGGCAGACCGTTGAGTTGCTGGCTCGAGGCGATTTAAACAAGGTTGCGATAGCGCAGCTAAAAAACAATATAAAGTAATTATATCAATGTTCGGATGTGTGGACCGTGAGTGATTAAAATGTGGAGAGAGTTATGAAACACCCTTGAGAATAAAGGAACTAAAATCAAAACAAGGTTTGGAACATCTGTTCGACGGGATTGTGTGTAATTGGTCATTAAAGCACACCGTACTAGAACAACAGCAATGAGGTCTTGGGTGGTTGTAAAACAGACTGGCAGCCGAGAACAGGCACTAGAACTAGAAGAGAGGACTACTAAAGAGAATATGGAGAGATGACATAATAACTGGGCAGGGGTACATGGACCCATTTCTCTATGATGTACCAGAGTGGCTAGAGAGAGAGAAACTATGGGTACATTGTTTGGGAGGAGGGCTTTGTCCAACAGGTGGACGAACTAAAGCCTGATGACGACGACGATGATGATGATGATTTATGATGAAACCATTTCATCATGACTGAATGGTGCTGTGTTTCATCTGCAAAAGTAAAATGATATCATGATGACGAATGCCGGTCTCATCATCGCGATGGTCCTTTTCGTCAACATGATTCGTCATCATTACTGTCCCTGTAAATTATGGCCACTAGTCATTATTTTATTGACTAACTATCTTGTTTGTTTTCTTGTTTATTTGTGTGAACTTAAAATGACGCAGCAAGCGTTCGTCACTTGCGCTTTCACGGCCCCGCCATCTGTCTTACATACCAGTACCAGGTGATATACGTGTCTTATTATACCCCAAGGCACAGCGTTCGGTATCACCGTGATCGCAATATGGGCATCTCGCTCTCTCTCTCCGCAGGTATTATTATGAATTATATAAATTATTACGAAGGTCATCTTGGCCATCGTGCGTAATTACACAACCTGGCAACCATGGAGACGAAGCGAGTGTCGATGTAAACAAACTTATCCATTAATGAATGTGCGGGGGTTATAAATTCTTCTTGGATTTGGATGAGGGGCTGCTTCCAGTGAGTTATACGCGGCTAATAAACGGCAAAACTCATCAACTGTATACTCAATTCCTGAAACCACCCCCTTATATCCTCACTTTACAAAAAAATGGTTACTTCATCCAGCAAGGTTTATCTCCAGAAGAAATAACCAAATGACGCATCTATATCCTTTTCCAATACTGCGAGATGTTGTGCTCGTCTTTACCCCTTCGCGCTGTCTTGTGAGTAGGTTGCTCTTTCATGTCATATTGCACTAGCACTTCCGATGAGGAAGGCATAGTGTAAACACCTGCAATCGGGGACATCCAATTGTCCATCTTTTGTTTTTACACTTAACTTTTTGGCAACAGCTTCCATTGGTTTTGTACACATCTCCAACTGGGGACTCTTCCCCAACTGGAGACCCTATTGTCCTCCTTTGAATATAGGTCCCCGGTTTGAATGTGTGTACACACCCATTCTATTTTTTACATCCCTGCGGAGACATCTTTTGTTCTTTCCTTTGTCCCTGTAGTTAAGAACCTCCCATAGACTTTGTACACAAAATTCCTCGTGGAGCACCCAAGTCTTTAGAATTCCCCTATGGAGACCTTTTGTTTTCCCTTTTCTGTTTTGTTCTCGGTCTCCATAAGGTAGTGAATATGAAGGCACACACACACACAGGGCAGTCATAAACGTGCAAGATTAATGTAAAGTTTAAGACTTTAACATGAGAGAAACAGTTTCACCCAAATAAATTTTTCAGTGTATACAATTTGAAAGAAACTGATAAGCTCAGGGCTCATTTTCAGGCATTTTCATCTTTGAGAGAGCAAGGCCATTTTCATTTTGCAAAAGCACTTCCATTGGAAAATCCTAAAGTCTATGTTAAACATTGGACGGGCACCAAGGCTAAGACCAGGGGCAACAGAGGCCATGACCTCTGTGGCCTCCATGCAAATCCAGACCTTCAATTTCATGCTTAGAAGTGTTTACAATTTTTCTCCTATGCAAAAACCCAGCAGGGATATCAGTTACATTTTGTACGTGTAAAATGGTACCTTAGCTGGTAACCTCATTCTGGTAATCACCATTTTGTTGAGCTTAGCTTAGCACCCTTTTATTCTTAAGCAGCTCTATGAAATTTGGCCCAGGTCGCCATTCTGTCTAAGTTATTTTCTCCATCCATTGCTAAACAAGGACTACGCGAGTCAACATTTTGAATCAATAAATTGAATAATAATTCGATGAGTTTGTTTTACATGTCCTCGCGATTTGATTAACGGCGGTCTTACTGTATGGCAAATCACAATCAAGCTAGGCCTGCTTAATAATATAAATAGTCGAGTCTGAATATTTTCATGACTCTGCAAGATTGATTTATTTCCCGAGGACATTTTTGGTTGGCCGAGACCTTTAACAGTGTCCGAATCAAGGCGACTACGGCTGGCTACGGTTGCGGCCGATTGGCAGCAGCCACAACGTTGACTCGAGCTGTGCCCCATTTCATAGAGCTGCAAAATCACAAAAAAACATTTATATTTATTGGTTTATTTCATAAAAACATTAACAAGGAATGAACAGTATGACAACCGACCATGGTCGAATTGCACTAGAACATGTACAATATAAAATTTCTTTAAAAGAAGCTAAAAGGTTAAACAGTTTAAACACACAATAGGTAATGAGCAAGTATTAAAAACAATCAAAACAACAAACAATCAACCAGCACTAAACCAAAAAGAAAGAGACTAAACAAAAATAAACGAAATCTAAGGGACACATTGTGGATAGAAAAGCCACAGCATTTCTGAGCACAACAAAATTATGCTTACCACTACCAGAATAAGGTTACCAGCCAAAACACCATGTCACATGTACCGTCTGTGACCGGTATCCTGCTCATTTGGTTTACTAAGCAGAAACTTGCAGAGCAATATTTGCTGCTAAAGCATCTCTATTAAATTGGGCCCTTGCATAGCAATTTCGAAGTTCGGTGTTAGCGAATCAAAACTGCGCAGTGCACTTAAACTTGTCGCATATGCTAAATCTTCGGACAAATGCACATTTAACATTGTCCGGGTCAAGACAAACATTTAAAAAACCATCATCATGTGTCAGACTAAATAAAACCTACTATCAAGATAAGAAAATCCCCAAAATATTTAACTACAAACAAATTTAACTATCGACAGCATCACATTAACGACCACCAAAACAGGAGTACTTTATCCCAAAATCAACCAAAGATACGAGAAAAGCTGTTAGTGGCAAAATGAGAAGACACCGATAGAACCACAGAACCACCAACCAAAAAACAGGCAACTATAGAAAATGTTCTTAATTTATCAATATAAATGGGCGTAAATAATAACATAAATCAAGCCCAGTTAAAGTAGACTCACGATGAATCATGTCATTGTTCAAATCAGAAGAATATGCCATTGTTCAAATTAAAAAAGTAGGCCATTGTTTGAATCAGAAAAGTATGCCATTGTTCGAGTCAGAAGAGTATGACATTGTTCAAATCAGAAGAATATAGGCCTGTGCCATTGTTCGAATTAGAAAAAAAATAAGCCATATTTCCAATACGCCAGACATCACATTCTATTTTATTGTAATTAATTCCATTGTTATTGATACAGGTAGATGGGAATGCATTTAAGAATAATTTCCCAAGGGGGCTTTAGTCTTTAATGTAAACAAAACATAATGATGCTTTTTGACCTCGTTTTTTTATAGAGCAATAATAGTTGCAGCCGATCGTTGATTGTGTAATGTATTGCTGTTCTATTCATCAACCGGAGATATCTCCTAAATCATGAGGCCCAAATGTGTCAGGAAATTAATGACAAATGATATCCAGTCAAGTTTATTTAGCCTGATATTTTCTAATCTTATCTAGGAACCTCATAATCGGAAGAAATTGAAAGACATCAAGTCTAACCACCGCGATCAGAGGCCCCCAAAACCCCGGCGTACGCTCAGCGGTTGCCAGCACATTCCGTCATCATACCAGAGTCGTTGCTGTGATGCACGGCCTTTTCCAGAAACAACAAGACCCCATCGTCAATAACAATGGAGAAGTGCATGAAGTGCTGTGTATATTGGACTCGTATTGGGTCTTTATTGCCGGTTGTGTGTATAGAACTATTAGGTAAACATATAGGCTTAAAGACTTTTAGGAGACCATTTTAAAGCAAGCAAATTGTGTTTACTCGCGATATGCCATTGGCGGGGCTCCACGTAGCTTCCAATTTTGATGAGGGGGACCTATTTCACTGGCCTCGTTGAAAGGAAATTAATTACAGGGTCTTTAAAGGTTAAATTGGTTATTTTTGTCAGTATTCGAGGTCAAGTATTTGACCTCAATATACAATTATGTATTTGAGGTGGGTCGCCATAATATAATATGAGATAATGGCGTATAATGCATATTAACGGTGTTGCATGTTGCCATGATTCATAGAGTATAATGGCAAACCATTGTACTATGTGATGCTTTGTAGATGATAAAAAAATCCAGGTGTCCAATGTGTGGGAAAAGATCTGTGTACGATGATATTTATCATCGGTTTTGGGGTAGGATGGCTAATGTAGGACACGCCAACGGATTTAAACAGAGGGGGGGGGGGGAGGCGGGGGCAAAGAAATAATTTGGAGTCCTTATACGTTTACCGGGTGAAACCACCAGGTATAAATGCAATGTGATTTATTACTCGGTCTTAATTAGTTTATATGTTATGCACAAAATAGTTACTTAAATTTAGAAAACCACATCAATCTCAAACTTCGTTTTTTATTTGGATCTCATTGGGGGGGGGCGCAAGAGTTCTGAGCAATGGGCGCAACCACCCCCTCCTGCTATGTCACTTGTTACGGCGATTGTATACTGAACACCCCCCTTGATGCTTTTTAAATAAGCATTAATTTGTATCCCCAATGTGTAATTTACGGTGTTTCTCCTTGTGTGGGGGTTTGTGTCTTACACTCTAAAAACTCCCGCATCAGAATTGACCCGGACTCCGGGTCCCTGACCCATTTCTGGGTCGGCATAACCCGGAATCGGTGTCAAAAATGACCCAGAAATGGGTCAAACTGACGCAGAATCCGAAATAAAATCCCCTTTCTTAACCAGTTTTTATTGCACGGTGGTGCTTAACGTCGATGCATGTTCTTGTAGTTCTAGTATTTTAACAAAATGTCTGTACATTGAAACGTTATTGATATTTCGGTAATTTGTTTCAATTCAATTTAAACAATGTAATAAAGGCGGGTATACTTTTGATAATTACTCCGCCAGTTAATTATCATCAAAAGCTACTTAATAAGGAGCACTAGAGAGCTGTTGATAATATAAAACATTAGAAACGTCACCCTTTGAATAATGTAGTTTTAGAGAAAGAGGTAATTTTCACCAAAATATTTGAATCTGAAAATGGCTTCAGGCATGAAGCCTTTCTCAGGCTTCTGAGAGCACACAATTATGCAGTGTTTTCTTTAATTATTTTCTTGCAACTTCGATGACCAATTGAGCCCAAATTTTCACAGGTTTGTTATTTCATGCATGTGTTAGAATACACCAAGTGAGGATACTGGATCTTTGACAGTTACCAAAAGTATACCCTGCCTTTAAAATAAATAAACCAGAAAAATTAAAGAATAGTCATCCCTATGACATGTACTTTTCTATACACTTAATTTAAAGGGTATGGTATACGTTTGGTAATCATTCTAAACATTAATGGCAATACAAACCTACTTGGTTAGAAGTACAGCAGCTTTCGATAGTATAAAGCATTTTGAGAATCATTTCACTTCGAAGTAATGTGGTTATGGAAAAAGATATCAGTTTTTATCCCAAAAATTTGAATTTGAGAAACGTTTCTGTCAGATACGTTTCTCAGATTGTGTATTTCAATTACAGATTATTCTTCCTGCGTGGAC